>SJYG01000068.1:2013403-2023597 GCA_006410535.1 Litocranius walleri
TCAAATATGTGCGCAGGATTGGAATTGCTGAATCATATGGTAATTCTATTTCTAGGTTTTGAGGAGCCACCATACTACTTTCCACAGTGGCTGCATCAATGTAGATTTGCACCAACAGTGCAGAGGTTTCAGGGGCTCCTTTCTCCATGTCCTTGCCGACACCCATCTGTGATCTTTCTGGTGAAGCCCTCTGGCAAGTGAGAGGTGTGTCTCATGGGCCTCACTGTGGTTTTGGTTTGCCTTTCCCTCATGATGAGTGACAAGCATCTTTTCAAGTGCCTGGTGGCCATTTGGATTTCTTTAGAAAAATGCCTACTCAGTTCTTCAGCCCAGTTTAGTCTGGTTGCTTGTTTATTTATTCTTTTGGTGTTGAGCTGTATGAGCTGTTTATGTGTGCTGGATATTAACCCCTGTTGCTCATGTCACCTGCAGATTCTCCCCCCATTCAGTAAGCTGTCTTCCCGCTTGTTCAGTGGTTTCCTTTCTGGGCAAATGCCTTTAAGGTTAATCAGGCCCAGTTTGTTTTTCACTTTACTTCCTTTAGGATAAGGATCTAAAAAAATATTGCTGCCGCTTATGTCAAAGAGTCTGCTTTTGGCCAGTGTTTCCTCTGGAGTTTTGCAGTAGCCGGTCTTACACTTGGGCCTGTAATGCATCTTGACTCTATTTTGGTTATGGCTTCAGAGAGTGCTCTAATTTCATTCTTTTACATGCAGTTGTCCTGGTTTCCCAGCAGCACTTACTGAAGAGACTTTTTTCCTTTTTATATTCTTGCCTCCTTTGTGGTAGATAATTAAGTGCGTGGGTTTACTCTGGGCCCTCCCTCCCACACTCCTTGTGCACCACCCCCCCTCCATATCACCTCAGTTCAGTTCAGTCGCTCAGTCGTGTCTGACTCTTTGCGACCCCGTGAATCACAGCATGCCAGGCCTCCTTGTCCATCACCAACTCCTGGAGTTCACTCAGACTCACATCCATCGAGTCCGTGGTGCCATCCAGCCATCTCATCCTCAGTCATCCCCTTCTCCTCCTGCCCCCAGTCCCTCCCAGCATCAGAGTCTTTTCCAATGAGTCAACTCTTCGCATGAGGTGGCCAAAGTACTGGAGTTTCAGCTTTAGCATCATTCCTTCCAAAGAAACCCCAGGGCTGATCTCCTTCAAAATGGACTGGTTGGATCTCCTTGCAGTCCAAGGGACTCTCAAGAGTCTTCTCCAACACCACAGTTCAAAAGCATCAATTCTTCAGCACTCAGCCTTCTTCACAGTCCAACTCTCACAACTCTCACATCCATACATGACCACAGGAAAAACCATAGCCTTGACTAGACGGACCTTAGTTGGCAAAGTAATGTCTCTGCTTTTGAATATACTGTCTAGGTTGGTCATAAATTTTCTTCCAAGGAGTAAGCGTCTTCTAATTTCATGGCTGCAGTCACCGTCTGCAGTGATTTTGGAGCCCCCCAAAATAAAGTCTGACACTGTTTCCACTGTTTCCGCATCTATTTCCCATGAAGTGATGGGACCGGATGCCATGATCTTCATTTTCTGAATGTTGAGCTTTAAGCCAACTGTTTCGCTCTCCTCTTTCACTTTCATCAAGAGGCTTTTTAGCTCCTCTTCACTTTCTGCCATAAGGGTGGTAAAAAGCATCAATTCTTCAGCACTCAGCCTTCTTCACAGTCCAACTCTCACAACTCTCACATCCATACATGACCACAGGAAAAACCATAGCCTTGACTAGACGGACCTTAGTTGGCAAAGTAATGTCTCTGCTTTTGAATATACTGTCTAGGTTGGTCATAAATTTTCTTCCAAGGAGTAAGCGTCTTCTAATTTCATGGCTGCAGTCACCGTCTGCAGTGATTTTGGAGCCCCCCAAAATAAAGTCTGACACTGTTTCCACTGTTTCCGCATCTATTTCCCATGAAGTGATGGGACCGGATGCCATGATCTTCATTTTCTGAATGTTGAGCTTTAAGCCAACTGTTTCGCTCTCCTCTTTCACTTTCATCAAGAGGCTTTTTAGCTCCTCTTCACTTTCTGCCATAAGGGTGGTGTCATCTGTATATCTGAGGTTATTTCTATTTCTCCCGGCAATCTTGATTCCAGCTTGTGTTTCTTCCAGTCCAGTGTTTCTCATGATGTACTCTGCATAGAAGTTAAATAAGCAGGGTGACAATATACAGCCTTGACTTACTCCTTTTCATACCTAGCCCGCTGTTAATTCCTTCTGGTGGGTTTTTAATCTCCATTATTCTGTTCAGCTGTTCTGAATGTACTTTCTTATGTTTTCTACTTCTTGTTAAAATTCTGACTGTGTTCATCTATTCTTTCCTCTAATTCACTGAGCATTGTCATTACTAATGTTTTGAACACTTTTTCTGGCAAACTACTTATTTCATTAATCGCTTCTCCGGAGTTTCCCCCTTATTCTTTCATTTGAAATACATTCCTCTGTCTTTTCATTTTGCTTGACTTTGTCTGCAAGGAACAAGGTGTCAGAGTTACCTATTCTGGTTGAGGGGGTGTCCCTGTGCGGTCTGTGTGTGCACAGTGGGGTGCTGGATCCGCTGTGAGCATGGAGCACGTCTCCCCCACGTGTGCTGGCAGCTAACACCTTGGTAGGAGGTTGGGCGTGGGGCCGGGGGTGTAGGGGCTGGGGCCAGAGCCGGGTGTGAGCTGGGGCTTCCCTGCTCAGCAGCAGGGGAGAGGAGGGCGGGTCCCAGAGTACTGGGGGAGGCCTGAGGGTCGGGCTGGAGGGGCTCCCTGCCCGCGAAGCATGTGCTTCCCCCAGCACCCACCTCACCCAGCAGCCCAGAGCGGCGAGGAGCCGGAGGGCTGGGCGGGCTCCTGGAGGCGTCGGGTGCAGGCGGTAGTCCCAGCCCTGCTCGGGGTGCTGGGCGCTTCCATGCCCGTGGCCTCTTGGGGTGCCCACAGTGGCTGCCCTTGCCCGGTCAGACTCTGCTTAGGCCCAAGCCGGCTTCATCTCCACCACCCGGCACTGCCTGCCCCACAGGGGGTCGCGGCCTGAGTGCAGAGCCACAGGGCCTGGTGTGGGTGCTGGCTCATGCTGGGGAGACGCTGGGGCAGCAGGAGAACCCGGCTAGAGTCCCAGGTGGCTTCGCTCTGCGCCCCCGACTTGTTTCAGAAGCAACCCTGCCCTGCCCTGTGGGTGCTGGCAGGCTCCTTACAGGCCCCTGCCACCCCATGAGTTTTCATGCCCGTCAAGGGGAGGTGCCTTCCTGCTCTGGGACCCTACGGCTGGGCACCCAGGATTGAGTTTGTGGCCCGCAGTCCCTGGTGAGGATTCCTGAGCCCGTGTGACCCCTTCCGTGTCCCCGCCCGGGGAGCAGATCCCGGCTAGACCGCATCTCCCCCTTGCTCCCGGTTCCATGTGGGTCTTTCCTGCAGCTGGGGCCGCGCAGGAGGCTGTCAGTCCCACCCAGGGAGCAGGTCCCAGCTAGACCACATCTGTCCTCTCTGTCCCTGGTGACTTGTGGGTCTTCCCTGCAGCTGGGGCCACGAAGGAGGCTGTCAGTCTCCAGCTCATTTTCACAGGGAATTGCTCCGTGTGTGGATGTGTTTGGGATGTGTTTGTGGGGGAGGTGAGTTCCAAAAACTACTCCAAGTAGTGAGTAGTCAAAACCACACCACCATCTCCGGGAGGGGCTGTCTGGTTTCAAGGAGCTGGCCACACGAGCTGGCGGGCTGCGCAGCCTGCATTCTTGACGTGATTTCCCTCTCAGCTCAGAGAAACGCCATGAGGATCATCACAGTGCTGCTCGTCTCTGCAGAGAGCTGTGCCAAGGGGCCCCTGCTCAACCCGAAGTGGGTCTGAGTGTCACTGAAATGGGCTCTGCTCAGAGGACTCGGCCTCCGGGACCAAGGGGATTCAGCCTCCAGGACCCACCAGGACTGAGGGGACTCACCCTCCGAGAACCTTGGCTAGAGGTGTGACTCTGTTTATTCCAAGTGCACGGGTAACGTGGAGTCATCCCCATTCTCATTAGGAACAATTCTACTTCACAGCTGGGTGTCACCTGGGTGGCAGGTGGGCAGCATGGAGCAGAGGATGGATCAGTGTTTCAGATGCGTGAACGCTGTGGTGGAGAAACTTGTTAGACTATTCCTCCTCCAGATGACACTTAGAAATCCTGTAAAAGCATGGTTTAAAACCCCAGCTACTTGAAGGCAGCAGAGAGTGACCGAAAGCAGAAAAGGAGTGTGTCCAGCTCTCATGAGAAAGAGCTTCACTGGGTGTGATTTGTAGCTATTTGGCTTTTCAGCTGCAGGAAACCGCTCCCCCCCGCCCCTGCCCTGTGCACAGTGTGGGACCTCCGGGGCTCAGGGGAAAGGCGCTGGCTTGCTGGAGACAGCTTCGGGAGCCTGAGCTGCTAAAGGGAAGGAGGGGACTCCCTGCTGGAGGGCAGGCTATGCAAGGAGCCCCCAGTCTGCACTTACCGTGTGCTCAGCCTCAGACTGTCAGGGACAAGGGGCTCCAGGCTTCCCAGAAAAAAAGAATCAGCTGCAAGACTGGAAGAAGCGAGTGGGGATTTTGGCTGCTGTCCCCTGAAAGGTGGACAGAGTCGGGCTGTGAGCCCAGCCAAGTAAAATACCTGCTAGAAAAATAGCATCAATCACCAGAGAAGGGAGCAGCCCACGTCTTTATGCAGCGTAACTCACAGTGTCCAGTGTGTGATGGAAAATGTTGGACATGCGAGCAAACAGGGAATCGGACCCACACTCAAGAGAAAAACAGGTTGTGGAAACTAACCCAAGATGACTCAGACATGGGAACTAATAGGCAACGACTTTTTAAAATAACTGCTGAAGATTCATTTTAGGACTTCTAGGAAAATGTACTCATGAAGGATGAAATGGCACATGGACATAGAATCTCTGCAGAGAAGGGGAACTTGAAAGAAAGAATGAAACTGAGATGCCAGAACTGAGACTCGTGGTAATTAAAAAGAGAAATCCACTGGGTAGTTCTAGCAACTACCACTAGAGCCCTCATGACTTCAAGACAGATCACTGGGAAACCTCCCCCAGAGAACAAGAGACAGATATTAAAAACAATGGGCGTGGTCTCCTGTGGACACCACCAGCCAGTTGGACACGCGTTACTGGATCCACAGGAGAAGAGGCAGAGAACGAGCTGAATTGCTTTCAAAAATAATGATCAAAATTTTTTCTAAATTTGGTTTCCAAACCCCCATATGCGTAACAGAGGGCTTTCCTAATGGCTCAGATGATAAGGAATCTGCCTGTAGAGCATGAGGCTCGAGAGGCTCGGGTTTGATCCCTGGGTAGGGAATAGCCACCCACTCCAGGATTCTTGCCTGGAGAATTCCATGGGCAGAGGAGCCTGGCAGGCTGCAGTCCATGGGGTCGCAATGAATCGGACCTGACTGAATGACTAAAACTTTACCTCTTTTCATACTTACAGGTCCAAGAGCCTAGAGAATTTCAAGAAGCACAAATAGAATACCAGTCATGGCACAGGATCATCAAACTGCAGAAAATCAAAGGGGAAAAAACCTTGAAAACAGCCAGATTGGAAGGTGCATGCATTATGAGTATTCTGTTGCTGCTGGGATGAATGATCAAGGAGTTAAACAGCAGCACCAAGCACACGTGTGCTGTCTTGAGGTCCCTTATGTCAGGAGCCTGGTGCTCGCGCACCCAGCTGAAAGCAAGGTGTTGTCCCCTGCATGCCCGTCTGAGACTCTGGGCGGGCCCTGCTCACTCGTGGTGCTGGCAGGTCCAGGTCCTGTGTTGGGGGCGGAGACCCTCTACTTGGCTGGCGAGTGCAGACCTCTGCCCTCACTGGGGCACCCATCTCCGAGGCTCATGGCAGGTCCTCAGCCTCAAAGGCAGCAGTGGGGGCCCAGCCCTCCACTGGTGCTGAATCTCCCCACCTTCCTCCTGCACACCATCTCTCATCTCCTTCTTCGGTCTAACCTCCTCCATGTTTCATTCTATCATCAGCATAAATGACTCAGCCTTGTCTGACTATTTGTGACCCCACGGAGGTAGCCTGCTAGGCTCCTCTGTGCATGGGATTCTCCAGGCAAGAATAATGGAGTAGGTTGCCATTTCCTTCTCCAGCGGATCTTCCTGACCCAGGGATCGAACCCATGTCTTTTGCATCTCCTGCAGTGGCAGGACTCCTTACCGCTCATGCCATGTGGGAAGCCCAGAATAAATGACATCCTCAGTCGTGTCCAACCCTTTGAGACCCCCATGGGCTATACAGTCCGTGGAATTCTCCAGGCCAGAATACTGAAGTGGGCTCTTCCTTCTCTAGAGATCTTCCCAACCCAGGGATTGAACCCAGGTCTTCCGCATTGCAGGCGGCTTCTTTACCAGCCGAGCCACTAGGGAGGCCCAAGAGTACTGGAGTGGGGAGTCTATCCTTCCACCAGTGAGTCTTCCCAACCCGGGAATCAACCACAGTCTCCTGCATTGCAGGCGGATTCTTTACCAGCTGAGCTACCAGGGGAGCCCAGTATAAATGACAGCTGATTTCAAATCCAAAAAGGAAATCGGAAGACAATGGAACATTTTATTTTGTCCACAAAGCTGACTTTCTATTTCCCACTTTCCTCGTGAAGAAAACTTGGCTGTGTGGCTTTCGACAAGCTGGTTCCTTGATTTTTCTCTACTGTTCTTCTGTCTTCAATTTCACTGGTATCTGCTCTTTATGATTTCATTACTTATGTTTGCTTTGAGTTTATTTTGCTTTTCATCTAGATTTTTAAAGTGAGAGCTTACATTACTGATTTCAGACTTTTTTTCTTTTCTGAGGTGTGTATTCTTGCTAAAAATTTTCCTTTTAGCACTGCTTTAACTGTTTCCCACAAATTTTGGTTATTGGTGTTTTAATTTTCATTTAGTTCCAATTTTCAAAAGGATTTACCTTCAGCCATTTGTGAAAAACATTATATAACACGACCAAGTGAGGTTTAACCTATACAAGGTTGGTTTTCAGTTACAGTTTACCGTCTTAATAGACTAACGGAGGAAAGACATATGGTCTTCTCAATAGATACAGAAAGAATCGGTCACAGAACCCAGCACCTGCTCAGGTTGAAATGGCAGCCCAGCCCAGTACTCCCTCCTGGAAAATCCCATGGACAGAGGAGCCTAGGAGGCTGCAGTCCACGGGGTCACAAAGAGTCAGACATGACTGAGCGACTTCACTTTCACGCATTGGGGAAGGAAATGGCAGACCACCCCAGTGCTCTTGTTGGAAAATCCCATGGACAGCAGAGTCTGGCAGGCTATCGTCTACAGGGTTGCAAGAGTCGGACACGACTGAGCGACTAACACACATGTAAATACCCAGCAGGCTGGGACTAGAAAGGGAATCCTTCAGTCTGAGGAAGGGCATCTGTGACAAGAGACGCATCATGACTGGTGGTGATAATCGTAGCCTCTCTGAGGCTGGGAGCTGGGTGGGAGTGTCTGCTCTCACCCCTGCTGACAACACTTGATTCCCAGTTACTACAAGGCTGTGATAGTCAGAAGCTATGGAATCAGTACAAGAATATAAAGCTGAATCGATGAAGTGGAGTAGACTAGGGTGATGTCTGTAGAGGTGAAAAACAAAACTTGAATTTTCTTTTCACATCATACTTAGATCTTAATTTGAGATTGATTGCAGACCCAAGGCATATAGTTTCCAGAGCAAATGTTAGGAGAATATCTTCATGACCTGAGTTTATACAAAGATTTTCTGGAAAAACACCCAAAGCAAGAGCAAATAAGAAAATTATGCAAAACTTGTAATACATCAAAATTTTAAAAACCTAGCTTATCAAAATAAATCATAAAGAAACTCAATAGGCGAAGCAGAGACTGCGAAAATATTTGCATAACACGTATCTGATGACAGACTGGTCTCCACAACATAAGGGATTTCTGCAACAGAATAAAATACAAACAGCATAATTTGAAAAAAGGTAAACTGCTTGACACTTTACAATAATCACTGGGCCAATGATTATATGGAAAAATGTTTACCATTATTTTTTATCAGGGATGTGCTGTCAGAAGAAGATCATACCACACAGACTTTATCCCAGTGGAAATTAAGAGAAAAAAGACAAAGCTGAATGATGAAGCAGCTAGAATCCTCATCGATGCTTCTGGCCATGTTAGAATGCACAGCCGCTTGGAAGAATTTTGGCAGGTCCTGGTAGAACTAACCACACAGTCACCCATGGCTTAACAGTGACAGTGCAAGATATCCACCTGAAAGAAGTGTCTGTTCTGACAAAAGGCTTTGCACAGACATGCTCACATGGCTCTGCTCATCACCACCTCTCACTGAAAGCAGTCCAAGTGTTCACAAGGAGACACGTGGACAACCAGATTGTGCACATTCACACAACGGAATGAAAGGGCAGTGAGAAAGGGACGACCTACTTATAGAAGCGATGACATGCGTGAGACTGACAGACACTATGAAGGCGAGAAGGAGTCGAGGCAAAAGGCAGCGACTTTACGAAGCTGCTGCGTGAAGCTCCTGCATCTGTGGTGACAACAATAGAAAGGTTTGCTTTGTGGCGACTGTGAGGTGTATGGCGGGGGGGGTGGTTTGGAGGTGGTGGGATGTTCAGTATTTTTATGGTTACATGGCTGCACGCACCTGTCAGGCCCCATCAAATTGCACACTGAAGGTCTGTGCCCTTCACTGTATGTAAATTGTAGGTGAGAACAGAGGAAGCCTGCAAATATCGACTCTGGTTACAGGCTCGCTTTTATCACTTTTATGGGTTAACATACCTGAAACTGCTTTCTGTGTCTCCCAGGGCTCAGCAAATGAGCACCTACTCCGGGAAAATGGGAGACAGTGTTTCTCACAGTAGAAGAAAGGAGCTCCGAGTATTGAAAAGGAAAGATTACACTCCGTGGTTTTGGATTGTAATGAGAAGTATATTCAGTAAACTCATAATTTTACTTTCACAGGTAGAAAAGTATCAATATATGTTGTGCAGCTATCTGTATCTATCTCTGAATCTATTTCTTCCCTAGGTCTGCCTGCTCAGAAAGTCTAAAAGTAGCTTTGAACACATCTATCACCCTGATCTTGGGTTTTAATCATCTCCCAGGAACTGACTGACCTGGGTTGGGGCCGGGAAAGCCCAGGGAATTTTGTTGTCCAGAAAGTAAGAAATTTCCTTCGAATCACTAGACTTGTCCAGACTTCTGTTCCTGGCAAAGTGAAGCGCCAAGATGCCAGTCTGCTGAGCTGGCCCCAGAGGTTGGCTGGTCCCTTGCACCTCGGCCTCTAAGGACCACTCTGGACTCCACCCCAGGACTGGGACCTCACCACACTCCTCACCAGAAGAAAGAGACCATCAGGCCAGATGAAAAGCAGGATTCAACTCTATGATGCCTGTAGTAAGCATTCTTTTAATATGAAGACACTAAGTTAAAAAAATACCCGGGTAAAGAGAGAGAACAAGATGGCAGAGGAGGAGGTGACGTGGGGCAAGTCTCTCTCCAGGGGGTGCATCAGGAGGGCAGCTTCAGGCACCGACGCGCACGCAGGACACCGGCGGAGCCGCCAGGAGGGCCCGACGCGCGGGCAAGCGCGTGCACGGCGCCCCGCGCACTCGGCGGGCGCGGGAGCTGCGGGGACGGGGCAGGCTGGCCTGCCCTCGGCGGCGGGGGTCTGGGCCCGCATGGGGCAGCTGCCCGAGCCGGAGGAGAAGCCCTGAAGCCTGGGAGTGAGGCGCCGATCCGCGTCGGCCTGAACGGCCCGCGCGGCAGCCGCAGAGGCGGCAGGGACGGCGGCCGCTGGAGGGCCCGGTGCCTGGGAGCCGGAGCTGGACCGCGGAGCACGCCAGGGCGGCGGCCGCTGCCTGCGGGGGCGGGTGGAGGGGCTGCGGGAGGAGGCGGCGGGGGAGACGCCCGCGGGGGAAGCCAGGCAGCCGGCCAGCCACCCACGCTGCGGAGGGGCGCAGGGCGCAGCCATCCCACAGCCTTGCCCAGGCGCCAGCGCCGGCGAACAGCAGAGAGGCCGGCCCCACCGCCGGCGCCGGCACTAGGGGCGCACCCCGGGGGGGGCCTCTCTGCGCCCGAGGCGCTCATCCCCCCCCCAAGGATGCCCCTCTCTGTGCCCGAGGCGCTCATCCTCCCCCCCAAAGGTGCCCCTCTCTGTGCCCGAGGCGCTCATCTCCC
>SJYG01000068.1:2025236-2054008 GCA_006410535.1 Litocranius walleri
CAGAGTGCCCCTTTAAGTGCCCGATGCACCAGACTACATAGTAGGAACCCCCCAGGGTGCCCCTTTAAGTGGCGGATGTGCCAATCTACAGAGCAGGACCCCAGTCGGGCTGCCCCTCTCTGTGCCGGATGCGCGGATCTACAGAGCAGGACCCCACCCAGAGTGCCCCTTTAAGTGCCCGATGCAACAGACTACATATTAGGAACCCCCCAGGGTGCCCCTTTAAGTGGCTGATGTGCCAATCTACAGAGCAGGACCCCAGTCGGGGTGCCCCTCTCTGTGCCTGACGCGCCCAATTTCAGAGCATGACTGCAGTCGAGTTGCCCCTCTCTGTGCCTGACGTGCTCAGTTTCAGAGCAGGACCCCAGTTGGGCTCCCCTTTTTGTGCCTGATACGCAGATGTACACAGTATGGCCCCACCCAGAGTGCCTCTTTAAGTGCCTGATGCACCAGAGTACATAGTAGGAACCGCCATAGGGTGCCCCTCTATGTGCCTGACGCCCTCATTTTCAGAGCAGGACCCCAGTCGGGCTCCCTCTCTATGTGCCTGATGCGCCGATGTACAGAGTTGGGCCCCACACAGAGTGCCCCTTTAAGTGCCCGATGCACCAGACTAGATAGTAGGAACCCCCCCCCAGGGTGCCCCTTTAAGTGGCTGATGTGCCAATCTACAGAGCAGCACCCCAGTCGGGCTGCCCCTCTCTGTGCCTGATGCATTAAATTTCAGAGCAGGACCCCAGTCGGGGTGCCCCTGTATGTCCCTGATGCCCGGATCTACAGAGAAGGGCCCCAGTAAAGGGATCTCTCTCAGTTCTTGAACGGGCGGAGCTTCGGAGGAAGACTGGCTAGCGAGGCCTTCTGATCGCCAGCTCCAAGAGGCTGGCGGAAAGACTCTGGGAGGGCCATGACTCTTGGCGGCGGAGGTTCTGTGTCCCTGCACACATGGCGCCGCCAGGCTGCCTGCAAGCCAAGCGGCTGCACCACCTGCATGCTCAACCCTCGCTGGGGCAGAGCTGCCAGAGGCAAGAAGAGAAAGTCTTTGTGTCTGTGCGCGCAGGATCGCTCTCTCCCTGTCTGACTCTTCGTGACCCTGTAGACTGTGGCCGGCCAGGCTTCTCTGTCAGAGAGGGGGTCCTCCAGGCAAGAACCCTGGAGTGCATCGGTCAGTACTGGCTGCCGTACCCTTCCAGAGCACTGTATTTCCTGCTGCCCCAGCCGCCAACCCCCCCAAGTACCCAGTGCTGCCAGAACCCTTGTGACCCAAGCAGCTGCTCACCTCCACGCCTGGCGCTCACAGGGGCAGACCCAAGCCCTGCAGGGCAGCCTCAGGAGCAAACCCCAGTGGACGACCCACATGCAGAGGGGGACATGAAACCACAATTGAAACCCAGGGGCACCGTGGCTAAGGAAGAAGACCCAAAACCCTCCCACCAGCTGTACAAGCTGCAGATTAAATCCACACACTGAACTAAGCAGACTCTGTCTATGGAATATGTGAAAGGCCATTGACAGCTCCCACAAAGGAAAACACACCAGCTCTGATAGCTGTGGAGACTGGAGGCAAGAACACACAGGAGCAGGACCAGATTAGAATCTGAGGTGTTCCACAGCAGGTCCAGAGATCAGCACAGTGTTGGAGGCATCCTAGGGCGGTGAGGACGACTGATTTCCAGCATGGGAAAGGACTCTGACAGCAGAGACTCAAGAAAAACATTTATTATTCTTATGTTTTGACTTTGTAGATTCTTTTGTATTTTTTTCTCCTCCCTCCACCCTGCAAATGCCGTGTCGTAGTTATCGATTTTATTGGCGCTGCTGCTGCTGCTAAGTCGCTCAGTCGTGCCCGACTCTGTGCGACCCTATAGACGGCAGCCCACCAGGCTCCTCCATCCATGGGATTTTCCAGGCAAGAGTACTGGAGTGGGATGCCATCGCCTTCTCCATTATTGGTACTAAGAAATGCAATTAAGCTTTTGAGCATTTTTCCCCTTTTTCCTCAGTCACATTTTTATTGTTCTCATACACCTCTGCCTCTATGATGGGCATTTGCAGTTCTGTGGAGTTTTCTTCTTTTTTTCTTTTCTCTTTCTTAATTTTAATTTTTGAAACCTATTGTTATTTTTCTACACTTATTCCTTTGTTTGCTTTCCCTACGTTTTTTCCCCTTGCAGTTAATCTTTGACATATATAAATTTTCTTTATTTACCTCTACTTAACTTCGCATATCTCTTCTTGCTTTCTTTTCCTTCTCTCCTTTCCTCTCAACATTCTTGTTTTCTTTTCATTGCTTTATTCTCCAGTTGGCACCTTGCTTTAGTTTTGTTTTTCAGTTTAGTTTGCACTTTAATTAGTTTTGTTCTGGTAGATATAATTTTTGGTTTCCTTTGATTGCTGGGCCAATCTAGTGTTCTTAATTTTTGTTGCACTGTTTCGGTTTTGCTTCTGGGTGTATATGTCTACGTGTGTCTTCAGTCACGCTTTCTATTGTTGTTATAAATGTCTGCCTCTGCATTGGGCTTTTGCAGTTCTGTGGGGTGTTCCCCTTTCCCCCCTTTTTTCTTTCTTCTGTTTTTTAAATTCTCTTTTCTCTTTTTCTATAATTTTAATTTTTAAAACCTATTATATTTCCCACGTTTTTTCCTTTGCTTGCCTTCCTACTGCCCTTCCCCCTGCAATTAGTCTTCAGTGTATGGAAATCTTCTGCATCTGCGTCTATTTGACCTTGCGTGTCTATTCTTTCTTTCTTTCCTTTCAACATATTTATTAGTTTTGTTTTCATTGCTTTATTCCCCACTTGGCACCTTGCTTTAGTTTTGTTTTCCAGTTTGTGCTTAAGGTAGTTTTTTTTTTTTAACTGATAAATATAATTTTTGGTTTCCTTTCTTCATCATATCAATCTACTGTACTTTATTTTTATTGGACTGTTTTTACTTTGCTCATGAATGTATATGTGTATATTCCGTTATTTAAATTATTACTTGCCTGATTCTGTAACTGCCATTTGTCTGGAGTTTATCTTTGGTTTCTTATTTTTGGATATTTGCTTTACTCTCCCTTAATGCAATAACAAACCACTTGTGGAATCTTCATTCCTGACCAGAGATCAAACCCTGAGCTTTTGGAGTGGGAGCACTGACTCCAAGACCCTAGACTACCAGAGAACTAACCCTAGGAAGTATCAAATAGTGAGAACTCACACAAAGGAAACCACTTGAATACGAGACCCAGCATCACCAACCACCAGAAGCTCCCTGTGCAGGACGCCTCATCCAAACAACAAGCAAAACAAAAATACAGACTCAATCATCAGCTGACAGGAGTACCACCTCACTCAGCCTTGCCCATCAGAGGAAAAACAAACAAAAACTCAGCACAAACCTCATCCTATAAGAAGCTCACAGAAACCATTGGACCAACCTTAGGAGGAAGAAACTAAAAGGAAGAAAGAATTCAACCTTCTTCAAGGAAATAATTCAACTTTCCTTGAAGCCAGGGAAAAGGAGACCTCAAACACAATAACTTAAAAAAAATAAAAATAAAAAGGCAGCACAAATGAGGGAACAAACTAGAAACAGAGAAGTCCAAGTAAATGAACAGGAAAATTACCTGAAAAAGAACAATGATATTAAAGACGATCAAAAACCTTGAAAACAAAAAGGAGAAAATGCAAGAATCAATTAACAAAGACCTGGAAGAATTACAGAATAAGCATACAGAAACAGACAACACAGTCACTGACATTCACAATAGCTCTAGAAGGAATCAATAGCAGCATATCTGAAGCAGAAGAGTGAATCAGTGAGCTGGAAGATAAAATGATGGAAATAACTTCTGAAGAGCAGAATAAAGTAAAAAGGATGAAAAGGGCTGAGGACAGTCTCAGAGACCTCTGGGACCATATCAAATCACCATTTGGATTATAGGGGGTCCCAGGAGAAGAGAAAGAGAAAGGGTATGAGAAAGTTTTTGAAGAGGTTTTAGTTTTTGAAAATCTCTCCAATATGGTAAAGGAAACAGCCAATCAAGTCTGAGAAGCACAAAGAGTCCCATACAGGATAAACCTCAGGAGAAACACGCCACAACACACACTCATCAAACCAACAAAAGCTAGATGCAATGGGAGAATATTAAAAGCAGCAAGGAAGAAGCAACAAGCTAGGTACAAGGGAAACCCCATACACTTAACAGCTGATCTTCCAGCAGAAACTCTGCAGGCCAGAAGGGAATGGCAGGATATATTTAAAGTACTGAAAGGGAAACATCTACAACCAAGACGACTGTACCCAGCAGGGATCTCATCCAAAACTGATGGAGGGAAAGCTTTTCAGACAAGAAAAAGCTAAGAGAGTTCAGTGCCACTAAACCAGCTTTGCAACAAGTGTTAAGTGGACTTATATAGTCAAGAAATATAATGGAAGAAAAAAAGATCTATAACATCAACCCCAAACAATTACAAAATGGCACTGGGAACATATATAGCAATAATAACTTTAGATGTAAATGGATTAAATGCTCCACTGGCTGAATGGGTACAAAAACAAGACCCGTATGTATGCTGTCTACAAGAAACCTACTTCAGGCCTCCAGACACGTATAGACTGAAAGGGAGAGGATGGAAAAATATATTGCATGCAAATGGGAAGCAAAAGAAAGCTGGAGTAACATCTTCATATCAGACAAAATAGACTTTAAAATAAGATTACAAGAGAGAATGAAGGACACTACATAATGATCAAGGGATCAATCCAAGAGGAAGACACAACAATTGTAAATATCTATGCACCCAACATGGGAGCACCTCAATACATAAGACAAACACTAACAGACTTAAAAGGAGAAATTGACAGTAACACAATAACAGTAGGAGACTTTAACACCTCGCTCACACCAATGGACGGATGATCAAACAGAAAATTAATAAGGAAACACGTCTTAAATTATATATTAATGAGATGGGTCTCATTGATATCTTCAGGACATCCCATCCAAATGCAGAAGAATACACCTTCTTCTCAAGTGCACATGGACTGTTTTCCAGGATAGACCACATCTTGGGTCACAAATCAAACTTCATTAAATTTAAGAAAATGGAAATTGTATCAAGCATCTTCTCTGACCACAGAGCTATGAGACTAGATATCAACTATAAGAAAAAACTGTAAGAAAAACAAACACATAGAGATTAAACAACATGTTTCTAAATAACCAACAGGTTACTGAAGAAATCAACAGGGAAATCAAAAAAATTTCTAGAAACAAATGACAATGAAAACACGACAACTCAAAACCTATAGGATGCAGCAAAAGCAGCTCTAAGAGGGAAGTTTATAGCAATACAATCCCACACCAAGAAACAAGAAAAGCATCGAACAGACAGCCTAACTTTACACCTAAAACTGTAAAAAGAAGAAGAAAAACTCCCCAAAATTAGTAGAAGGAAGAAGTCATAAAGATCCAAGCAGAAATAAATGAAAAAGAAATGAAAGAAATAATAATAAAGATTCAGTTCAGTTCAGTTCAGTCACTCAGTCATGTCCAACTTTTTGTGACCCCATGAATCACAGCACGCCAGGCCTCCCTGTCCATCACCAACTCCTGGAGTTCCCTCAGACTCACGTCCATCGAGTCAGTGATGCCATCCAGCCATCTCATCCTCTGTCGTTCCCTTCTCCTCCTGCCTCCAATTCCTCCCAGCATCAGAGTCTTTCCCAATGAGTCAACTCTTTGCATGAGGTGGCCAAAGTACCGGAGTTTCAGCTTTAGCATCATTTCTTCAAAAGAAATACCAGGGCTGATCTCCTTCAGTATGGACTGGTTGGATCTGCTTGCAGTCCAAGGGACTCTCAAGAGTCTTCTCCAACACCACAGTTCAAAAGCATCAATTCTTCAGTGCTCAGCTTTCTTCACAGTCCAACTCTAAAGATTAATAAAACTAAAAGCTGGTTCTTTGAGAAGATGAACAAAATTGACAAACCCTTAGCCAGACTCATCAAGAAAAAAAGAGAGAAGAATCAAATCAACAAAATTAGAAATGAAAAAGAAGTTACAATAGACAATGCAGAAATATAAAGGATCATAAGAGACTATTACGAACAACTCTATGGCAATAAAATAGATAACCTGGAAAAAATGGACAGATTCTTAGAAAAGTTCAATCTTCTGAGACTGAATGAGGAAGAAATAGAAACTATGAACAACCCAATTACAAGCATTGAAGTTGAAGCTGTGATAAAAAATCTTCCACAAAACAAAAGCCCAGGAACAGATGGATTCACAGGATAATTCTATGAAACATTTAGAAAAGAGCTAATGCCTATCCTTCTAAAACTCTTTCAGAAAATTGCAGAGGAAGGAACACTTCCAAATTCATTCTATGAGAGCACCATCACCCTGATACCAAAACTAGACAAAGACAACACAAAAAGAGAAAACTACAGGCCAGTATCACTGATGACCATAGATGCAAAAATCCTCAATAAAATTTTAGCAGACAGAATCCAGCAGCACATCAAAAAGCTCATACACCATGATCAAGCTGGGTCTATTCCAGGGATGCAAGGATTCTTCAATATATGCAAATCAATTAATGTGATATACCATATTAACAAACTTAAAGATAAAAACCATATGATCATCTCAATAGATACAGAAAAAGCCTTTGACAAAATTCAGCACTTATTTATAAATAAAATTCTTAAAAAAAAAAAAAAGGGCCCAGAAGGAACCTACCTCAACATAGTAAAGGCCTCATATGATAAGCCTACAGCAAACATTATTCTCAATGGTGAACAATTGAATTCCCCCTAAGATCAGGAACAAGACGAGTTTCCACTTTCACCACTATTATTCAACATAGTTCTGGAAGTCCTAGCTATAGCAATCAGAGAAGAAAAAGAAATAAAAGGAATCCAGATTGGAAAAGAAGAAGTAAAGCTCTCACTGTTTGCAGATGACATGATACTGTACATAAAAAACCCTAAAGATAGTAACAGAAAATTACTAAATCAGTGAATTTAGCAAAGTCGCAGGATACAAAATCAATACACAGAAATCACTTGTATTTCTACATACTAACAATGAAAAATCAGAAAGAGCAGTTAAGGGATCAATCCCATCCACCACTGCAACAAAAAGAATTAAATATTTAGGAGTGATCTTACCTAAGGAGATGAAAGAACTGTACAGAGAAAGTTATAAGGCACTAATGAAAGAAATCAAAGGTGACATAAACAGATGGAGAGATATTCCATGTTCTTGGGTAGGAAGAATCAATATTGTGAAAATGACTATACTACCAAATGCAATTTACAGATTTAATGCAATCCCTATCAAATTACCAATGGCATTTTTCACAGAACTAGAACAACAAATTTCACAATTCATATGGAAACGTAAAAGACCCCAAATAGCCAAAGCAGTCTTGAGAAAGAAGAATGGAGCTGAAGGAATCAAGCTTCCTGACTTCGGGTTATACTACAAAGCTACAGTCATCAAGACAGTATGGTACTGGTACAAAAACAGAAATATAGACCAATGGAATAAGATAGAAAGCCCAGAAATAAGTGCATGCACCTATCGGTACCTTATTTTCCATAAAGGAGGCAAGAATAATACAATGGGGCAAAGATAGCCTCTTCAATAAATGTTGCTGGGAAAACCAGACAGCTTCATGTAAAAGAATGAAATTAGAACACTTCCTAACACCAAGATAATACACAAAGATAAACTCTAAATCAATTAAAACCCTAAAGGTAAGACCAGAAACTATAAAACTCTTAGAGGAAAACATAGGCAAAACACTCGATGGCATAAATCAAAGCAAGATCCTCTATGACCCACCTCCTAGAGTAACAGAAATAAAAGCAAAAGTAAACAAGTGGAACATGATTAAACTTAAAAGCTTTTGCACAGCAAAGGAACCTATAAGCACGGTGAAAAGGCAGCCCGCAGAAGGGGAGAAAATAACAGCAAATGAGACAACTGGCAAAGGATTAATTTCCAAAATGTACAAGCAGCTCATACAACTCAATACCAGAAAAACAAACAACCCAATCAAAAGGTGGGAAACAAACCTAACTAGATATTTCTCCAAAGAAGACATTCAGGTGGCTAACAAACACATAAAAAGATGCTCAGCGTTGCTCGTTATTAGAAAAATGCAAGTCAAAACTGCAATGAGATATCATCTCACACCGGTCAGAATGGCCCTCATCTAAAAGTCTATAAACAACAAATGCTGGAAAGGGTGTGGAGAAAAGAGAATACTCTTGCACTGTCGGTGGGAATATAAAGTGATGCAGCCACTATGGAAGACAGTACGGAGATTTCTTTAAAAACTGGAAATATATCCCATTTGTTTATTTTTGCTTTTATTTCCAGTATTCTGGGAGGTGGATCATAGAGGATCCTGCTGTGAGTTATGTCGAGAGTGTTTTGCCTATGTTCTCCTCTAGGAGTTTTATAGTTTCTGGTCTTACGTTTAGATCTTTAATCCATTTTGAGTTTATTTTTGTGTGTGGTGTTAGAAAATGATGTAGTTTCATTCTTTTATAAGTGGTTGACCAGTTTCCCCAGCACCACCTGTTAAAGAGATTGTCTTTACTCCATTGTATATTCCTGCCTCCTTTGTTGAAGATAAGGTGACCATAGGTGTGTGGGTTTATCTCCGGGCTCTCTATTTTGTTCCACTGATCTATATTTCTGTCTTTGTGCCAGTACCATACTGTCTTAATGACTGTGGCTTTGTAGTAGAGCCTGAAGTCAGGCAAGTTGATTGCTCCAGTTCCATTTTTCTTTCTCGATTGCTCTGGCTATTCGAGGTTTTTTGTATTTCCATACAAATCTTGAGATTATTTGTTCTAGTTCTGTGAAAAATACTGCTGGTAGCTTGATGGGGATTGCACTGAATCTGTAGATTGCTTTGTGTGGTATACTCATTTTCACTATATTGATTCTTCCGATCCATGGACATGGTATATTTCTCCATCTATTAGTGTCCTCTTTGATTTCTTTCATCTGTGTTTTTATAGTTTTTGATATATAGGTCTTTAGTTTCTTTAGGTAGGTATATTCCTAAGTATTTTATTCTTTTCGTTTCAATGGTGAATGGAATTGTTTCCCGCCGGGAGCCAGTGTGAGGAATCCCACCCGTGACAGGGTCACGTGGAAGGAAGTTGGCATACACAGGGCGTGATCAAACTTCAGGGGTTCCCCACGGCATTTCCTGAGCATCCACCCCCCGCCCCCAGCAAATAAGAATCTGCCGGCCTCTGCACTCTGCTTTTCCACTCCTCCGATATTCTCTGGGAAAAAGTCAACTCAGGGCTTTAGTCTTCTGCATTTGAAAGGGATGTTTCAGTTGAACCCCTTCTGATAGCTCTCTAGCTTGCCTAACTGGTTTTTCCCGGACTCCTTACAGCTTGTGAATTGCTTACAGCCCCCAAGCCGAGGGAGGCACAAAGCCTGAAATCATCTTAAAGACACAGAGCCTTTTCTAAAGAGTTAAAAATCATATTGGTGAAGGGTTTTCACTGTTGACTCATGGATTGCTGCCAGACCTCCATATTCTTTATCTTTTAGGCACCTGGGAGGATGTTACTCAATGTAATCAGGATGTAGAAAGATATGTAGTAGCTTTGATGTTAGCAACACTAGACTCTGAGTTGATTGCCTCTCTTCTGCTGTAAATCACCGTGCTCCCTTTGCTTGTTATGAGCTGCTGTATCTTTGCCGTGTAAGAATGCGACTTTATCTAGTGCTTTCTGAGAGTGGCCCCAGACTTTGGGAAGATCAACACAAACAAGTCTTCTGGTTGACAAACCCTTACCAGAAAAAGGCTGTAAAATGTTAACTGGCCCTCTTTGGCTGGAAGATGATGTAAATTACCTAAGACTTGTTTATACAATTGGATATGCAGAGAAAAAAAGCCTGTTTTTGATGAGTCTGGGCTGTTAACGCCACATAATTGTGTACCCATTGACCTTCATGTTTTATCAAAAGCATAAAAGGCCTTCTGAACAATGAAGGATGGACCAGTTTCTTGGACTAGTCTCTCGGCCTAGTTTCTTGGGAAGCTGACTCCCCCTGTGTCTCTCTCCTGCTCCTTTTCTCCCCCTCCTTCCCTCTGGTGGCCCCTCGTAGATGGTCCAGAGATTTTGTTGGCCTTCCCCCAAGCCAAGTTATTCAGCCTTCTTTCTCCACTTAATTTTCCTTCTACAACATTTCTTCTTAATCTAATATTATATTTTCATATTAATGAATAAATAAGTTTTCCTCGCTGACGCCATCCCTGCTTCGAATTCCCTGGATCCACCGGGGCTGGACCCTGGCAGTTTCCTTAATTCCTTTTTCTGCTTTCTCATTATTAGTGTATAGGAATGCAAGGGATTTCTGAGTGTTGATTTTATATCCTGCAACTTTACTATATTCATTGATTAGCTCTAGTAGTTTTCTGGTGGAGTCTTTAGGATTTTCTGTGTAGAGGATCATGTCATCTGCACACAGTGACAGTTTTAAAAGCTTCTGCACAACAAAGGAAACTATAAGTAAGGTGAAAAGACAGCCTTCTGAATGGAAGAAAACAATAGCAAATGAAGCAACTGACAAACAACTAATCTCAAAAATATACAAGCAACTTATGCAGCTCAACTCCAGAAAAATAAGAGACCAAATCAAAAAATGGGCTAAAGAACTAAATAGACATTTCTCCAAAGAATACATACAGATGGCTAACAAACACATGAAAAGATGCTCAACATCACTCATTATCAGAGAAATGCAAATCAAAACCACAATGAGGTACCATTTCACACCAGTCAGAATGGCTGCCGTCCAAAAGTCCTCAAGCAATAAATGCTGGAGAGGATGTGGAGAAAAGGGAACCCTCTTACACTGCTGGTGGGAATGCAAACTAGTACAGCCACTATGGAAAACAGTGTGGAGATTCCTTAAAAAAATGTAAATAGAACTGCCTTATGACCCAGCAATCCCACTGCTGGGCATACACACCGAGGAAACCAGAATTGAAAGAGACATGTACCCCAATGTTCACTGCAGCACTGTTTATAATAGCCAGGTCATGGAAGCAACCTAGATGTCCATCAGCAGATGAATGGATAAGAAAGCTGTGGTACATATACACCATGGAGTATTACTCAGCTCTTAAAAAGAATAAATTTGAATCAGTTCTAATGAGATGGATGAAACTGGAGCCAACTATACAGAGTGAAGTAAGCCAGAAAGAAAAACACCAATACAGTATACTGACACATATATATGGGATTTAGAAAGATGGTAATGATGACCCTCTATGTGAGACAACAAAAGAGACACAGAGGTATAGAATGGACCTTTGGACTGTGAGGGAGAGGGAGAGGGGGGATGATTTGGGAGAATGGCATTGAAACATGTACACTATCATGTAAGTAATGAAGCACCAGTCTATGTTTGATACAGGACACAGGATGCTGGGGGCTGGTGCACGGGCTGATCCAGGGAGATGGTATGGGCTGGGAGGTGGGAGGGGGCTTCAGGATTGGGAGCTCATATTCACCTGTGGTGGATTCATGTCAATGTATGGCAAAACCAATCCAGTATTGTAAAGTAGAATAAAGTAAAAATAAAATTAAAAAATAAAGTTTTTAAAAAAGAAAAGACTAGAAATAAAACCACCATATGACCCAGCAATCCCACTCCTAGGCATATCCCCTGAGGAAACCAAAATTGAAAGAGACACACGCATCCCATTGTTCATTGCAGCACTATTGACGATCGCTAGAACATGGAAGCAACCTAGATGCCCATCGACAGATGAATGGGTAAGGAAACTGTGGTACACAATCACATACACTACGGAGTATGACTCAGCCATAAACAGGAACACATCTGAGTCAGTTCTAATGAGGTGGATGAACCCAGAACCTATTATATAGAGTGAAGTGAGTCAGAAAGAGAAAGATAAATCCCGTATTCTAACACATATATATGAAATCTAGAAAAACGGTGCTGAAGGACTTACTTACAGGGGAGCAGTGGAGAGGCAGACATAGAGAACAGACTTGCGGACGTGGGGAGAGGGGAGGGGAGGGCGAGGCGTGTGGAGGGAGTAACGTGGAACTCACATCCCCAAGGGAGCAGACAGCCAGCGGGGGCCCGCCGTCTGGCTCAGGACACTCAAACAGGGGCTCTGTGTCACCCTAGAGGGGTGGGGCGGGGTGGGGCGGGAGGGAGCTTCAGAAGGGAGGGGACATGTGTATACCTATGGCTGATTCATGTTGAGCTTTGACAGAAAACAACAAAATTCTATAAAGCAAGTATCCTTCAATAAAAAATAAATTAATTTTAAAAAATGGGTAAAAAGACATGTAAGCTATGGAAATACTAGTTTTAAGGTAGGTGGTGTGGTGACAGTAATGCAAGCCAGGTTATACTAGAGAACAAGATAAAGGCGATGAGGGGAAACCACAGAGTAAAGGAGCCAGATCACTGAGAGGCCAAAACAACCCCGAAGGCTGAGCATGGAAGGGCAGAGGCTTCCCAACCGTGCTGCCGGAGAAGACTCTTGAGAGTCCCCGAGACAGCAAACATGTCAAACCAGCCCATCCTAAAGGAGGTCAACCCTGAATATCCATTGGAGGGACTGATGCTGAAGCTGAAGCTCCGGTACTCTGGGCACCTGATGCGGAAGAGCCAACTCATTGGAAAGAGCCCTGATGCTGGGAGAGATTGAAGGTGGGAGGAGAAGGGGACGCCAGAGGATGAGATGGTTGGGTAGCATCACTGACTCAATGGACATGAATTTGAGCAAACTCCAGAAGATGGTGAAGGACAGGGGAGCCTGGTGGGCTACGGTTCACGGGGTCACAAAGAGTCGGATACGACTGAGTGATCTGACAACGGCAACAATTTATCTTTAACATCAAGATTGAGGGAAATCCCAAATGATAGTTACCCTTTAATTTCTCCATGAAGGGGCTGGGTAAAGTGTCCATGGAACTTCTCTGATTATTTCTTATAACCACAGGATCGATTTGCAATTATGCCGATAAAAGAAGGACACAGACACCCCCCCTGCCTGGCCAGTGCTCTGCCCCCAGCAGCTTCCCGCACAGCGGCTCCCCGTTGGTGGCTGCCCCACGGAGGGGTCACTGCCTGCCCTCCTCCCAGCCCTAGACAAGGAAAGGAAGATTTAACCAGAGAGAGAGAGAGACATTTAACCATAGAATCTGAGCATGTCACAGCAGAAGTCTGCTTTGGACAAAGCTTTGTGTTTATTTTCCCCCTTGAGATCTTCATCTCGTTAATTTTTCTGTCCTCTAACAATTTCATGTAAGAAGCTCTCTTGGGGAAGCGAGCTTGTGGCCCTGTTTCAATCACTGGCCGCCTTTATTTTACAGATGTCCTTAAGGGTTCTCACCAGTCGCGCAGAGGCCAGCCCTGCGGGCGGCTGTCTTCGTCAGCATTCTCCTGTGAGCATTCTCTCTGGAGACACGTGGACGGGCTCACCAGAGAGCTGTGGGCCCAGATTCCTTTAAGACTCTGAAGCTGGCTCAGCGGTTGCTGCCCTTGTGGGGACACCGGTGAGAAGCCAGGGGGATGCACGTTACAGGAATGTGAGCACTGATCCCCTCAGACCCCAAGGCTGACAGTGAAACCACAGGCCCCCATCAAGTCCGCTTGCTGGCACTGAGGCTGCAACGCTTCCCCAGAAGGAAACTCCTGCCTGCCACTGGGGTGTCTGCAGGGAGATCCCTCACCCCACCGAGACCCTCCACTTAGCGTCCAGCTGTACCCCCGGACCCCATGCATGAGCAGGTCTTTGGGGAGCCCCAGGGGCCCCTCCTGCTGGTTCCCTGCCTGTGATGGATGGCCTGGGCCTGGCAGTGCTCAGGGCGTCTTGTTAGGACCTGTAACTGGAGTGACGGCACTGCCGGGAGCTGGGGGCAGCCCTGGGGTCACCAGGCACAGCGGCCCCATCCATCTCACAGGCCCCGGACCTGTCATCCAGTCGCCATGGCACCCGCGTGCCCTGAAGCCCATGGTGTGTGAGGAAGAGGGAATCGGGTCCCCTCACCGCATCTCCCTTGTTACCCCCCTGCTCTGACCTGCCTCCAGCCTTCTACTCCGTCCTGAATTCTCGGTCCCGAACCTGTCGCTTTGCTCGCAGCCTCTGCCAAATAGGCGCCTAGGGCTTAGAATCAGATGCTCTTGTTTAGCAGAACCCTGGACCTGAGGTTTTGGCCTGCATCACTGCTGTCCAGTTGCTCAGTCATGTTCACCTCTTTGCGACCCCACAGCCTGCAGCACACCAGGCTCCTCTGTCTTCCACTATCTCCCAGAGCTTGCTCAAACTCACACCCATTGAGCTGGTGATGCCAGCCAACCACCTCATCCTCTGCTGCCTGCTTCTCCTTTGCTTTCAGTCTTTCCCAGCATCACGGTCCCTTCCAGTGAGTCGGTTCTTCACATCAGGCGGCCAAAGTATTGGAGCTTCAGCTTCAGCATCAGTCCTTCTAATGAATATTCAGGACTGATCTCCTTTAGGGTTGACTGGTTTGATATCCTTGCAGTCCAAGGGACTCTCAAGAGTCTTCTCCAACGCCATCATTCAAAAGCATCAATTCTTTGGTGCTTAGCCTTTTTCATGGTCCAACTCTCACATCCATACATGACTAATGGAAAAACTACAGCTTTGACTATAGGGACCTTTGTTGGCAAAGTGATGTCTCTGCTTTTTAATGTGTTGTCTAATTTTGCCATAACTTTCCTTCCAAGGAGCAAGTGTCTTCTAATTTCATGGCTGCAGTCACCATCCACAGTGATACTGAGGCCTAAGAAAATAAAACCTGTCGCTGCTTCCACGTTTTTCTCGTCTTTTGCCCGGAAGTGATGGGGCCAGATGCTGTGATCTTAGTTTCGTTAGCACTGAGTTTTTTTTTTTTTTTTTCCAGGAACTGATCCGATTTCTTTATTTTTCAGGTTTGTTTATATACATTTTGTTACACATAGGGATGAATACAGAGTCACGCAGGGGTCAGCAATCAGGTGTTTCATATACAATTATACAAAGGTCTTATGAGTTTTTACATCATCTTCTGACCATGAGGTCTGCTGACATTTTATGGCCCTTTCTGATACTGGCCAGTTAACCAGAAAGCTTATTTTTCCAGGAGTGATTTTTTCAGGCACCACCCTCCAAATAAAGTTGCATTCCTATAAGCATTGAGTTTTAAGCCAGCTTTTTCACTCTCCTCTTTCACCCTTATCAAGAGCTTTCTGCCATTAGAGTGGTTTCATCCCTTACCTGCTGGGCCACTGGGGAAGCTGACCCGGCTCACTCTTTGATGGTAAATGATGGATCTGATCTGACGTCTCCTGATAGTGGAGCATGTGCCCGGATATGGCGTGCCCTTACTGGAATCCCCACGAGCCATCACGGCCGCTGCTCTGTGGGCCAGAGCGGCTGCTTGCCTGCGCGGGGTCTGGCCACGCTGCTCCACCTTGCGTCACTGCATGGAAAGAACTTGCCTCCTTTCACTCCTCTCGTTCCTAGCCTAGGAGGAAGCTGTTTTTCTCAAAACAAGCATATCCTGGGGCTTCCAGAGAACAGAGGCCACAGGGCACATCCAGAGACTGTGGCCCCTTCCTGCTCTGGTCCCTCCTCTCGTCCCGGACGAGGCCTGGCTGCCAGCAGAGGACGCAGCCCGTGGTGTGCATCATGACCATCATCCTGTCTTACTGGAGGCTGGACGCCCACACCTCCCAGGAGCAAACATGAGCAGATCTCTGGGGAGCCCCAGAGGCCCCTCCTGACTGTTTCCTGCCCATGATGGACAATCTGAGCTCAGGAGCCGGGAAAGGGTGCCCTTCAATGTGGCATTAGGCACTGTGAGCCCTCCTCACTGGGACTCTGGGTTCAGTCCCCCGTGCGTTGGGCAGGGGGAAACCAGCAGACACCATGAGAGGAGGGGCTGGCAACCCCCCTTCCCTGGGCTCACCCCTCTCCCCCAAGTCCAGCCCTGAGCCTGGACGTGCACTAACCTGCCCTCCTCCAGGGGGTGGAAGGCCACACGAGAGGGCCAGTGGTGCCTGCTGTCCCCTGACCCTTCAGCTGGAAGACCCCACAGGCAGCATGAGGGAGAGCAGAAGAGCGGTCCAGTGGAACCCTGACCGCGGGAGATGAGCGTGCTTCCATCTGAGACCCGAGCTCTGCTGTTTGCCACAGTCCATCAAAAGCAAGTCAGTGCGTCTCAGTGAGGCTGACAGACTGAGGCTCCAGTGATGTTTCTGCAGCCACTAAATAGAGTCGGTGCATTAAAACTCTTCATAACCTTGCGAAAATTAATCTAAATTGTAACTGAATTATGTCCACTTCAGCTGAATTTTGTTTGATTTTGGCTACAAAATATAATAATGAGACAAAGAAAATTTAGACCACTTCAGTGGCTGGGAATGCCTAGATCAGCCCTTTTATGTTTAACCACTGAAAGCCCAAAGGATTCTGAAGCTGCTACCGCCACCAGAAAGGCTGAGATCTCTCAGACGTGGACTAGCTTTGATAGCAAACTAGCCTCCTAAACAAAAGAATGAGAAAGTCTTTATTATTAGAGTATTGGCAGCACCATTGCCTTAAAGCCTTGGTGATTTTGGTGTGTGTTTGTTTCCCTCCCTGAAAATTGCCTTAACCAAGAATATTAAAAATATCTATTTGCCATACCTGTCAACCTGCTACCAAGCTAAGGAGCAGTGTAAAAACTCTGTGTGTGCTAAGTCACTTCAGTCGTGTCTGCCTCTGCCATCCTGCAGACCATAGCCCACCAGGCTCCTCACTCCGTGGGATTCTCGGGAAGAATATAGGAGTGGGTTGCCAGGTTCTCCTTCAGGGGATCTTCTTGACCCAGGGAGCAAACCTTCTTCTCATCATGTCTCTTGCATTGCAGGCAGGTTCTTACCACCAGCGCCCCCAGGGGAGCCCCAAAACCCTTTAGTGTTTGGCAGTTTTTAAGGCTTGGAGACTATGGCTCATCAATTTTTATCTTATAATTGGTATAAAAGTTATACAATGAAGCTGCTAATTTATTTGCATTTCTTACTCCAAACCAATTAATTCAATTGAAACAAATGTCCGTTGTGAAAAGCCCGCTGAGGTGAAAGTAAGTTGTCAGGACTTACACCATTAGCATTTTCTTGGAGCAGTAACCGTAACATGCTGTAACACAGTGGGATGGGCTGGCGTCCGGGGACGCTGAGGCTGTCAGTCGTTGGCACAGCAGTGGAGAGGTGCCCAGAGGAAGGAGCAGAAAGCATTGAGTTTTAAGCCAGCTTTTTCACTCTCCTCTTTCACCCTTATCAAGAGCTTTCTGCCATTAGAGTGGTTTCATCCCTTACCTGCTGGGCCACTGGGGAAGCTGACCCGGCTCACTCTTTGATGGTAAATGATGGATCTGATCTGACGTCTCCTGATAGTGGAGCATGTGCCCGGATATGGCGTGCCCTTACTGGAATCCCCACGAGCCATCACGGCCGCTGCTCTGTGGGCCAGAGCGGCTGCTTGCCTGCGCGGGGTCTGGCCACGCTGCTCCACCTTGCGTCACTGCATGGAAAGAACTTGCCTCCTTTCACTCCTCTCGTTCCTAGCCTAGGAGGAAGCTGTTTTTCTCAAAACAAGCATATCCTGGGGCTTCCAGAGAACAGAGGCCACAGGGCACATCCAGAGACTGTGGCCCCTTCCTGCTCTGGTCCCTCCTCTCGTCCCGGACGAGGCCTGGCTGCCAGCAGAGGACGCAGCCCGTGGTGTGCATCATGACCATCATCCTGTCTTACTGGAGGCTGGACGCCCACACCTCCCAGGAGCAAACATGAGCAGATCTCTGGGGAGCCCCAGAGGCCCCTCCTGACTGTTTCCTGCCCATGATGGACAATCTGAGCTCAGGAGCCGGGAAAGGGTGCCCTTCAATGTGGCATTAGGCACTGTGAGCCCTCCTCACTGGGACTCTGGGTTCAGTCCCCCGTGCGTTGGGCAGGGGGAAACCAGCAGACACCATGAGAGGAGGGGCTGGCAACCCCCCTTCCCTGGGCTCACCCCTCTCCCCCAAGTCCAGCCCTGAGCCTGGACGTGCACTAACCTGCCCTCCTCCAGGGGGTGGAAGGCCACACGAGAGGGCCAGTGGTGCCTGCTGTCCCCTGACCCTTCAGCTGGAAGACCCCACAGGCAGCATGAGGGAGAGCAGAAGAGCGGTCCAGTGGAACCCTGACCGCGGGAGATGAGCGTGCTTCCATCTGAGACCCGAGCTCTGCTGTTTGCCACAGTCCATCAAAAGCAAGTCAGTGCGTCTCAGTGAGGCTGACAGACTGAGGCTCCAGTGATGTTTCTGCAGCCACTAAATAGAGTCGGTGCATTAAAACTCTTCATAACCTTGCGAAAATTAATCTAAATTGTAACTGAATTATGTCCACTTCAGCTGAATTTTGTTTGATTTTGGCTACAAAATATAATAATGAGACAAAGAAAATTTAGACCACTTCAGTGGCTGGGAATGCCTAGATCAGCCCTTTTATGTTTAACCACTGAAAGCCCAAAGGATTCTGAAGCTGCTACCGCCACCAGAAAGGCTGAGATCTCTCAGACGTGGACTAGCTTTGATAGCAAACTAGCCTCCTAAACAAAAGAATGAGAAAGTCTTTATTATTAGAGTATTGGCAGCACCATTGCCTTAAAGCCTTGGTGATTTTGGTGTGTGTTTGTTTCCCTCCCTGAAAATTGCCTTAACCAAGAATATTAAAAATATCTATTTGCCATACCTGTCAACCTGCTACCAAGCTAAGGAGCAGTGTAAAAACTCTGTGTGTGCTAAGTCACTTCAGTCGTGTCTGCCTCTGCCATCCTGCAGACCATAGCCCACCAGGCTCCTCACTCCGTGGGATTCTCGGGAAGAATATAGGAGTGGGTTGCCAGGTTCTCCTTCAGGGGATCTTCTTGACCCAGGGAGCAAACCTTCTTCTCATCATGTCTCTTGCATTGCAGGCAGGTTCTTACCACCAGCGCCCCCAGGGGAGCCCCAAAACCCTTTAGTGTTTGGCAGTTTTTAAGGCTTGGAGACTATGGCTCATCAATTTTTATCTTATAATTGGTATAAAAGTTATACAATGAAGCTGCTAATTTATTTGCATTTCTTACTCCAAACCAATTAATTCAATTGAAACAAATGTCCGTTGTGAAAAGCCCGCTGAGGTGAAAGTAAGTTGTCAGGACTTACACCATTAGCATTTTCTTGGAGCAGTAACCGTAACATGCTGTAACACAGTGGGATGGGCTGGCGTCCGGGGACGCTGAGGCTGTCAGTCGTTGGCACAGCAGTGGAGAGGTGCCCAGAGGAAGGAGCAGACACCAGGGTTTCTCCTGAGCCCCTCCACAGGGTCCTGACTGCAGCTTCCTGAGACTGGACAAGTACCTGGAACCCACCCAGGGCCAGAGAAAGTGTGTGTTCCCAGGAGCAAAGCGGGATGTCCTCGCCGTGGGCTGGGTATCGACAGGAGTCCTCGGACAGTGTCACCCAGCAGTCGGAGCCGGTGAAGCTCTTCTGGATGGACCCTAAGAAGTCACTGAAACAAGTCTCAAAAGATCCAGTTGATGCCAGTTAACTGCATTTCTGGGTGATAAAAAAGAAACACCAAGTCCAAAACATGTAAACGGAGAATATCAAAAATGTAAGAACCCTAACATCTAACGATGCAAAAGTCACAAGGTCCATAATTTAATGAAAAAGTTACTGGATATGCAAAAGAACAGAGCAGTATGGCCCACAACAGAGAGAGAGAGTGACCAATAGGAGCAGACTGAGGAACGGCTGAGGTGCAGGAATAACAGGGGTTATGAGCGCACCCCGGAAACTGAGGGAAACACACAGCTCACCCAGGAGGTTGAACGAGAGCCACACAGTGAAAGTCAGAAGTAGAAAATCTAGAAATACTAGACAGCTGTAATCTCTGAGTTGAAAAATGCACAAGATGGGAATTAGAACTGAGTCCCATTAGAAGAAAAGTTTCAGTTCAGTAGCTCAGTTGTGTCCAACTCTTTGCGACCCCATGAATCACAGCATGCCAGGCCTCCCTGTTCATCACCAACTCCCGGAGTTCATTCAGACTCATGTCCATTGAGTCCGTGATACCATCCAGCCATCTTGTCCTCTGTCATCCCCTTCTCCTCCTGCCCCCAATCCCTCCCAGCATCAGAGTCTTTTCCAATGAGTCAGCTCTTCTCATGAGGTGGCCAAAGTACTGGAGTTTCAGCTTTAACATCATTCCTTCCAAAGAAATCCCAGAGTTGATCTTCTTCAGAATGGACTGGTTGGAGCTCCTTGCAGTCCAAGGGACTCTCAAGAGTCTTCTCCAACACCACAGTTCAAAAGCATCAATTCTTCACTGCTCAGCTTTCTTCACAGTCCAACTTTCACATCTATACATGACCACTGGAAAAACCATAGCCTTGACTAGATGGACCTTTGTTGGCAAAGTAATGTCTCTGCTTTTTAATATGCTGTCTAGGTTGGTCATAACTCTCCTTCCAAGGAGTAAGCGTCTTTTAATTTCATGGCTGCAGTCACCATCTGCAGTAATTTTGGAGCCCCCCAAAATGAAATCTGACACTGAAGAAAAGTTTAGTGAACTTGAAAACAGCAGTAGTGAGGATTTTTACTAGAAAAACAGAGCCTCAATAAGCAGTGAGAAATATTAAATATCTGAAAATGCATGTCCGTGATGCTGCAGCAGGTCGCAAATCACTTTTATAATCATGGAAACAGTGGAAGTCAAAAGACAGTGAAGCAATATCTTTACAGTTTTGAAAGAAAAAGAAATCAACCTGGAATTCTATACCAAGCAAACCTGTCTTTCAAAATAAAAGTGAAATAAGGCTTTAGACATAAAGAAGTTGAAAAACTCAATGCCAGCAGACTTGAAATTCAAGAAGAAGCGTTAAACTAAGAATTTTAGACAGTGGAAGATGAAACCAGATGGGAGAGTGTGTTTACACAAGGGTGGAGGAGCACTGGAAATGGTCATGAAGAGATCAAGACATCAGATCTTTTCTTACTATTAAAATCTCTTGGAAAAATTTGTCTGTCAAAACCAATCAGGAAATTTAAATGAAAATTTTGGAGCCCCCCAAAATGAAATCTGACACTGAAGAAAAGTTTAGTGAACTTGAAAACAGCAGTAGTGAGGATTTTTACTAGAAAAACAGAGCCTCAATAAGCAGTGAGAAATATTAAATATCTGAAAATGCATGTCCGTGATGCTGCAGCAGGTCGCAAATCACTTTTATAATCATGGAAACAGTGGAAGTCAAAAGACAGTGAAGCAATATCTTTACAGTTTTGAAAGAAAAAGAAATCAACCTGGAATTCTATACCAAGCAAACCTGTCTTTCAAAATAAAAGTGAAATAAGGCTTTAGACATAAAGAAGTTGAAAAACTCAATGCCAGCAGACTTGAAATTCAAGAAGAAGCGTTAAACTAAGAATTTTAGACAGTGGAAGATGAAACCAGATGGGAGAGTGTGTTTACACAAGGGTGGAGGAGCACTGGAAATGGTCATGAAGAGATCAAGACATCAGATCTTTTCTTACTATTAAAATCTCTTGGAAAAATTTGTCTGTCAAAACCAATCAGGAAATTTAAATGAAGCCACCAGTGGTTCTTTGAGAAGCTCAATAAAATTTTGCCAAATGAACTAGGGAAAAAAGAGAAAAGACACACATGTCTAATACCAGGAATGAGAAAGGTTACATTACCACAGGGCCTACACAGGATGAGATGATTAGATAGCCTCACTGACTCGGTGGGCATGAGGTTGGACAAACTCCGGGAGATGGTGAAGGATGGGGAAGCCCGGTGTGCTGCAGCCCATGGGGTCACAAAGAGAATGATGTGACTTAGCAACTGAACTATAGCAACTAAGATTAGCAGAGCAGGCAGGGAATGATATAAAACACGCTCTTCCAGTGAAGTTTACAGCTTAGGTAAAATGGAAACAATCCTTGAGAATCACTAACTACCAAATCTCTTTTAAGAATAGACCACCTGAATAATCCTAAAAAAGGAAACTTCTGATCCAGATGGCTTCTGCCAAGAATTTAAGGAAGAAATACTACCAAATTCTACAGAAACTCTTAGACAAAAACGAAGAGGGAAGACTTATTTTTGAACTTGTTCTGTGAGGCCAACATACTCTGACACCAAAATCTGACAAAAATATTATAAGTAAATGAAACTGCAGACCCATAAGCCTCATGAATGTGGGTACAAACATTCTAGACACAGTTCTAGGAAATGGAATCCAGCAAAATGTAGAAAAGGCAGCACATTTCAAAAAGTGGTTCTTATTTCAGGAATTTGCGTTTGGCCAAACATTAAAACATTGACAGATGTAACCCATTATACTGACACACTATAAAAAAGAAGCAGGATCATGTCAATATACGCCAAACTTTTTTTTTTTTTTTCAAAAACCAACTGAAATTCCTGTTGAAAAATCAGCACATTACGAAAAGAGGAAAACTAGTTCAACCTGATAAAGGGTAAGTATGAAAATAAATTAATGAAAAACTGGCTAAACAAAAAACTATAGTTAACATATTAAAAGGTGTAATACTAAATGCTTTTCCCCTATGGTCAGTAAGAAGAAAAAGATTTCTCTATTGCTATTTTTTTCAACATTGTATTGGACACTCTAACCACTGCAGGATATTAAAAACACACACACACACAAATACAGTAGACAAAGGCATTCAGATTAGAAGTGACGAATAAAATTATCTTTATTCTCAAATGATATAGTCACCTGTGTAAGGGAGCCTTAGGAAATGTACAAATAAACTCCATAAATCAAAAATAGGTTAACAGATTGCAGGATACAACTTCAATGTACAAACATCAACCATTAGTCTATATCCTTGCAATAAACTATTGGAAACTAAGATTTCAAAAAATGACAAGTGCATATAACCAGAATGTGTAAGACCTACTAATAACTATAAAACTTTGCTCAGATAAATTAAGAAACACCCAAACAAATAGAGAGGTGTATCAGATTCAAAGGTCCAAGGGTCCAATGTTACTGCTAGCAGGCTATTTTGTACAAATTGATAGACTTACTTTAAAATTAGTTTGCATTTTCAAAGCGCTTTGAAATGTCAAAACAACTTTGAAAGTAAAGGACAAAGTTAGAGGACTAACACTAGCTTACTTCAAGACGTAAAGCTAGAATAATCAAGAGACTGATTGGCACCAAGTTAGGCCACAAGATACATGGGACAGAATAGAGCCCAGAAAACGATGATAGCACTTGCGAAGAACTGGGTTCCAGCAAGCACACAAAGGTGATTTAGCAGAGAAAGGACAGACCTCTTAAGAACTGGTGCTGAAGCAATTGAATATCAACAGGCAAAAAAAATGAACTTTGACCCATACATCACACAGAAATGGATGACAGACTCAAATATAATGCCTAAAACTGTAAAAAATTTTTAGAAGGAATTGTAGAAGTCTTTGTGACTTTGAGTTAGGCAAAGATTTCCTAACGATGACATTCAAAGCATTTTATAAAGTAAAAATTTGATGAATCTGACTTCATAGAAATGAAAACATCTGTTCTTTGAAAGAAACTGATAGCCTAATGGAAAAAGACAGACCACTGACCGAGAAAAACATCTGTTCATCTTATACTGCACCGTATCCAGAATATGTAAGTAACTCTCAAAACCTAGTAAAATGACAAACACCCCATTTAGAAAGTACGAAAGATCTGAATAGAGCTTCAACATAGAGGATGTACAAACAGCAAATTAGCACACGATCAGATGACCAATATCATTAGATGTTGTTTGTCGTTGTTTAGACGCTAAATCGTGTTCAACACTTTGTGACCCCATCAGCGGCAGCGCGCCAGGCTCCCCTGTCCTCCACTGTCTCCCAGAGCTTGCTCAAAGCCATGTCCATTGAGTTGGTGATGCCATCCAACCATCTCATCCTCTGTCGTCCCCTTCTCCTCCTGTCTTCAATCTTTCCCAGCATCAAAGTCTTTTCCAATGAGTCAGCTGTTTGCATCAGGGGGCCAAAGAATTGGAGCTTAAGCTTCAGCATCAGTCCTTCCAGTGAATATTCAGGACTGATTTCCTTTAGGAGTGCTGGTTCAATATTAAGGAAACACAAATTAAAGCCACTGAGATGCTATTAAAGCACTGTTAGATGACTAGGGGTCGAGCGCACCCCTCTGCCAAGTGTTATTTGGGAAGAGAAGGAACAGCTAGAGTACAGCATGTGGCCACCCGCCTAGAACACACTTCTGCAACTCCTCGCGCTTTGCATTTCTTGTCTTAACACCCCTCAGTGCATTTCTGAGCAACAGAAACATTTCCACACTATGCTGGCACCACCACTCTAGTGCTATGTCAGCGTGCAAGTGTGGCACAGAGTCCACCCTCTGTGGCCACCTAAGGCAGTCCTTCCTGCTTCAATCGGCTGCACACGCCTCACACACGTGTGCATATAACGTCGCATCTCCCCACTGACCTACTCCACGGACAGCTTGCGTCTCGAGTTTTGGCACAAAACATAGCACACTGGCGGGCAGCAGGCAGTGGTGTCTGTAGACGGTCCTGTCCAAAGCAATTTTTAAACAAGAGCAGTCACATTTTGTCCTTGAAATAAAAGGGTAATAGAATTGCATCAGAGAAGACTGGAGAAAGGGAAAGACATTTTAGCAGGTCTTAAAGTGTTTCAAATGCGTCTCCAGCACACAACAGGACCTGGAGTGACCGAGCCCATTCCAGTTCATGACAGTGAAATTCTTAACGTGACACTTCCGAATTATTGGGAACAACTTTATATTCGGTCCTCTTGTTAAATTTTTAATGTGTTAGGTTTTGTTTTCTATCAATCAGGTTAAATTTCTTTGAATGTCTAATCAGGTTAATTCCTTTTTCATTTCATACAATATATACCAATTTATTAATTCATAAAGTAATCAAGTGAAGACAGTTTTTTCTATTGATTTAAATGCCTGGCCATGCTGTGATAAAAAATAATAGTTGAGTTTATTTATTTAAGAGCATTTATAGATCCCCTAAGATTTTTATATATACCAGTCATAGATGCCAGGTTATGTATAATGATTAATCTAAGAAAGGGTGACGTATTATTGTCATATTTATTTTTTTAAAACTGAATAGTCACATTATTTTTAAATTGTGGTTAAGAACACCTCTGGTGTAGTGGTAAAGAATCTGCCTGCAATGCAGGAGACCTGAGTTTGATCCAGGTTGGGAAGATCCCCTGGAGGCGGAAATGGCAACCCACTCCAATATTCTTGCCTGGAAAACTCCATGGACAAAAGAGCCTGGAGGGCTACAGTCCACGGGGTCACAAGAGTCAGACATGACTGAGCGCACACACACAGAAACACCTAGAATAAAATGTATGATTTTAACCTTCTTCAAGTACACATTTCAGGACTGTCAAGTATATTCACTTAAAGTCTTTTCCAATGAGTCAGCTGTTTGCATCAGGGGGCCAAAGAATTGGAGCTTAAGCTTCAGCATCAGTCCTTCCAGTGAATATTCAGGACTGATTTCCTTTAGGAGTGCTGGTTCAATATTAAGGAAACACAAATTAAAGCCACTGAGATGCTATTAAAGCACTGTTAGATGACTAGGGGTCGAGCGCACCCCTCTGCCAAGTGTTATTTGGGAAGAGAAGGAACAGCTAGAGTACAGCATGTGGCCACCCGCCTAGAACACACTTCTGCAACTCCTCGCGCTTTGCATTTCTTGTCTTAACACCCCTCAGTGCATTTCTGAGCAACAGAAACATTTCCACACTATGCTGGCACCACCACTCTAGTGCTATGTCAGCGTGCAAGTGTGGCACAGAGTCCACCCTCTGTGGCCACCTAAGGCAGTCCTTCCTGCTTCAATCGGCTGCACACGCCTCACACACGTGTGCATATAACGTCGCATCTCCCCACTGACCTACTCCACGGACAGCTTGCGTCTCGAGTTTTGGCACAAAACATAGCACACTGGCGGGCAGCAGGCAGTGGTGTCTGTAGACGGTCCTGTCCAAAGCAATTTTTAAACAAGAGCAGTCACATTTTGTCCTTGAAATAAAAGGGTAATAGAATTGCATCAGAGAAGACTGGAGAAAGGGAAAGACATTTTAGCAGGTCTTAAAGTGTTTCAAATGCGTCTCCAGCACACAACAGGACCTGGAGTGACCGAGCCCATTCCAGTTCATGACAGTGAAATTCTTAACGTGACACTTCCGAATTATTGGGAACAACTTTATATTCGGTCCTCTTGTTAAATTTTTAATGTGTTAGGTTTTGTTTTCTATCAATCAGGTTAAATTTCTTTGAATGTCTAATCAGGTTAATTCCTTTTTCATTTCATACAATATATACCAATTTATTAATTCATAAAGTAATCAAGTGAAGACAGTTTTTTCTATTGATTTAAATGCCTGGCCATGCTGTGATAAAAAATAATAGTTGAGTTTATTTATTTAAGAGCATTTATAGATCCCCTAAGATTTTTATATATACCAGTCATAGATGCCAGGTTATGTATAATGATTAATCTAAGAAAGGGTGACGTATTATTGTCATATTTATTTTTTTAAAACTGAATAGTCACATTATTTTTAAATTGTGGTTAAGAACACCTCTGGTGTAGTGGTAAAGAATCTGCCTGCAATGCAGGAGACCTGAGTTTGATCCAGGTTGGGAAGATCCCCTGGAGGCGGAAATGGCAACCCACTCCAATATTCTTGCCTGGAAAACTCCATGGACAAAAGAGCCTGGAGGGCTACAGTCCACGGGGTCACAAGAGTCAGACATGACTGAGCGCACACACACAGAAACACCTAGAATAAAATGTATGATTTTAACCTTCTTCAAGTACACATTTCAGGACTGTCAAGTATATTCACTTTGTTGTGCAAATAGTGTTTTTATGATGTTAAACAAACACAAGGCGATCATCTGATTCAGCCATTCTGCTCCTAGGCACTTACCCGGGAAAAAAGACAAGATTTGTTGTTACAAAGATGTGAATACAAGAGTTTATAGCAGCTCTATCTGTGGTAGTTAATAACTGGGAACAACCCAAATATCCATCAGTATGTGACTGGATAAACACTGGTACACCCGTTCAGTGAAACACTACTAAACAATAGAAAGGGGGAAAAAACCCAAAATATTGAGACACACAACTCTATGGAGAGCCTCAGAAATACTCAGGCAAGTGAGAAAGTCCAGGTGAAGATTAATACATAAAGTATTGTCCTGTTTTAAAAAATTAAAACTCAAACAGCGCTCTAGAGATAAAGCAGATTAGTGACAGCGTAAGCACAGAGGCAACAGGAGCGAAGGAAAGTTACAGAGTAAAACTTTGAGGGGATGGGACAGTGATTTGGATCGATTTGGTGGCTATTTTCTTAGTGGGGTACATGGTAAACTTCAGAGAAACAATTAAAAAAACCTCAAATCTGACTCGTCAACCGGATTAGGAAGCTAACAGATGCAATATACCAATGCATGTGCAGTGTGTTTGACCAGAATGTTCAAGAAACTGCAAAAGTGATGAACTGGTGGGATTTGTCCTTAGAATTTCATCCTATGGCTTGGCTGAGTGTGGGATTCATCCCACTCTCCTGTGAGGCAGACTCCTGGGACATGGGACAGTCACACTTGCTGTGACTTGGCGCCTTTCCTTTTTTAAAATAATTATTTATTTTTAACCAAAGGATAATGGCTTTACTATACTGCCATGCATCAACACGGAGGAGCCACAGGTAGACACATGTCCCGTCCCTCTGGAAACTCCCGCCCACCCTCCACCCGTCCCGCCCCTAGGTTGTCACAGAGCACGGATCTGAGCCCCCTGCAGCATACAGGGAATTTCCACTGGCTGTCTCTTGCATATGGCAACGCATATGCTTCCAGGCTACTCGCTCCTTTTAACAGTGCGTCTCTGCTAATCCCAGCCCGTAAGTTACCCCTCCCCACTTCTCCTTTGGTAACCATCCGTTTGTTTGTGTCTGAGTCTGTTTCTATGTTGTGAATGCGTTCGTGTCACTGTTTTTGGGTTCCACAAATAAGTGAAATCACACGCCACTCGTCTTCCTCCGATGGCTGTGCCTTTTTAGGTGGTGGAAAACCACCCTCTAGCGACCGTGCGGGGCCCTGGGCCCCGAGGCTGAAAGACGCGGCCCGCGTCCCCTGGGGCCGGCTCGGGCCTGCAGGCGCGGGCTGCTTCCCCCGCAGCTGCTCCCCGCCGCGGCTGGCAGCGCTCCGGCCGCGGCCCGCCTGGTGGCGAGGGCACCGTTCTGTCTTCATGTGGCTCGCTCCTCATTGCACACTGGGTTATAAAGTACATTTTGTGCAGTAAAACTGAGCTTTGTTTCTGTCGTTAGGCCAAGGTATTTCTGCAGGGCTCTGAGGTGCCCGCTGCCAACAGGGCCCGCGAGAAGGGGCCCTGCCGGCCAGCGTGGAGCCGGGGGCCGGGCCGGGGAAATACTGCCGTCGGTTACGCGAGGACCAAGCGCGGGCCTCGGCGGGGCTCCGTCCCGGGCCTGGCCCCAGCGGGCTGGCGGCGGACGTCCCGGCTGAGGCTCCGGCCGGCAGAGACGCTGCGGGCGGCGGCTTCCACCGCAGACGCTGACCCTGGGGGCCACGACGCAGGCACCGGCCCGTTCGCTCTCTGGTGTGGGCCTCCTCC
>SJYG01000068.1:2056888-2092757 GCA_006410535.1 Litocranius walleri
CCGCCAGCCTCGCCCGTCCTCCGCCAGCCTCGCCCGTCCCCCGCCAGCCTCGCCCGTCCTCCGTCCTCCGCCAGCCTCGCCCGTCCCCCTCCAGCCTCGCCCGTCCTCCGCCAGCCTCGCCCATCCCGCGCCAGCCTCGCCCGTCCTCCGCCAGCCTCGCCCGTCCTCCGCCAGCCTCGCCCGTCCTCCGGGGCCACGCTGCGCGCAGGCAGCTCTGTTTGTGCAAGTCCATCCCTGAAGCCCCACCCTCGTGACGTCCGTCCCCAAAGGCCCGCCTCCCATCACATCCGGGCTGGGAGTTCAGCATTCGAATTGGGGAGGACGTGGTCTCCGTGGTCTCTGTCCACACCGTCAACGTTTCAGGTATTCCTATAAAAGGACAAACTCGGGCATGTGAAAACGCGACACCCAGCTGTGATAATTAAAAATGACACTCAGAGAGATTTCCAGAGGCTGTGATGCTAGTGTACATACGTGTATTTATATGTGCGTGTATGTATACGTATGATGTATATATATAACAGAAGCGCTGTCCACTCACGTTTTTATTGAGGACCCACGGTCACCTGGGACTGTAGCTCTGCCCATGAGAAATGACATGTGGGAACTTTCTGTGACTTGGCTTCTAAAGAAGGAGATGCCCAGCTCAGGAGGACAGGTTGAGCCTGAGCAAAAGAGCAAGCACAGAAGAAAAGGAGAGCCTCCTCCAGGCCTCCATGCAGCCCTCGAACCTCGTCTGCAGGATCTCTACCTGTGGGCCTTCATCAGGATGATGTTCGTGTTCTGAGGCTGGTGGCCTCTTGGGCATCACGCGATTCCCAGCATCCCTGACTTTGCCAAGGCTTCTCAGCCCACTGGTGCGGAAAGTCACCTGCTCAGCTCCTTCTAAGTAAGAACCTTGAAGGACAGGTGGACTCTTGCGGGCACGCTGGGTTTCGATCCCCCAATGCTATGAACAGTGGATAGACTCCTGTCCTGCAATGTCCCACGTGTTCATATTGCTTCGGTGGGTGCTTTCTGGTTTGCACTCTGAGCACCTGAGGCTTGGGAGGCTGAATTTAGTCACACCCCCTGCCCACCCCGCCGTCAGATAGAGCAGTGGACCCTCAGGAAGAGAACACAGTACAGCAGACTCTCTTTGGGATCTGAAGTTGTCCATTAGTTACGCAGCCTTTCAGCTGAATGGCCACTTGCGTAGATTTGGTGACCTTCCTGTGACCCCTTGGCAGACGCATGTCCTGGGCTTTCAGGAACGTCAGGGGATGCGGTTGATGCTGAGACCATGGAGTGTGCCCAGTGTGGCCTCAGGATTCTACCTGCCCTTCAAAATTCTTCCTTAGAAGTAGCTTAGCAGGCAATTTTCTGTGTGTGCTCGGCAGCCTCGGCAAAGTCAGGGATGCGGGGAATCACGTGATGTCAAAGAGGCTGCCAGCCTCGGGGTCCTGAGACAGCAGTCCCTGTCTCCCTGGGGATCTGCTCAGTGCATTTCCGACCCGCTGCCCTCTGTTCTAACGTCCTAACCTGCCCTGGTGGGAATTGAGCACACGTCTTCCTTTATTAAAGCTGGTGACCATCCTGAGGCCCGAGGGAGCCCGAGCAGGTGCCCCCCGCTCCCACCGCTGCTCTGCCATTGCCCGAGCCTGTGCACCTGGGCTGACATTGCCATCGTCCTGTCTGACAAATCTGTGCACTGGCTTGTAAAAAAAATCAATACTGTTTTCCCGGGTACTTTCTCCACAGGTGAGCTGATGGATTATTGTGCCTTCCCCTGCCCGCACCACCCCCCACCAACCCCAATTTTGTTATCACTTTGTTTCCCTCTCTTTAGGGTCAAGCATCGGATAACATCTCCAGTGGGATGACACCAGAAGAGCTTCCAAGACCTTATCCCCTGGCGACAGGGCCCCTGGGGACTGAGTGCCGCCTATAAAGCGGGCTTTGTCTCACCAGGATCCGCCGGCCGACTGACGAGGCGTGCTCCGGAGCCCACAAAAGCAGCATCTGTCGCTGGGCTTTGCCACCAAAGGTGACCGCACGCACCGTTCTATTGCCTGAGTTCGAGAAGACATGGCTGTTATATCTAGCCGCCGTGGAATGTGATCACTCCTCTTGTGATGGGTGGGGGTGGCTGAAGCTGCGGGAATCAGTCACAAAGGAGCTGCTTATCTGGCGGGAGATTGTATCAGTTAGAAGCATCTGGCTTTCCTGCTCCAAGTAGTTGGTGACCATCTGACGGCATTCCTGCCGCCCTCCCCTCCCAGAGGTGGTAGCTGATTGTGAGTTGCACCCAGAGGTGCAGTCCTGACGACCTCAGGGACCCTTCTCTGCAGAGGGGGCTGTCTGAGCTGGGACTGGCTTGCTGGCCTGGGGAGGGGCTCTTGCCTTCTCTTCCCTTCTTGAGGTGGTGAATCCACTCTCAGCTCCCAGGGGGCCTGGGGGCGGGTGGCTGCAGAGACAGGTGTCTGCCTCCTGAGTCTGCATCCCACATCCTCTCCTAAACACACTTGGGGTCAAACCAGCACGCTGCCCCTGACCACCCCATGCCTCCCTCTGCCCCTGTGTCTGTCTGTCTCTCTGTGTTTCTGCGTGTCTGTCTGTCCTTGTTTCTGTGTATCTTTGTGTCCCTGTTTCTGTCTGTCTGTCCATCCCTGCGTCTGTCTCTGTCGCCCTCTCACTCACTCTTTTTCTCTCATTCTGTTTCCTCCTCTCTCTTTATAAACTTGCTTGTCATCATCTGAGATTCAACCACTGACCAAATGCTGCGTTTTATGGGATCCTTATTATGAAGATATTAGGAAATGACCACAGAGAGGTTTAGGATTCTTAGCAGTAAAAGCAATCTAGAGGTAAGAAGTATTTTGCAAGATTTTAAATGTTCTTAAAATCTGACCATTTTTCACCCAAGACGCTGCTTTTACTGCCCATCACCACCCTTTGGTGATGGACGAGAGGCTGTTCCTCGGGCTGGATGAGGGACCCAGGTGTTCCCTCTGGGCCTTCACCACGTGGGGCTGGCACCCGGGGGAGGTCATCCACGTGCACCCATGCCTCTAAGGGCTTCAACTAGATTCCCTCAGGCCTGTGTTGTTTCCAGCAATTTTCATAAACTCGTCCCTTTTAAAAGCAGAATCTTCAGATGAATCTATCAAGTCACTCATTCATGGGAACGCTGGCCGTTTGCACTGTGCGCTCCGTGGGGAAGCTCGCCGCTGCTGCTTGCGGGTCACTCCATTGAGCTTTGCTGTGTCGTGCTCCTACTTTAATTGCGTAATATCTTAAACGTGGCCTGCGTTCACCTTTGCATCTTTTATTGCATCTCAAATGATTTCAGCCGGGTTGCAGCATGTAAGGCACCTCCATGTTTGCTCCGACTCAAACAGATCGAGGGTAGGTCTGCCCCTGGTGGCGCTCACAGCCCCGCGTCCGGCTCCGGGGCTAGGGGCGAGGCGGACGCTGGCCCACTTCCTGCACTCACCCTGAGGACGCTGTGCGCCCAGGCGTCTGCCAGGCAGGTGGGCGGTCCCAGCGGTGATGGGGGCTTAGGCCTTGCTGAGCCCACGGATCACGGGGAGTCTTGATGAGTCAGGCGGCCTGACCGGTGCCTCGGTCCCCGGGTGTGCGCTCTACCTTCTGATCCCAATCGCCATAGGACCGGCTCACACAGCACACCCGGACCTCTGTGAGCTGCCTGGGGCCAGGCCCCCGGTCTCTTCAACCGCTCTGCCCTAATTGCTAATCCAGTTCCCGGCTTACAGTCAGCGTACAATTAAAACTTGTGGAGTCCATAAAGGATTTAACAAGTAGGTGCACTTTAAACTTTAGCATGTTCTGGACAAAAATAAATTCCTGGGGTGCAGGAGTCGGGCCTTTAAAATTCCACCAAAATACTTCTGCGCTTACGTTGATAGCTTTGCCATATTCGAATGATCGATTCTGTGTCAAGATGTAATTTTTTAAAAAGGTAGTTTAACAGCTACGTTGGAAAGGGTTCTGTGTTTTAGGTATTGCTGTGGTTAATAACTCTGCGTTGGAAAGGGTTCTGTGTTTTAGGTATTGCTGTGGTGTGAGACACAAATTTGGGACGCGCGTTCTTGGTTCCAGCAACTTACTGCAATATGGCAGTTTCGAGCAGGAAATCTGAGCTGAGTTTGCAGCCCCTCCTGACTCTCTGAGAGTCGATAATTCACCATTTTAGGGCCGCGAGCCCATTAACGATGAACAGCTTGAGAATACACTCTTCATTGATCAGATAAACAAGTCATGAGATATTTTATTACAGAATGATGGACCAATTTAGCCATCTTTTCACCAACAGTGGACTTATATTGAATGTGAAATGGCAAGAAATTTGCTTCCTCAGGGAGCTATCATAAGAAATACAAAGTGAAAGCTGATCACTAAAATGGCTCATCTAAGTGGATTTATATTGAATTTAACCCAAATTTAAGCCAGACCTCTGATCAACAAAAGTTTCACAGAATGGTGATTGCTTTCTCTTTGTTAGTCTTACTGTAAATCACATGCAATATTCTGTTTCACATTCACATCATGATTTTAGCTTATTCTGGTTATTTCCTTTTGAAATGCATTCACTATACTGGTTACTTATATAAGCATTATTTGTCATAGTTCTGAATTCATCTTAGGTACACGATTGAGACAACTTTAAATCTATCCCATGAAGATTTAAAATTGCTTTTTAACTTCTAAAAATGCAACAGTTATTGGCTAGACGATGCAAGTGGGATGTGTAGGGAGATATTTGTGCATTTACAGAAAATTCACAGCACAAGGCAGATGTGCAATCAAGCCAGGGAGTTTGGGAGGCTGCGGGATTTGCCTTTCCAGTGTTATTTCAGACTGAATATTCAGAGAAATCCCCCTCGTGAGGACTGTCTGTGAACATGGGGTGGAGCTACACTCTCTCTGGGAAAGCATCTGAGAGTGGCCATGGCGAGGTGCTGGCCGGGTGCCATGTTGGGGCAACGCTCCCGTCCAGTGCCTGGAGATGGTCCCCTAGGACGGTGCCATGAGGAACCCACAAAGATGCCTGTGGCCATCTGCTCCTGCAGGGCAATGTGGCCCCAGAGCTGGTGCTTTCCTGGCGGTATCTGCTGGTGCCTGATAGTTTAGAACTTGGCTGTTAAAAGGTCTGACATGGTGGGGATGGTGGGGCAGGAGTCGAGGTCTGGGTATGGGGAGAACACATCAGAGGCTCCCGCCAAGTGAGTACTTCTGAGGAATGGTGTCCCCAAGGGCAGGTGGGAGAAACATGCTGCCCATCTCTAAATGTTGAAGCTAGTAGAGTGGACCAGAGGGAAGATCCTGTTCATTCAGCCACTCAAGGTCCTTTCCAGAGAACGACACTTCAGACAACAGCAATGCCTTTGGAGGGTCCCACAGATGCAGTTCTGTGAGCTGTGGGCTCAGAATAGAAATTTAATAAACAAAGGAGACGAACTGTCACAGCCAACAATAAGCGGAAACCACACACAGCAGGATCAGAACCACACACAGCAGAATCAGAACCACACACAGTCCAGATACTGGAATTGCAAGAAACAGAATATGGAATAAATTTATGTGATACGATCAAAGAAACAAAAGAGGGAATTCATAACAAGGAGTGACAGAGACTATCAAAACTGCCGTGGTGAATTGACAAAGAACCAGTGGAACTTCTAGAAATGAAAGACAAATAGTCAAAGAGAATCAACGGGCCGGCCACGCTGAAGTTTAGAGATGGAGTTAGAGCTCAAGGTATTACACACGCTCTCTGGAAGATGTTTTAGAAAATGACTCAGCATATCACAGGGTGAGAAAAAAACGGACAATGCGGCGGAGTTCAAAGCAGACGACACAAGAGTAAGGATAATGAAAGTAATATTCAAAGATGTACACTGAGAGTTTTCCAGAGTTAGTAGACAGCACATCTTAAATTCAGGAGGCCTGGTGAATCCCAAGCAAGATAAACAGAGAGAAGTTCTCTTCCAGATATAATAATGAGAGTGAAGAATATTACCGGCAAGGATGAAATTTCTCTTGTCAAGACAGAAATGAAGGTTACAAAGGGAAGAACCTCAGATAGTAGTAAGCTGAGAAATTCTCCAGGCTTGCACAGACGTGGCCAGCCTGCCAGGATGGGGACTCAGTAAGGCCTGAGGCATCAGGCGGAGCCTACGGGGTGTCACGTCCTCAGGGGGTCAACTGAGCCCCGGGCTGTGGGTCACCGTGACTGCCCCCACAAAGCTCCAAAGGAATCCTCCAAAGACCAGACTCATTCCAAAAACTTAAGTGTAAACAAGAAAAGCACAGTAATCCTTAAAACCATATAACACAATTTACCATCCAACCAAGCAATGTTCAGTAACAACCTATCAGGCATGTGTAGAAGCTGGTCAGTATGATGCAGGATCAGAGGAAGAATTAGTCTAATCAATAGCTATTCAATAGCTGCTTCTCATTATGAGCCATGAAGGCCAGATGGACCAGCATCTTTAAAGTGCTGGAAGAAAATAGCTGTTCAACCCTAACTATTATATTGAGTTAAACTATTCAAGGATGAGGGCAAAATAAAGATATTTTCAGATATAAGTAAAATAACTCAGCATCAGAAGGCCTTCTACACTACAAAATATGCTGAAAACAATTTTTGGGGATGAAGAATGACACCAGAACATCAAAAATAGTAAAGTGTATCAGGAATGGTGGGTATGTGCATAAATTAAAAATGCTGCCTTTTTTGCCTTTTTTCCTCTTGATTTTGTTTAAATCATAAAATTGCCTAAGAAACTATAAAATTGTATCATGAAGTTGTATTTAACAGAATGTTATAATGTAAGGGGTAAGGGAGAAATGTAGACTTTAATGTTGCAAGATTTCAATATTTTACAAGAAAAGTGGACCCATTTAAAGTTAAGAATGTATATTGTAATTTGATAACAACCATGAAAAGAATCAAATTTTATAAAATTTGTTTAAGGAATGACAATAATAACCCAAAAGATAGGGATGAAGGAGACAGATAGATGGTATTGATAGATGGATTATAGACAGGTAGATGCCCTACAGATAGATACTTATGGACAGAAAGATGGGAATAGATGATAGACGAGAGATGGATAAAAGATAAATAGATGAAACAGACACATTATAGACAGATGATAGAAGATAGACAGATGCCTTACAGAAAGACACCTAAAGAGGTGTGGATGGCAGACAGGCAAAGAGCTGGCTCAACAGATGAAAAGACGCACTAGAGACGGATGAGAGCAGACAGACGCATAGATGGGAGAGCTGCCGAGCCAATGGAAGACAGAAAACTAAATCGTGACAACACTGAAGTCATAAAGAATGAGCAGGAATGGGGAAAACAAATATCAAATAGAAAATATGGGAAACAATTTGGAAGATGATAGCCAAACTGTATCAATAATCACATTAATTGGAAATAGTCTAAACACTGATTAAAAGACAGATATTATTAAATTGGAAAAGAAAGCAAGACCTAACTGCATCTTGTGCACAAGAATTTCACTTTAATATAAGAACACATACAGGTTAGAACTAAACTTTGGATAAATATGTATCGAAAGAAAGAAAAGAAGGCTGAAGTGGCAGTATTAGTATCAGGATTGCATTTCAGAATAAGGAATACCACAAGGGGTAAAGAGGGATATTTACCAGCAATAAAGCTGTTTCATAGAACAAAACAATCCAAAATGTGTACAGATTCAACAAGAGTCTCAAAATACAGGAAGCAAAAACCGAGAGGGCAAATGGCGCAGTCCACAAGCACAGTGAAGCGATCCCCACCTTCTTCTTTCAGGAATTGGAGTAAAATGGATAGAAATTGGTAAAAATATGAAATGTTTGAACAGTATTTTGAACCAACCTGACTTATAACACTTAATAACCAACAGCAAAACACACTTCAATTTGGAAGTAGCACAGTCTGTAAGATATGCCATGTCTGGGCCTTGAACGTGTCTCCATAAATCCAAAAGGGCTGCAACAAAAAGCATGTCTTCAGGCATCAATGAAGCTTATCTAGAAAGCAATAGCAGAGAGACGTCTGAAATGAACAACTCTAAATGATTCATATATCTCACCCTCAACCCAAAATAAATTTCTTTAAAAAACATAATTTTTAAATTTTAATTGGAGGTTAATTACTTTGCAGTACTGTACTGGTTTTGCCATACATCAACATGGACTGAATGGAAATAAGAAGATATCAAAAGCACAGCTAAAGCAGGGCAGAGAGGGGGACGCGCAGCATCAGACGCTCGTGTCAGAACAAAAGGAAAGACTCAGGCCAATAGTCTAAGGCCTATAAAAGCTAGGTGGAGGAGGGACAGAACCTGGAAAGACAGCAGGACCTACGGAAATCAATGAGATAAAGGACAAGGGCTTTGAAAGATCAACACGTGATCAGCCTCTAGCTCTGTCGTGAAATGTCCTAGTCTCGTGAGCACGAGCCTGCCTTCCTTCTGTTGCGCCTTTCATTTCTCCTCCATCCGTTTTCTCTAGCATCTTTCTGGAACTTGTATGTGGACCGTGCTTCCTAACTCATCATTCATCGTTTTCCCTCTGTGATCAAGGTGGGCTACTTGACTTTCCCCGAGGTCTCTAATAGTGCTCCTTATGTTTTATTTCAGCAATTCCATATTCAATTTCCACCAGCTCTTCCTCATGTCTTCTTAAAAGTGCCAATAGACTTCTATGAATGCAATATCCTATTATATCTTTCTGGGAGTCTAATAAGAAAGGTATTTATTTTAACTTTTTTTCTATGCTGGAAGAAGCACAAGCTGGAATCAAGATTGCCGGGAGAATAACCTCAGATATGCAGATGACACCACCTTTATGGCAGAAAGTGAAGAGGAACTAAAAAGCCTCCTGATGAAAGTGAAAGAGGAGAGTGAAAAAGTTGGCTTAAAGCTCAACATTCAGAAAATGAAGATCATGGTATCTGGTCCCATCACTCCATGGGAAATAGATGGAGAAACAGTGGAAACAGTGGCTGACTTTATTTTTTTGGGCTCCAAAATCACTGCAGATGGTGACTGCAGCCATGAAATTAGAAGACGCTTACTCCTTGGAAGAAAAGTTATGACCAACCTAGACAGCATATTCAAAAGCAGAAACATTACTTTGTGGACTAAGGTCCGTCTAGTCAAGGCTATGGTTTTTCCTGTGGTCATGTATGGATGTGAGAGTTGGACTGTGAAGAAGGCTGAGTGCCGAAGAATTGATGCTTTTGAACTGTGGTGTTGGAGAAGACTCTTAAGAGTCCCTTGGACTGCAAGGAGATCCAACCAGTCCATTCTAAAGGAAATTAGTCCTGAGTGTTCATTGGAATGACTGATGCTGAAGCTGAAACTCCAATACTTTGGCCACCTCATGTGAAGAGTTGACTCATTGGAAAAGACTCTGATGCTGGGAGGGATTGCGGGCAGGAGGAGAAGGGGATGAATGGAGAAACAGTGGAAACAGTGGCTGACTTTATTTTTTTGGGCTCCAAAATCACTGCAGATGGTGACTGCAGCCATGAAATTAGAAGACGCTTACTCCTTGGAAGAAAAGTTATGACCAACCTAGACAGCATATTCAAAAGCAGAAACATTACTTTGTGGACTAAGGTCCGTCTAGTCAAGGCTATGGTTTTTCCTGTGGTCATGTATGGATGTGAGAGTTGGACTGTGAAGAAGGCTGAGTGCCGAAGAATTGATGCTTTTGAACTGTGGTGTTGGAGAAGACTCTTAAGAGTCCCTTGGACTGCAAGGAGATCCAACCAGTCCATTCTAAAGGAAATTAGTCCTGAGTGTTCATTGGAATGACTGATGCTGAAGCTGAAACTCCAATACTTTGGCCACCTCATGTGAAGAGTTGACTCATTGGAAAAGACTCTGATGCTGGGAGGGATTGCGGGCAGGAGGAGAAGGGGATGACAGAGGATGAGATGGCTGGATGGCATCACTGACTCAGTGGACATGAGTCTGAGTGAACTCTGGGAGTTGGTGATGGACAGGGAGGCCTGACATGCTGCGATTCACGGGGTCGCAAAGAGTCGGACACGACTGAGTGACTGAACTGAACTGAACGGATTCTTTAAATTACTTGCAGTCTCTGGTATCAGTGGGAGAGTATTTAGTATCATTCCTTCCACCTGGGATTGCTTTGGCATTTATGGTCATCCAGTGTTCTTTTCTGCTCCTCTCCTGGCCTTGGATTTACCCTGAGACCTTGAGTTCTTCCAGGAAGACCACTCAGTGTCCATGCAGATGGTTCTGTGTCTGGGCTATGGGCAATACCATGGCCACCATCTTGCTGATAACTCAGTTTCCTGTGGCAAGAGGTTCTCCCCTCCTGTCTCATCCTAGGCCCCACCCCAACACCTGCCTCTGCACGCACACACACACACACATGCACGCACACACATGCAGTGGTGAGACTTGTCAGGATTCTCGCTGGAAGGAGTTTCCGTCCTTAACCACAGCCTTGCTGTCCCAGTCCATCCTGGCCTGGGGCATCCCCATCAAGCTTCATCCGCCACAAAAGCCCCAGGTCTGCAGTAGTACCCTAACCTCTCTGCATGGCTACAGTTGTGGCTTGGTGTATACAAGCTCCCTCTAAGGTTAGGATGTTCGGTTGCGGTGTGTGTAAGGGGAGCTCACAAGCTCAATCTATTATTTCAAACCGCATATCTGTAAAATTGGTTGGTAGTTGGTCGCCAAGTCTGTTGAAAACTCTCCCTGCAGTTGGAATGTGGGGATCCACTGACAGTTCCTGAAAATGAAAGTCACTCCGCGTGTCCGACTCTTTTCTACCCCCATGGACTATACAGTCCACAGAATTCTCCAGGCCAGAATACTGGAGTGGGTAGCCTTTCCCTTCTCCATGGGATCTTCCCAACTCAGGGATCGAACTTAGGTCTCCCGCATTGCATGCGGATTCTTTACCAGCTGAGCCACAAGGGAAGCCCAAAGTATTGAGTCTTCAAAGTCATGAACACTTTTCCAGTTATTCAGTACTGCATGATACATTACCCCAAATTTTAGTGGCTTAGTGAAGTGAAAGTTGCTCAGGCGTGTCCAACTCTTTGCAACCCCCTGGACTATATGGTCCATGGAATTCTCTAGGCCAGAATACTGGAGTGGGTAGCCTATCCCTTCTCCAGCGGATCTTCCTGACCCAGGAACAGGACTGGGGTCTCTTGCGTTGCAGTAGATTCTTTTCTGACAGCTATCAGGGAAGGACCATTTACCAGCCAGACTGTGAGGAGCGATCCGTCCAATGCCACCTGTTTGAACATCTTCCTTCAACGTGCTCACGCCGATAGCTGATGGATAAACTCTCCGGAGGCTCTGCAGCCGACCTGAGCACAAGCAGCTGCGTGGGCCAGATGGCCCTGGGTCTGGAGCTGGTCTGTGGGTGTTGCTGGATCCTGTACCTGAGGGCCCCATCTGCCCACCTTCACCTGACCAGTCTTCTCCAGGTGATGCAGACGGCCCTGGGTTGGAGCCACTCCCTGGGAGTTGCTGGGTTCTGCATGCATGGGCCCCCGTTGCCCACCTTCCCTGACGCGTCCACTCCAGGTGCCCCCCTGGGGACCCATCACCTTTGGGAAGCTTTGAGGGCAGGTGTTACTGAGTCAGCACGGGTCCACTTCTGAGGCTTCTCTCGGCTTCTGATGTCCGAGAGCTCAGCTCTCCTGGACTGGCGTGACCCGGTGGCTCTGCTCTGCTCAGCTGCTCCAGGACTGGCACGAGCAGCTCTTCCAGGACCTCTTGGATAGTGATGGCTGTCTCAGTGGCCACACGGCCCATGATTAGCACATCGTGAGCACTCAGCTCGCATCTGGGAAAAATCAATGGGCTGGAGCACAGGAGGACGCTGTCCTTGGGGACCAGCCCCACCATCCCACGGCTGCCCCTCCTCTCGCCTGTGAAGGTCATGTCTCCTCCTTGGGGACCCACTCCCCTCCCCGACTGTCCCTCCACATCTGCCCTCCAAGCTGGGATCACCCCGACCTCTGCTTCTCTGGCGGCCAGGGCGCTGGTGGGCTGGACGAAGACCATGTTTGTCACACCGGTAAATGGTCACACGAAACACATGGATTCACCTTGCCCACAGAGCTCACATGGCAAAACCAGTACAGTACTGTAACGTGATTAGCCTCCAATTAAACTAAATTCATATTAAGAAAATAAAATGTGGATGGCTTCTAGGAGAATATGAGTGGTGTGCTATTCACAAAAATGCTTCATTCAGCCAAACAGGCCCAGCAGACCTTCAACTTGGAAAAAAGATTTGCTGTTAGACAAAGGTTTTTCATAGGAAAAGAAACGGAATTAAGAAATTATAATTTCAAATCACATAATACAAATTGTTCTTCTCCCGATCAATTTGTGGTGTCACTATACTTTTTTCTTTTTTAAAAAAGAGATAACTTGACTTTCTTAAACTCCAAGTGGATTAGACGTAAGTGATAATGTGGGTGCAGCTGGATTTATGCAGTGATGCTTATTATAAATTGTTCTCTCAGGATAAAGAGTATAAATTAATCTTATAGTTTTTAGATCTTAAAGAAAGAAGAATGAAATGCATGCTAACTCATTGATATTAGGGAATTTTAGACATATTCTGCAGTTTGCTTTTTCTATTGCTGAAAACAAGTAGATGTGAACAACTATTTATTTTATAGAACAGAAAGAAAAGGTCACACATCCAACAAGGATGCCACCTGGAGCCCGAGCCCTGCGTAGAGTAAGTGGGTCTCAGAGGCCGGGGCGCCCTCCTGCTGGTCTTCTGGGTCTGTGACCCCAAGCTGGCCAACCCCCAGCTCCTTCTCGACTGGAGAAGGCATTTCAGCGTCAGTAGTGGGGTCTGCCTCCTTCCACCCCTCACAGTCCTGCTCAGATCCTTCCCAGACCAGTGGCTTCCCTAGGTAGGGACTGTGAGCCTCTGCCTTCAGTCCTCTGTGACGGTGGAGAGCGGGGGCCTCTTGATGCCCGTGGGTGCTGCTGTGGACAGCGTCCACCCACACAGTACAGAAGCCAAACTAAGTACGACACAGTTCAGTCGCTCAGTTGTGTCCGACTCTTTGCAACCCCGTGAACTGCAGCACACCAGGCCTCCTTGTCCATCACCAACTCCCAGAGTTACTCAAACTCATGTCCATTGAGTCAGTGATGCCACCCAACCATCTCATCCTCTGTCGTCCCCTTCTCCTCCTGCCCTCAATCTTTCCCGGCATCAGGGTCATTTCAGATGAGTCAGCCCTGCGCATCAAGTGGCCAAAGTATTGGAGTTTCGGCTTCAGCATCATTCCTTCCAATGAACACTCAGGGTTGATCTCCTTTAGGAGGACTGGTTGGATCTGCTTGCAGTCCAAGGGACTCTCAAGAGTCTTCTCCAACACCACAGTTCAAAAGCATCAATTCTTCGGCACTCAGCTTTCTTTATAGTCCACCTCTCACATCCATACATGACCACTGGAAAAACCGTAGGTACGACACAGTCCCTCCTAATTGATGTTCCTCAAGACCTATTTGCTTGGACATTGTCATCTTTTGGTTTTATTTTTGTGTTTGTTGGTTGGTTTTTTCCAGACCACTGTCTTTAAAGCTGAGATGATACAAGTGTAAGAATTCATCTGGACATGTTGGCCATTTCCAAGATCAATGGAGTTGGTTTCCTGCCCCAGTGGTTTCTGGGAGCCATTTAGATTGTGCAAATAAATGGTCTCACTATACATCCTATCAATTGCTCCAAATAAATACAGCCTAAAGCAGCTGGCCCCAGGGAGCAAGCAGGATGGACAGGTGGAGCGTCTTATGGCTGCGTTAGACACAGGAATCAGTGAGATGGCCCCGAGTCTGCGGAGGTCAGTGTCAGTGCCAAGTTCACGCTGCTGCTGCTGCTGCTCACTCGCTGAATCTCGTCCAGCTCTTCTGCGACCCCGTGGGCTGCAGCCCGCCAGCCCTGTCCGTGGGAGTCCCAGGCCAGGATGCTGGAGTGGGTTGCCATGCCCTTCTCCAGGGGATCTTTGCCCAGGGATCCATCCCCAGTCTCCTGCATTGCAGGCAGATTCTCTGCCATCTGAGCCACCTGGGAAGCCCACGCTCTTGGTGGAGGGGACTGGCAAATTCTTGCCCACGGGGACGTCTGTCTGCAGCAATGCGAACACGGAGTCGGGAGGAGCAGCCACGGGGGATGGGGAGGGAGCTGAGGGCCTGGGGTCTTGGGTGTTTGTGGGTAGGAGGTGGGGTTCCCTCCTGGGCCAGCAAGGGCACTGTTGGCCTGCCCCCACAGGTTAGTTCTCTGGCCAGTCTCATTCTGGACAGCTGGTCCTGCGAATGCCCTCGTATCTGAGCCTGCTGGGGGCCCTGGTTTCCAGTTCATTCCCACCCGGGTATGAAGCTGGCGTTCACCTGAGCATGGTGGAGCCTCCTGAACGGCACCCCGTGGAGCTCAGGGGCAGAAGAGCTCCCAGGCGTGACTCCATCTCTCCTGGACTCTAGCTGCTGACAGAGTGCTGGGCAGTGGGGGAGGGGGAGATGGGCAGTGGTGCGCCGGGGGTGCAGAGGCTGCCGGGGCATGTGCCCAGCCCGTCCTGGAGGAGAGAGGGAGGAGGCGCCGTAGGAGCAGGACACGGGGAGGCCAGCCCTGGAAAGAGGGTTGTGCAAGCACAGGGCTAGAAGGCCGCCATGACACCGTCCACTTCGGGGGACGTGGCTGGGACACTCTCGGGCGGAGGCGCCCCTGCTCCAGGGCCCCGGTGTCACGGCTAAATGCACGAGGCCGGCAGCCGGTCCTGTGGAGAGTCAGACTGCAGGAGCAGCTTCTGATTCGGAGAGGCCTGTCCTGGGTGTCTGGACTCCCGGAGAGATGGGCAGCTGCGGGGGAGGGGGCCCCTCTCTAGGGGCGGGGAACAGCCTCTCAGGGAGAAGAATGTTCTGGAAATACAGCGGGCCGCGTGGGGACCCGAGCGCCGGCCTCCCACGTCTGCCTCCCGCTGCTCTCCGCGCCGAGAACATCAGTAACGCCTCACAAAGAAACGCCCACCTACTGATTTATTACTTTTCCAAAATAATTTTTTTTCTTTAAAAAAAGTCAAGGGCCAGTGGGGACTGACCGGTGCAGAGAGCGGGGAGCGGCCTCCTGCCGGCGGAGGTGGAGGCCGGGCATCGATTTGGCTCCGGTGGGAACTCGAGTAACGGCTCCATCGCCGCCGCCCGCCCATTGGCCCGGGCGCTCCAAATTAGCCACAAAGAAGCCAGCCTGTCAATATTAATTCCACCGCAGAGATTACTTGTTCTGGGAGAACAAAGGTGTTCTGGCTTGGGCAGAACAACTTAACTCCTGTCTCATAAAATTTAAGCTGCTATTGATCGCCTGCTTCTATTGTGAGGAGGATTAAACACGCGCACACGCGCGCACAGGCGCACACGCGCTCCGGAGGTGGCACTGCCCGCGCCCCCATCACTCACACGGCGCGGCCCTGCTCCCTGCCTGCCCGGAATCATTCAGCAGCATGGAGCAAATTAAATCAATGAATTCATCCTAGCAGATGGCCACTTTAACACTCGGTTAGCCTTTAGATAATTGAGCGTTGACTCTGGAATCATAAAATGGATGGCTCGTTTGTACATTTTACTGAAATAGATCGCCGAGGTTAAATAAATGAAATCCCATTTGTCAGGCGGTAATAAATGGTCTCCCTTTCTGCAAACAGCTCTGTTTGGCCTAATAAATACAGGGACGTTACAGGGCCCCTCCCCTGATGGGGTTACAGCTTAATGAAATGGTCTTCCCTAGGCTTGTTTCTGCCTCCTCCTGCAGTGTGTGATAAGTAGCAAACCAACGAAGCTTGTAATTACAATCTTACAGAAACCCGGCCAATCTGTATATAAATCTCACCCTCCAATTACAAGATGTAATAATTTTGCAGTCAAGCTGGTAATGAGGTCTAATACTCATGCCTGCGATAATCCCCCCCGGATGCTGACTCTATCAGATGTTAACTTTGTAATTATACTGGCAGAAAATCATTATTTCATGTTCAGCAGAAAAATGAGGTTGGTGGGAAGTTAATTTTCTCTATGCTCTGTGAAGCATAGACAAAATTTTAATGATTTAATCATTATGGTTATCCCTCTTACAATTGACCTGCGTTACATGTGGAGGAACACTGGCACATTTAAAAGTCCCTGTTACTCGATAAAGCTTGCCAGGTATGCAGCTTTTAATGTCAGAGTAACTGTATACAATTAAACTATTACCCGGCCAATCGGGAAAACTCATTTTATTTTTAGTTTTCACTGCTTGTGCATGTGTGATTCATGGAAATATCCATGTCTTGCCCACACTGTAATAAACAGCTAATTTTAAAAAATTGAATTATGCTTTCCCGATGATGTCAGCTGAGGAAAATATCATTATGAAAGAGCAGCGCCAGCAGATGCCTTGTGTGTGGGCCTGGGAAGTTGTGGCCCCCACATTTCCCGCAAGAAACGACAGAAAAGTGGGGGGAGATGCCAACGTCATGAGATCTACTGTTTATAAGTTTGGCGCATGCGCACCCACAGCGCACACCCGACGCTTCCCAGCCAGTTGCCAGCATCAGCGAGAGCGAGGATAAACACCACACTCTCCAGGAGCGGGGTTTCATGATGACTTCAGGAAACACAGAGAGCACATTCCTCCCCGTGCTGTGCTTCGTGCTCAGACCAGCTTTGCCTTGAATGCCTGCAAGTATCACTGGGGCGTCTCTGCCGACCTGGTCCAGTCCTCGCAGCCCCTTGCGCTCACCCACCAGTGTCCACACCAGCCTACGTGGTGATGCAGGTTGACAGTGACAGTCCCACGTGAGTGTGGATGGACTGTTTCAGCAAATAGAGCAAGCATGTTTGGGGACCACAACTCATGTTTCTGATTCTAGATTTTACCGTTCTTTCCTGTCTATGCTTTTGTGCCAAGATTAAATCTTCCAAGTCACACTTGGCCTGCCTGCCTTCTAAGACTTCCCCTCCTGGCCTCCACAGCTGCGAGAGCAAGGCCACACTCGCACTGGGCTCTGAGGGGCTTGCGAGGAGCTCCATGCAGGGGGAGACCCTGAGGAACTAAACCGGGATGTTTTAGAAGGAAAATTCCCAATTGGTGAATTAGCTTTTAACTAACCCTCATCCGTATAGAGGTATTTGCTGATAAAGTTGTGTAAACGTTACAGCGATAGGGTCCACAGATACAGGATGGACTGTGCAAAGCCAGATGTGAACATGTTAGTAACTCAAGGAACTTGGCTTTTCTCCTTCGCAAACTCTGGCCATCACGATAATGGAAGGGTTTGCCTTCTCAGGATGGAAGCCACAGCCGAGGTTCTGAGTGGACTTCTCAGCCACCACTTGTTTCTTATGAAATGTATGAGTGCATTTGTCCCAAGACAGAGTTCATGCCCGTGGATGAATCCAGCCGCGTGGTGCTGTCAGGAGATTGCTCGTCACTCACTCAGTCGCTGCCTCTGTTGTCTTTCCCCAGGGAGCAAGGAGTCCCTTAGGAAAGCTTGCCCAGCTCCCCCAAGCTCCCTTCCCGAGGCCCTGGCTTCCTGGGGAGCGCTGGGCCTCAGCTCCTCTCAGACTCTGCATCTGGTCTCCTGACACCTGACCTCTCAGGAGCGTTCCTCAGCCCTTCAAGCTGGTGTCTTCTCCTTCTCACTCAGATGCTGCTGGCTCCTGCCAGGCTGGGCTCAGACTTGGCACCACTTTATCCAGGCATACGCCTGTGATTGGCCAGTGAGGGCGGAGGAGGGTCTGGGGAATGGGACGAACTTCTTCCATTGAGTGTGTGTGTGTTAGTCACACAGCCATGTCCAACTCTTGGTGACCCCATAGACTAGCCTGCCAGTCTCCTCTGTCCATGGAATTCTCCAGGCAAGAATAATGGAGTGAGTTGCCATTCCCTTCTCCAGGGGATCTTCTTGATCCAGGGACTGAACCCGGGTCTCCCGCATTACAGGCAGATTCTTTATCATCTGAGCCACCAGGGAAGCCCCATAATGTTGTGCTGAACAATCTTCACTGAATAATCTTTTGCTAATCTTACTTCCTTGCCTGAAGAAGGAGAGAGTCAGATACTTTTGTAGGGGGAACACCAACTGACAGAGCTGCCGCTGCTGCTGAGTCGCTCAGTCGTGTCCGACTCTGTGCGACCCCGTAGACGGCAGCCCCCCAGGCTCCCCCGTCCCTGGGATGCTCCAGGCAAGAGCACTGGAGTGGTTGCCACTTCCTTCTCTAATGCATGGAAGTGAAAAGTGAAAGCGAAGTCGCTCAGTCGTGTCCGACCCTGTGTGACCCCGTAGACGGCAGCCCCCCAGGCTCCCCCGTCCCTGGGAGGCTCCAGGCACGAACACTGGAGTGGTTGCCACTTCCTTCTCTAATGCATGGAAGTGAAAAGTGAAAGCGAAGTCGCTCAGTCGTGTCTGACTCTGTGCGACCCCATAGACGGCAGCCCACCAGGTTCCCCTGTCCCTGGGATGCTCCAGGCAAGAACACTGGAGTTGGCTGCCATCTGCCAGAGCAGGACTGTAGAATTCTTGTCCCTTCCCAATGAACTGGAACTTGCAGACTTCCGAGCAGAGACCTCTCCTCTGTCTTCCCGGGAGCACCCTGCTGGCTGGGACCTGGGCCTTCAGCCCTGACGGCGAGATGTTGCCTGCCGTCCCCACCAGGCCAGGGCAGTGGCAAATCTTTTCCCCTGAAAACCACCCTCAAAATCCTTAGAATCCCTCACTTTCGGAAGAACAATTTTCTTTTTGCCTAAAATGCTGCCCCTCTGCTTCCCTCTCAAGATCAAGATGGCTGGCCACTTGGACTTTTTTTTCAAGATTTTGACCATTTTTTTAAAGAAGTCTTTATTGAATTTGTTACAATACTGCTTCTGTTTTATGTTTCAATTTTTTGGCTGAAAGGTGTGTGGGGTCTTGGCTCCCTGACCAGGGATTAACTCTGTCCACCCCCTCTGCATTGGAAGGCAAAGTCTTAGCCACTGGACACCAGAGAAGTCCCTGGACCTTCTGTAAGATGCACGTGGTTAACAGGCGACGCCCTGGTTGGAGGGGGGTCTTTGAAGGTCCCAGCAGAGTCAAGCCCCCCCGCCATGTTTTAGGTGTCACAGGGTGCAGTGGCTGGGCTCAGATACTGGGCTGAGGGCTGTTTCTAGGTGTGTCTGTGGGGGTGCTTCTGCATGAGGCCAGCCCTTGAATGGGGGCTGAGTGGAGCAGTCTGCCCTCTGCACTGCGGGCAGCGCCCTTTCCGTCTAGGATCTGAACAGAACAAGGCAGAAGGAGGGAGGGTCTGTCTCCTGACGGCTGGACTGGGACGTGGGGCTCCCGCCCTCAGACCTGGACTTACTCCTTTGGCTTTCCTGTTCTCAGGCCTTCACACTCGGACTTAACTGAACACAGGCACTTCTGGGGCTCCAGTTTGCAGAGGGCAGATCATGGGAATTCTTAGCCTTCATAATCACATGACCAATCGTCCCTTCACAATAAGTCTGTCTGTCTCCCCATCTGCCTACCTAACCATGCATTATCTATCATCCATCTGCCCATCTGTCCATCCACCCGTCTATCTATCCATCAATCTTCTGTCTACTATTTTTCTATGTATTGTCTATCCAACTCTTTCCAATCTGTAATCCATCCATCCATCTATTGAGCATCTATTAATGTCTCTTTATCTCTGTCTCTATTATCAATCTATCCATCCAACAACTGTCTGCCATCTGACCAACCATTGGTTGATATCTCTCTCTCTCTCTGTATCTCTCTCTCTTATCTGTATGTCCATCCATCAATCATGTAACCATCTAATGTGTATGTATGTATCTATCTGACTGTCTATAATCACCACTGCCATCACCACCATATTCATCATCATCACCACCATCACCACATCACCACCGCCACCCTCACCACCACCATCACTATAATCATCACCATCATCACCATAATCACCACATCACCACCATCAGCATCATCATCACCCTCACCACTATCATCACCATCACCACCATAATCACCATCATCATCACCACCACCCTCACCACCACCGCCACCATCACCATCACCACCATCAGCATCATCACCACCCTCACCACTATCATCACCATCATCATCACCATCATCACCACCATCACCTCCATCAGCATCATCATCACGATCACCACTATCATCACCATCACCATAATCACCACCATCATCAACAGCATCACCACTATAATCACTACTGTCATCACCATCACCACCATCACCACATCACCATCACCACCACCCTCACCACCACCATCACCATCACCACCATCAGCATCATCACCACCCTCACCACTATCATCACCATCACCATCATCACCATCACCATAATCACCACCATCATTACCACCACCCTCACCACCACCATCACCATCACCATCACCATCACCACCATCAGCATCATCACCACCATCACCACTATAATCACCATCACCATCATCACCATAATCACCACCACCATCACCATCACCACCATCAGCATCATCACCACCCTCACCACTATCATCACCATCACCATAATCACCACCATCATCACCACCACCCTCACCACCACCATCACCATCACCATCACCACCATCAGCATCATCACCACCATCACCACTATAATCACCATCACCATCACCACCATAATCACCATCATCATCACCACCACCACCACATCACCATCACCACCACCCTCACTATCATCACCACCATCAGCACCATCATCACCATAATCACCACATCACCATCAGTACCACCATCATCACCATCACCATTATCACCACCATCATCACTGTCATCACCATCATCACCATAATCACCATCACCACATCACCACCATCACCATCACCACCACCATCACCATCATCAATCATCTGCTCCTGATGACTCTGCTTCTCTGGAGAACCCCGTGTCATGCAGTCATCAATGTTCAATATGTATTTCTGGGAAAGGAACAAGAGTTAAGCTGCAGAATATCTGAGTTTTCTACAAAACGAGGAGCTTTCAAACAAGTTCCTTTACCTTGGTGGCTAAAACACAGGATGAGATTTTGAGCTACGTGCCAGAGCTGTGCGTGGTGTGTGCATTGAGAGGACAAGGAGGAGCCCCCCTGAGGCCCATCTCTGGAAGGAGCTAAGACCTCCTCATGGTGCTGAGGGAGGGAAGTTCAGTGGGTTTTGAAAATAACATTTTACTTATGCTTCTAATGCTTTATTTTCTCTTAATATTAGTAAGTGCTTTCTTATGAAAGCAATTAAGATACGTGTGAATATAAACAAAAAGAAATATGAATTATAACTAAGAACAAGTTGTTGGGTGATGTTGGGGTCAGACACTGGCCAATGACATTGGAAGTCACACATCGGCTGCCACATTCCCCACCACGCATCCACTGGAGCCACAAAAGCGTGATGTGTATGTTTGCCCTGGGGAGGCCCAGACTGGCATTATTTACAAGTGGGAGCCAGGAAGCCAGTCAAAGCGTTTGCACTCTGGCCCCACACTTCCCTAGCAGACCAGAGCCTAAGCTCACATTCCTGCCTCAAGCGGATAGTGAATAATCTTCCTTATTCATGGAGCTTTTACGAGGATTACGTGCATATCTGATGGCCAGCACAATACCTGGAAAATAGGCATTTCTTGGAAAATGGTAGCCATTGTTTAACCTGAATGTAGAGTCAGCGCTGTGGATGACACCACAAATGTTTCTGCTCCTAGGAGGGAGGGTTCCAGAAGCATGCTGTTTTCCCGCCATGCCTGGCAGGGGTGGGGGTGGGGTGGGGCCCACCTCCGCTTTCCTCCACTAACCAGGTGCCAGATCTGTAGGCATACCCCACAGAGTGCATCCTCTCTACCGTGAAAATGTCCAGCTGTCCTTTGCTTCAGTATGCAGGGAACATGATGACAGTCAAATCTCACCAGGGTCATCAAGGTTTTCCCTGTTTATTATAAGAAACCTTGGATTTCCCTGAACATGGAAAAAATAAAGACGTGTTTATAGTCTCAGTCAGTTCAGTTCAGTTGCTCATTCGTGTCTGACTCTTTGTGACTCCATAGACTGCAGCACATGCCAGGCTTCCCTGTCCTCCACCATTTCCCTAAGTTCACTCAAACTCACGTCCATTGAGTCAGTGATGCCATCCAGCCATCTCATCCTCTGTCGTCCCCTTCTCCTCCTGCCCTCAGTCTTTTCCAGCATCAGGGTCTTTTCCAATGAGTCAGTTCTTCGCATCAGGTGGCCAAAGTATTGGAGTTTCAGCTTCAGCATCAGTCCCTCCAACAAATAGTCAGCACTGATTTTCTTTAGGATGGACTGGTTGGATCTCCTTGCAGTCCAAGGGACTCCCAAGAGTCTTCTCCCACACCACAGTTCAAAAGCATCAATTTTTCAGCACTCAGCTTTCTTTATGGTCCAGCTCTCACATCCATACATGACTACTGGAGAAACCACAGCTTTGACTAGACGGACCTTTGTCAGCAAAGTAATGTCTCTGCTTTTTAATATGCTGTCTAGGTTGGTCATAGCTTTTCTTCCAAAGAGCAAGTGTCCTTTAATTTCATGGCTGCAGTCACCATCCGCAGTGATTCTGGAGCCCAAGAAAATAAAGTCTGTCACTATTTCCACTGTTTCCCTATCTATTCGTGATGAAGTGATGGCACCAGATGTTATGATCTTCACTTTTTAAATGTTGAGTTTTTAAGCCAGGTTTTTCACTCTCCTCTTTCACTTTTCTCTAACATCTTGGCAACTTCTAACTTCCCCTCAAGGCATCTTCTGCTATGTAACCTGGTGGAGAAGTGATGAGGGCTCAGGACCACGTCCAGGTTCTTCTGGTCAGTGGAAGGCAGGACACACCCCTTACATCCCCAGGACCCAGAGGCCCCTCCGGTCCCATTTCACAGCTTTTGTTTGGTCAACTTGCAGCAGTAAAATGTTGCAACTGAAAGAAGCTGTGGGCCCTGTGACCTCAGCGAGACTCCCCACGTGCCAGGTTCTAAGATTTTAGCCTCAGACCACATTTTCCGTGGAGAAACTCTCTGCTCTGCAGCTGAATGGCAGTAGTTTTTAAAAACACAGACAAAGTCTCTCTCACCATGTGCTCATCTATGACTCGAGGAAAGTTAGTTAAACTTGTTGAGGCTCAGCATGCTTGTCTCAGAAATGGAGAGTTAACCACTGCTTCCTGTGAATGCTTGAGGAGAAAACTGTAACTTGATAAAGTAGTTACTGGGCCTCCCTGGTGGCCAAGATGGTAAAGAGTCTGCAATGCAGGAAATTTGGGTTCGATCCTTGGATTGGAAGAGCCCCTGGAGAAGGGCATGGCTACCCACTCCAGTATTCTTGCCTGGAGAATCCCACAGACAGAGGAGCCTGGCGGGCTGCAGTCCACGGGGTCACAAAGAGTTGGACACGACTAAGCGACTGACAGGTAAGTAGATACGAGAGAACCTGGCCCTTGGAATGTGATCAGTGAAGACGTGGCCTTGGAGACAAACAAGGGCTCCGTACTCCTCCCAAAGGCCCAGTTCACTGGGCTTTCCTTGGATACACACATGCACACATGAACACCCACACCCACACACCCCCAACACACACTCACCCCCCCCTACACACACACACTCACACACACTAGAACACCTGCATACGAAGCCTTCTCTGTTCCTGGTCCCAGGCCCCATCTGCCTGCCTCTGTAAATTTCCCCGGTTTGCTCTCCAACAGGGGCACTTCCACAGTGTCGCTCGGAGAACAGTCTTCTGCCTTTTCTTGGCGGTTCCCACATGGAGTTCTACCTGCCAGTGTGAGAAGAAAAATGGAACAGTCTGCACAGACGACCCCACCCTGACTCTGGGAGGAGGCGGGAGGGAGCTCTAAACACATCTCATGTTTTCCTGCCTGACCCTGTGAATGTCACGGTACCTAGAAACGTGCTTTCAAAATTCCAAGAACTAATGCCAATTTCTGAGGTATTTTCCCTCTAATTTCCTGCAAGGAAATGCTGTGGTTTATCAGCGTCAGATTGCAGACTGTCATCTTTATGGGTCTGCTTGCTTTCTTGTGAGTTTCCTGTCCAAGTAGATGAGTCTAGGACAGAGCGCCCAGTTCTGTGCCAGGGGTCGAGGATCCCTGGGTGTACACAGAGGACTTTCCTGAATTCCCGACTGAAAAATAAAATTTTATGATGCGCAGTGGCAAATATTTTTTAAATGATCAAAAAGAAATCTCATTAGATGAAAGGCTAATCCCTCTTAGAATCTGACAATCTTTCTTTTGCTTGTGAAGCGCCATTCTTGGCTGCTTTGTTGTTGCCGCTCATCCACTAAGCCATGCCCGACTCTGCGACCCCATGAACTGTAACACGCCAGGCTTCCTGTCTTGCACTATCTCCTGGAATTTGCTCAGACTCATGTGCACTGGGTCAGTGATTCCATCCAACCGTCTTATCCTCTGTTGCCTCCTCGTTACCTCTCCTTTACCTTACTTTACTTCTGCTCTTAATCTTTCCCAGCATCGGGGTCTTTTCCAGTGAGTCAGCTCTTTGCATCAGGTGGCCAAAGTATTGGAGTTTCAGCTTTAGCATCAGTCCTTCCAAGGAATATTCAGGACTGATCTCCTTTAGGATGGACTGGTTGGATCTCCTTGCAGTCCAAGGGACTCTCAAGAGTCTTCAACACCACAGTTCAAAAGCATCAATTCTTTGATGCTCAGCCTTCTCTGTGGTCCAACTCTCACATCCATACATGAACAGTGGAAAAACCATAGCCTTGACTAGATGGACCTTTGTTGGCAAAGTAATGTCTCTGCTTTTTAATACACTATCTAGGTTTGTTATTGCTTTTCTTCCAAAGAGCAAGTGTCCTTTAATTTCATGGCTGCAGTCACCATCCACAGTGATTTTGGAGCCCCCCAAAATAAAATCTGCCACTGTTTCTACTTTTTCCCCATCTATTTGCTGTGCAGTGATGGGACCAGATTCCATGGTCTGAGTTTTTTGAATGTTGAGTTTTAAGCCAGCTTTTTCATTCTCTTTTTTCACTCTCATCAAGAGGCTCTTTAGTTCCTCTGATTTTTGCCATAAGAGTGATATCATCTGAGCATCTGAGGTTATTATTTCTCCTGGCAATGATAAGATTCCCCATGAAGAGACAATTGTTTTTCACATTTCCTGCTTTTACTTCTTTTTTTTAAAAAGACACGACTAGTTAAAGCTCTATGTCTAAACTGTGCTTTCCATTGCTGACACATGCCAAATGTGTGTTAAACACCCCCAACACACACTCACCCCCCCCTACACACACACACTCACACACACTAGAACACCTGCATACGAAGCCTTCTCTGTTCCTGGTCCCAGGCCCCATCTGCCTGCCTCTGTAAATTTCCCCGGTTTGCTCTCCAACAGGGGCACTTCCACAGTGTCGCTCGGAGAACAGTCTTCTGCCTTTTCTTGGCGGTTCCCACATGGAGTTCTACCTGCCAGTGTGAGAAGAAAAATGGAACAGTCTGCACAGACGACCCCACCCTGACTCTGGGAGGAGGCGGGAGGGAGCTCTAAACACATCTCATGTTTTCCTGCCTGACCCTGTGAATGTCACGGTACCTAGAAACGTGCTTTCAAAATTCCAAGAACTAATGCCAATTTCTGAGGTATTTTCCCTCTAATTTCCTGCAAGGAAATGCTGTGGTTTATCAGCGTCAGATTGCAGACTGTCATCTTTATGGGTCTGCTTGCTTTCTTGTGAGTTTCCTGTCCAAGTAGATGAGTCTAGGACAGAGCGCCCAGTTCTGTGCCAGGGGTCGAGGATCCCTGGGTGTACACAGAGGACTTTCCTGAATTCCCGACTGAAAAATAAAATTTTATGATGCGCAGTGGCAAATATTTTTTAAATGATCAAAAAGAAATCTCATTAGATGAAAGGCTAATCCCTCTTAGAATCTGACAATCTTTCTTTTGCTTGTGAAGCGCCATTCTTGGCTGCTTTGTTGTTGCCGCTCATCCACTAAGCCATGCCCGACTCTGCGACCCCATGAACTGTAACACGCCAGGCTTCCTGTCTTGCACTATCTCCTGGAATTTGCTCAGACTCATGTGCACTGGGTCAGTGATTCCATCCAACCGTCTTATCCTCTGTTGCCTCCTCGTTACCTCTCCTTTACCTTACTTTACTTCTGCTCTTAATCTTTCCCAGCATCGGGGTCTTTTCCAGTGAGTCAGCTCTTTGCATCAGGTGGCCAAAGTATTGGAGTTTCAGCTTTAGCATCAGTCCTTCCAAGGAATATTCAGGACTGATCTCCTTTAGGATGGACTGGTTGGATCTCCTTGCAGTCCAAGGGACTCTCAAGAGTCTTCAACACCACAGTTCAAAAGCATCAATTCTTTGATGCTCAGCCTTCTCTGTGGTCCAACTCTCACATCCATACATGAACAGTGGAAAAACCATAGCCTTGACTAGATGGACCTTTGTTGGCAAAGTAATGTCTCTGCTTTTTAATACACTATCTAGGTTTGTTATTGCTTTTCTTCCAAAGAGCAAGTGTCCTTTAATTTCATGGCTGCAGTCACCATCCACAGTGATTTTGGAGCCCCCCAAAATAAAATCTGCCACTGTTTCTACTTTTTCCCCATCTATTTGCTGTGCAGTGATGGGACCAGATTCCATGGTCTGAGTTTTTTGAATGTTGAGTTTTAAGCCAGCTTTTTCATTCTCTTTTTTCACTCTCATCAAGAGGCTCTTTAGTTCCTCTGATTTTTGCCATAAGAGTGATATCATCTGAGCATCTGAGGTTATTATTTCTCCTGGCAATGATAAGATTCCCCATGAAGAGACAATTGTTTTTCACATTTCCTGCTTTTACTTCTTTTTTTTAAAAAGACACGACTAGTTAAAGCTCTATGTCTAAACTGTGCTTTCCATTGCTGACACATGCCAAATGTGTGTTAGCAAGTTTTGGTGGTAGAGTCACGCATGACGCGCACAGCCTAAGGGACCCAGATTATTGATTTGCTCCGGACACAGTTTGGCTGGCTCGGGGATTAGCAACAAGGTTTAAGAGGAAGCCAAAGTACATTTGTTTATGATAGATATTTTAAGTTTCTGTCCTAGAGTGTGGCCAACCATGTCTGCACTTTGATGACTGATTTTCATCTTTTTTGCCCTGCCTCACCCCAAGCTGTTCTCATACATTTTCTTGCCCTGAAATTTCTGAATTTAGTATGGAGGAACTTTTTTGGGACACTGGAGTTTGGAGTGAGGAGGTAAAGAGGAACAGGGCTCCCAAGCCCCAAGCTCACTCTTGGGAACTGAGAACAATCCAGACACAGTCCAGAGAGCCTATGAGATGTGCTGTGACTGGGCCACCGTCACTGGCTGCGATGGGGCCGCCCTGGGCCATCTTGGCGCTTGGTCAGGCCTGTGGCCCTCTTCCTGGACATTCGGATAGGAGTGGTAGTTTCTTGAAGTTCCGCTGTTCTACTTTTACGTCTCAGGTTTCCTTAACCTTTCTAAGATTTGCTTCAAGATAAAAGCTTCTTTTACATGTAGGTCAGTACTTATTTTATTCCTTTCGAGTCTTATTTTTAGCAGGTTGCCTTATTCCCCCAGAAGAGAGCATTTGCATTTTGGATTAGAGAGAGATTTTGTCAGATTTGCAGTTCTTTTAATAAGAAAACATGTTGGGATGTTGTTGAACATGTTTATAAAAAATGCATGTATTTGCATTGGCGAGAAGCTGTCCAGGAAATGCCAAGAACTGCCAGGCACGTTTCAGATTCTCCAGATAATACGTGATCATTTTGCTGTTTTCATAAGCATGCTGAATTGCCTTGATGCCTTCTGTGTAGAGAAACACAGGTAGAGGAAAAAGGCTGTGTCATGTGGCCACGGTTTCCTTTCATTACGCTGACTTACCATCAGTGTTGCCAGAAACTCACAGGATATCAGGCTACTGAGGGGAACACAGATATCATTCCTCCTTCTAGAAAAAGCAGTTCTAAACTTTCCAGAGTAATGCATAAAAACCCATCCTGCTTTTAAGTACCATCACATTAATCAGGTTCAGTAAAAAGCCTGGGATCATACATTTGCTGGTGACAAAGTCTTCTGGTTTTCCTTCTTCTGAGAACGTCTTTACCCCCTTTTCTTTCCCAAAGGACAGTCTCGCTGGGCAGAGATGTCACAGTTCACAACAGCTCCTTAAACACCAGAACGTAAGAGCTGTGCTGCCTCCCCCGGATGCTGTGGTTTAGGGAGCGGAGTCTGCTGCTATTCTCACGGATGCTCCTGGAGGGGAGTGTTGTTTCTCTCTCATTGCTATCAAGATGTTTTCCTTTGACTTCTGCTTTCAGAAGTTTGTGTTATGTTTCTGTGCTTTGTTTTTGTTTGCTTATGTCTTCTTATTAGTTTTCTGGGCTGTTCTGTGTCTTGGTTGCTGCACAGGCCTTTCTGGAGTTGTGCTGAGTGGGGGCTGCTGCCTCGCTGCGGGGCACAGGCTGCCGGCCATATGGGCTCGGTACCTGGGGCACACGGGCTTTGCTGCTCTCTGGTTTGCGGGGCTCTTCCTGGACCAGGGCTTGAACCTGAGTTTCCTGTGCTGGCAGGTGGGTTCTTAACCTCTGGACGTCCAGGAAAGTCCTGTGTGCTTCTGCTTCCAATTTATCCTGCTTGGGGCTTGCTCATCTTGCGGTATGTGCAGGCTTGTGTCTTCCACCAGACTGAGGGCGTCTCCAGCTGTGGCTTCTTCCAGCCCTGATTCAGACTCGCTCTGGCCGCCCTCTGAGGCCCCCGGGAGGCGGGCTCTGGACACTGTCAGAGTCCGCGCAGTCCCTGGGGCTGCCCTCCTTTCCCTCCCAGCCTGTCTTCTTGCTGCTGTTGGTCGGGTACATCCTATTGATCTTCCCTCAAGCCCAGCGATCGCTCCCTCTGTCAGCGCCACCCTCCTGCTGAGCTCACCCAGGCAGTGGCTCATTGATTGGCGCTTTCAGGTCTGTAATTTCCATTTGGCTATTTCTAGAAATTCCACTTCTTTGTCGTGCTTTTCCCCTCACTTGTTTTCAGGCAATTTGTAACTGATTACTGGAACACTGTCTGTGGCAGCTGCTGTGAGCCCTCGGCGGGCAGCTCCAGCGTCTGCTTCACCTCCGTGTTGTCACTGCCGGCGTCTCTTCGCGTCCCAGGTGTGGGCGTCCCAGGTGCGGGCATCCCAGGTGTGGCTGCTTGTTTCTCGGCGTCACTGGGCCCTGGGCATTCTGTCTGCTCTGCTGGGAAATGCTGGGCCCTGATGGGCATCCCTTTCGGGTGTTGCGTGGGTCCTGGCTTCCCTCTGTGGGCTGGGGCTCTGGAGATGGCTTAATTTTCCAGCCTTTGTGGTGCTATTTGGTCAGCCTGGTGTAGCTGGGACTTCTGTGCTCCAGGTGGCCCCTGTTGGTGTTACCTGAGAGGGTGCTTTGGGCTCCTGACAGTGCCCTCCGGGGTCTGTTGTTGGCCAAGAAGACCCTCGGGCCCAGGAGAGTGAAGAGACTTCTGTGGCTGGTCACTTCGTAAGGGGTTTCTACAGACGTCTGTGGCTGTCCTAGGGGCTCTGAGCAGGGGCAGCCTCCAGCCACAGCTCAGTGTGGAGGAAAGTGAGGACGTGAGGCTGTGGGATGAGAAGTGGAAGGAAACTGTGCCCGTAACCTGGAGGCCGCTGCAGGGGTGGGGCTTGGGTCTGTGCAGACAAGCTGGGGAGGGCAGGGCGGGTGGTGGGGCTCTTTCCACGGATGATGGGTGTCCTGGTGATGCGAGCTGGGCAGGGTGGCGGGGCTGTTCCCACGGATGACGAGCGTCCCATTGATGCGAGCTGGACAGGGCGGCGGGGCTCTTTCCTCGGATGATGGGTGTCCTGGTGATGCGAGCTGGGCAGGGCGGCGGGGACCAGGCAGGCAGACAGATGCGCCGACTCTGCACCGTGCTCTCGCTGTTGCTGCTTATTAACCGGAAAACCATTTGTGTAGGCAGGTAGTGTTTTAATGTATCTGCGTTTTTTCTTTAATAAAGATGTCAAAAGAAACTGAGGCCGAGTTAAATCACATTGTTATGGGATTTTCCTCACTTTTAAAATTAGTAAAATGCCCCCAAGGGGCCGAGGGCCTATTTGGCAGGGTAACTTTCTTCATTTCTGGGAAGAAATAGGTGAAATGCCTGAAGGGTCACCCCTGTCAGCGTCTCCCCTTTATCTGTGGGGCATCCCCACAGCTCTGCTCGTGGTCACCGAGGGGGCAGGAGGTGACCTCACTCCTGGTTCCTGCCAGCACAGGGAGGAGCAGATGGACGGTGCAGGCCCAGGAACTCTGCCCTGTCCCCAGCAGTGGGAACTGAGGGCCCTCGGTTTTGAGCAGGAGCGGCTGGAGATAGGACGTGGGGAGCCCCTACTGTGCTTTGAGCTGGACGTCTCCTGCTTTTCAGGGCAAAGCTTAAGATTGACTCTGCATTAAAAACTGATTTTCAAGAACAGTTTTCAATTTTACAGAAAAACCTAGCAGAGAGTACAGAGGTTCTCATACTTGCTCATACCCCAAATCCAACTTCTCCCTCTTTTGACATCTCACTTTCTCGTGGTACACTTGTCAGTTACGAACCAGTACTGACACATTATAGTGCCCATGCTGGCCCTTGTATTTTCTATGGGTTTCGGCAAATGCCTGATGTCTTACGGAGCAGCTTCATCAACCGAAAGACCCCGTTCTCCACCCTTCACCCTCCCCCGGACCCTGACGATGACGGGCCCTCTTAATGTGTCTACAGTTTTGTCTTTGGCAAAACGTCACGTAGTACGCAGCTTTTTCAGGTCGGCTTCTCTCGCTCAGTGATGTGAACTTACAAGGCCTCCACGTCTTTGTGTGGCTTGAAAGCTCGTTTCTTTTTGGCTGAATAACACCCGCTGCTTGGCCGCACCGTGGCTGGTTCACCTGCTCGCTACTGAAGGGCACGCGTACTGCCCAGCAAACTCTTCCGGAAGAGAAGCAGCAAGGCCAGGATACTTCATGTATTTTTCAGGGACAGAGGCTTGAATGCCCTTGGACTTCTATGACCCTAAGTTTTCCAAGGTGCAAGGAAATCAGAAATTTAAAGGAGCAAATAGTTATGAACTGCTTTTAGCTCTGCTAATAACAAGGACTTAGTTGGATTGCTCGTTAGGTCAATGAACAGGTCAAATAAACACTAAATATTTTCCATTTTCAACAGAAAAATGTCTACTTTAGGGCCATAGTAAGGCTTCCCCAGCAGCTCAGTGGTAAAGAGGGGCCTGCCGACGCGGGAGACACAGGTTCAGTCCCTGGTTTGGAAGATCCCCTGGAGGAAGACATGGCAACCCACTCCAGCATTCTTGCTGGAGAATCCCACGGACAGAGGAGCCTGGCGGGCTGCAGTCCATGGGGCTGCAGAGTCAGACACAGCAAAAGCAACTTATTACGTGTGCACACACACACACACACACAGCCGTAATAGGGCAAATTTAACATAGTTCTGAACACTTGCCGCGTGAAGAGCACACGGAGACATGGTGAGACTGAACAACGGTTTGCCTGCAGGCGTGCCTGCCCTTCCAGGTCTGCACCAGCCGTACAGTGACCTCTGTTGACCTAAGTTCACATCAAGAAGTGTGCTGGGAGGCTGGAGACAGACAATCAGAGGAGATGCACGTTTTGCAAGGCACAGCTTTGTGCTTTTCCTGTAGCTTTTACAAGTTCAAAACTTACCTTGTTTTTACAATGGCGTCTGAGCACTGCCTTGAAACACACGGGCTTGAATAGTGGTTTCACTTGTTAGTGTAAACAGTGATGGCCCTCCTGCTTTCCCCCTTCTGCGTGTAATTACACAGGTAGCAGGCTCAGTCACCTCCAGTGTGAAGCACGCTGTCTGTTTTAGAGGCAGGGTTTTTTTCTGGGAACATTGTTTTTTTGAATTTGTATTGCAGTATAGATGCCGTCTCTGGGGTCGCAGAGTCGGACACGACTGAAGCGACTTAGCAGCAGCAGCAGCATAGCTGCTTTACACGGCTGTGTTCTTCCTGCCATACGGCAGAGTGAGTCAGCCTCACATCCACACACGTAGTGGGAGCGAGCTGTTGGTCGCTGAGCCGTGCAGTCGTGGCCGATGCTTTTGCAACCCAGGTGACTGTAGCCCGCCAGGCTCCTCTGTCCATGGGAGTCTCCAAGGAGAAATACTGGAGTGGGTTCAGGCGATCCTCCTGACCCAGGGATGGGCAGCTGTCTCCCACTCCAGGCGACCTTCCTGACCCAGGGATGGGCAGCCGTCTCCCACTCCAGGCGACCTTCCTGAGCCAGGGATGGGCAGCCGTCTCCCACTCCAGGCGACCTTCCTGACCCAGGGATGGGCAGCCGTCTCCCACTCCAGGCGACCTTCCTGACCCAGGGATGGGCAGCCGCCTCCCACTCCAGGCGACCTTCCTGACCCAGGGATGGGCAGCCGTCTCCCACTCCAGGCGACCTTCCTGACCCAGGGATGGGCAGCCGTCTCCCACTCCAGGCGACCTTCCTGACCCAGGGATGGGCAGCCGTCTCCCACTCCAGGCGACCTTCCTGACCCAGGGATGGGCAGCCGTCTCCCACTCCAGGCGACCTTCCTGACCCAGGGATGGGCAGCCGTCTCCCACTCCAGGCGACCTTCCTGACCCAGGGATGGGCAGCCGTCTCCCACTCCAGGCGACCTTCCTGACCCAGGGATGGGCAGCCGTCTCCCACTCCAGGCGACCTTCCTGACCCAGGGATGGGCAGCCGTCTCCCACTCCAGGCGACCTTCCTGACCCAGGGATGGGCAGCCGTCTCCCACTCCAGGCGACCTTCCTGACCCAGGGATGGGCAGCCGTCTCCCACTCCAGGCGACCTTCCTGACCCAGGGATGGGCAGCCGTCTCCCACTCCAGGCGACCTTCCTGACCCAGGGATGGGCAGCCGTCTCCCACTCCAGGCGACCTTCCTGACCCAGGGATGGGCAGCCGTCTCCCACTCCAGGCGACCTTCCTGACCCAGGGATGGGCAGCCGTCTCCCACTCCAGGCGACCTTCCTGACCCAGGGATGGGCAGCCGCCTCCCACTCCGGGCAACCTTCCTGACCCAGGGATCAAATCCGCGTCTTCTGCACTGCAGGTGGGTCCTTAACCATCTCAGCCACAGGGACCCGTTTCTTGGATTTCCTTCCCGTTTAGGTCACCACAGAGCAGAGAGCAGAGGTCCCCGTGCTGCAGCGTGTTCTCACTAGCCACATGTTTTCTGTGAGTATCAACAGCGAGTGCTTGTCAGTCTCAGCCTCCCGAGTCCGCCCTTACCCCCTTGGCGTCCGTACGTTTGTCCTCTCCACCTGTGTCTGCGTTTAGACCGTCTGCAGCTCCTCCTCAACCCCACGTGGCTGCATTAATAGACGGCGCTTAGTTTCTCTTTCTGACTTATTTCACTCTGTGTGTTCGTCTCTGGGTCCATTCACATCTCAAAAGCTAACAATTTGAACATAATCTAATTAATCCCCCCATTTTCATCGTGACTGTAGGTATTACATGACTTCCGTGCCTAAATAAAAGAAATGGAAGTTTGCTGTTTGTGAGGCCAGAGCCACTCTGTCAGTGAGGACGTGGGCATGGCATGTAGGGCCATCAAAGCTTGGGCTCCGGTACCCACCCTTGGATGTTGTCCATCCAAGCAGTTTACATCTGGCGCTGATGCCTCGCAAAATGCACGCATGGGAACTTCCAGTCACACTCGGAAAGTTTGGCAGATGGTGTCTCCTTTCGCTGAGTTTTCTTTCTTTTTTTTTTTACCCAATTTTCCTCTTGAAACTCCAGCTCCAGGCCCTCGACCTCCCAGCTCGATACCTTTTTTTGTTAATAGATCTAATCAGCAGCATGTTGAACAAGAGAAGCCCTTTCTCTGTGCGCTGTTCGGACAAGAGGAGCCCCGCTGTAGATCACCAGAATAAACAACTCTGGCCGATTCAATTACAAGGCTGGACCCTGGCTTTTATCTGGCTGTGACATCATTTCAATCAAAATGTAAAATAATACAATCCAATAGTTGCAAGAGGAAGAGATGGGACACAGGCGGCTGCACTGAGTCATTTAATAAAAAGAGGAGAGGAAGGTGGGGCCGGCCTCCTCCGGCAGCCGGCGAGGGTGCCGGGCTCCCAGGCTCCATCACCTGCTGCAACGGCCTTCAGGGCTCTGAACGCAGGAAATTGTCTTTCACTTTTTATGAGTGGGGGCTGTTCTGCAGGGGCAGCCTACTGCTCTGTTCTTCTTCTTCTTCTTTTTTTTGCTTTGTTCGTTTAATTAACGAAAGCATGAAATCTCCCTGTTGGCAGCTTTCTCCTTGAAGCTTCTATTGCCTTTTCCCTCAGAACTGGAATTTTATTCATTCCCTTTGTCTCTTTTGAATTCTTTTTTTTTAATAGGTGATGTTTTCCAAGACCCGCAAATCCTGATGAGAAGAGAAACAGGATTCCAGGTCAAACACATTGTCTCTAAACTGCTTGGGCTGCGAAAACCATGGGCAGGACGTTTCCTCCTCATGGCACTTTTTGTGGGAAAGGTTCCCTTTTGATTCTGAGACTTTTACAGGGAGGAGGGGCAGCGAGTGTCGCCCGCTTTGTGTCAGGGTGACACAAACAAGCAGTCATAACTAGTTCTATCTATCGGGTCTGAAAGCCAGGAGAGAGGGAAGGAGGCGGGGATTTAGCAGGAGGGGACAGAGCATGTCAGGAGGCTGGGTCCTGGGCCCTGCCTCGTCTGGACACTGACTGTGACCCAGAATAGTCTGATCAGGTGACCAGTAGTTCACCGTTTTTCCTTGAACTGTATCTGGTTTATAAGAATCAATCATTTTACTGAAGGAAAAAAAATCTGTTTTCCATCAATATTTTTCATCATTCTGTACACGTGCAGCTCCACCAAAGAACCCGCCTTGAATGAGCTGAGAGCAGGGTCATGTGATGAGACGGCCCATGGGTGTGAGCAGGCCCCCTGCCCCCGGGAGTATCTGGGGCTCCAGCTCTGGCGTGATTGGATTTGGTTCTCCCTGGAGGAAGAAAGATAGGTACAATTTTCCCCCAGCCTCGTGAAGAGCACAGTGTCATTGGGAAGGTGGAATCTTTATAATAGAAGTTACATAACAACATGTTCCATTACAACCGGGAACGAAACAAGAAATCAGGAACTGGGTGACTTGCATAAGAGGACGCTAACTGGGGCTTTCAGCCGAGGAGCCAGGGCCTCAGGCGCACCCCAAGCCTCGCTCGTGGAGCACGGCCTCTGGCCTCCTGTCCAAGTCCAGCTACGTCAAAGAACCGAGGCTCCGGAGGAGCTGGTGGCCTCTGTGCATGGCCCTTGTGCTGCCTGTGGGGAGGGGGCGCCCCCTGGCCCCCGGGCCTCCCAGGGGCCTCCTAGGAGAGTCCTGTGCACCCGGCCTGGACTCGGGACAGCCAGTGTGGAGAGCAAGGATGCCCACCTCGAACCCCTGGCCCTCCACTCCGGGGCTCTGAGCAGGAAGGAGGATAAAGCGGATTCCAGTGGAGGGCCTGGCCACAAGCTTCCAAACGTGTTTGGACCTGGTGGTGGGCCTTTAACCTAGCTTCCTCTGTGAGCCCTGAAAACACCAGGAGGTCTGTGAGGGTGCAGAGATGTGATGAAATTGTATCTCAGGGTCACGGCTTCATGGCAGTGCCTCACGTGTCAGCAAAAACCACGGGGGAGCCACAGGGTGGCAGGGCCTGGATGGGGTGGGGGGCGTGTGGGGTCTGTCTCTTATA
>SJYG01000068.1:2105440-2179127 GCA_006410535.1 Litocranius walleri
GGGCGAGGAGGGGTCCAGGCGGTGGGAATTCCAAGGCAGACGACGCTCCGCGCAGACCCTCCAGCCTCTGGTTTGAAATCCCCGCTGGAAGCCTTCACAACCTCAGGCTGTGGGTCAGTCCTGAAGTCTGCGCACCCTTATGGTTGGATTCTTTCTCTCAGTCTCCTTAATTCAACTGGCCCCATAGAGGCAGCCGCCAGGAGCCCACTCTGTGGGTGGCCAGGCTCCCTGGGGACATCTCTCAGCTCTGGGATGGTGACTGCAGAAGAAGACGCGGATCTGTGACTGTTCACAGTCCTCTGATAGACCCAGAGCCCGGCGAGCCCTTCTTCAGCCCCCTCCACTCGAGGGACTAGTTCAGAGCAAGGACCCTGCAGGGGACGGCAGAGGTAGCTCCGGTGAGCCGGGACCCGTGTAGCAGCTGCTGCTCCCGGCCCAGGCGTTCAGCTCCTTCTTCTCCATCCTTCAGGCTCTCCCAGGAGCAGAGAGTCACACCCACCCTCACAGCACGTTCTGGGTTCATCTGCAAACGTCCCATCCCCGCAAGCCCGTCTCCTCCTGGGACTCTGTCCACAGCTGGAGAGAGACCTCAGGCTGGGGGCTTCCGGGGCACTGGGGACTGACCACAGATCAGACACACAAAAGCCCTTAAACCGGCTGCTCCCTGCACGTGGGAGCAAGCCATGGGGCCATCACACCCACAGACTTCCTTCTCTTCATCCTCCTGGTTCATGGTTTTAGCAACACACCATTATTTTTTTTGGCTTGTTTTAAACATTTCTTGACTATTTAAATATCAGAGAAAAGCCTAAGGGTATAAATATGAACACATGAATATTTCCATTAGGGTGACTACGAGTACATTTTTTTTTTCTATTTTGTTCTCCATAAAATAAAAAAAAAAAAACCAAGAAACACAAAAGTCAGAGCAGATGAAGTTAATGTTTTTCTATCACATTTATTCAGCATTATGCTAATGGTGTTTCCCTGTTTCACAATTTTGCTTGAAAGTATGATCTGAAAAGGACTGTGTGTCACTTAGTTCTCTGAATGTTCCAGAATTTATTTAGCCTTCTAGATGCTTTCAGAGTTAGTTTCTTATCACCTTTACTGAATGGTGAGATTCTGGGGTGACCATTCGTGCGCCCATCAGCTGGCTGTCTCGCCCGGGTCCCCGGGGGCCATGAGATGCTGGACTCGGAGAGGACGGTCCCAGGGCCCCAGCGGTGCTGGCAGCCTGTGAACCCTTTGCAAGGACCACGGTAACGACGATGCGAATGGTAGTTAGCAGTGTTTGGGTCCTCAGGGTGCCAGGCAGTTTTCTAAGTCCTTTCTATGTAGCAGCTAATTTAACTTTCACGAGTCCAGGGAGGCAGGTGCCGGGAACACCGATATCTAGGTCCTTACAGGTGTGGACCCTGGCCCTGGAGGACGTGGAAGGAAGCCCGCCTGCCTGCTGCCAGGGGCCCGGAGGCCCCTCCAGCTCTTCTCGTCCTCACATCCCCGAGCGCTCTCCTGCTGACCTGTCACACTTAAAATTGCATTTCTTGAGTCTATCAATTTCCCTCTAAGTATAAAATGGGGGCAGAAGTGAGGCTGCTTTTTGAATTAATTTTTATTGAAGTATACACTTGATTTCGGAGAAGGCACTGGTACCCCACTCCAGTGTTCTTGCCTGGAGAATCCCATGGACAGAGCCTGGTGGGCTGCAGTCCATGAGGTCGCTAAGAGTCGGGCACGGCTGAGCAACTTCACTTTCACTTTTCACTTTCCTACGTTGGAGGAGGAAATGGCAGGCCCCTCCAGTGCTCTTGCCTGGAGAATCCCGGGGACGGGGGAGCCTGGTGGGCTGCCGTCCGTGGGGTCACACAGAGTCGGACGCGACTGGAGCGACAGCAGCACACTTGATTTATGGTGCGTTAGATTCTGCTGAGCAGCAAAGGCATTCGGTTACGCCATCCATATATATGCGTGTTGTTCATACGCCTCCCCCCTCTTTTAGGCTCTGCCCCATACAGGTTACTGCTGAGTGCTCTGTTTCTGCTCTGCCACCCCACATGAGCCTTCCGGAATGCAGTGGGTGTCCCAGAGAAAGACGTGTGGTGTAGCCTCTTCAGGTCCAGCCTTTGGCCCAAGGATGAATCTCAGTCCTTTTCGAGCTCCTCCCTGGCTGCGTCCTGTGCCGCCAGGGCACCTGTCCGGAGGCGCTCGTGGGCCTCTTCCAACGGATGCACTCAGCGCCCTGCAGCCCGGCGCACCGGTGCGCCTCCCAGGTGCTGGAGCGTCACCAGGCACAGAAACATCACTCCCAGGCGCTCCCCGCCTGGGCTGGGCTCTTGTTCAGTCACACAGACGATATTCTACTGTTAGCAGAGGGACTCCTGGGAACAGTCCAGAAGAGGATGTGTCCCGTGCATGGAAGCGATGAAGAGATGCCACCGGCGGGCTTGCCGCTCCTCCTGCCCCCGAGCTGGTGGGACTGTGACTGGGGGGGCCAGCCCCTCCTCCTTACTCCAGCGGCCCCCAGACAGAGAGGGTGAGCTCAGACCACCTCACCAGAGGCAGCCAGTGGGTGTGCACATGCTTTTGGCTCTGCTGACGGTCGTGGAGTGTGTGCGGGCCAGCAGGCTTGTCCGAGCAGCATGCTTCGTTCCCAGGCCCCTGGGGTGCCTGCGATGCTCTGACCCTGCAGGTGTGAGCCCACCCAGGCCACCTGCCCTCCTGTCTCCCTCCAGAGGCACGTCCTTCTTTGCACGTCCCAGAAAGAATCTGCTCGCCTGAATCATGAGTGAGCAGTGATGCTCTTCCTCCGCAGGGGAGCCTTGGGAGTATTTCAAGCTCATACTCACATCAGCCAAGCCACTGGACACACCGTTTCTCTGAAATGTACCTGCTTGGAGTTTGCTTCTTCTATCCTCCCCTGACCTGGCGGACAGCAGTGTGCTACCCACGTCCTTCAAGTCTCCGCTCCTTCCTTATGCAGAGAAGTTTATGGGGTCCTGGCTAGCTTTTACACAGCAGGATTGAGCAAAATCAAAAGCACTAATGAAATCAGACAAAGCAGAAACCATCTGCTCAGACAACTACTTAGAAGGTGGTGGGCAGAGATAACATGCTGGTTCTCTCTCTCTATATATAAGGCATTTTTGAGGAATTAGAGTGTTTGGTGATGGAGGCTGGCAGGTCCAAAGACTGCAGGGCGACACAGGGCAGAGGTGTAATTTGAGTCCACAGGCCATCTGCTGGCAGAATTCCCTATTTTCTGGGAGATCAGCCTTTGTTCTATCCAGGCCTTCAACTGACTGGGTGTGGCCCACCCACATTAGGAAAGGTAACCTGCTTTACTCAGAATCCTTCAGTTTAAATGTTGATCTCATTCAAAAAGCATCTCCATAGAAATATCCAGAAACTTCAGTTCAGTTGCTCAGTTGTGTCCGACTCTTTGCAACTGCAGCACACCAGGCCTCCCTGTCCATCACCAACTCCCGGAGCTTGCTCAAACTCATGTCCATTGAGTTGGTGATGCCATCCAACCATCTCATCCTCTGTTGTCCACTTCTCCTCCTGCCTTCAATCTTTCCCAGCATCAGGGTCTTTTCCAATGAGTCAGTTCTTTGCATCAGGTGGCTGAAGTATTGGTGTTTCAGCTTCTGCATCAGTCCTTCCAATAAATATTCAAGACTGATTTCCTTTATGATTGACTGGTATGATCTTGCAGTGCAAGGGACTCTCAAGAGTCTTCTCCAACACCAAAGTTCAAAAGCAACAATATTTCAGTGCTCAGCTTTCTTTATGGTCCAACTCTCACATCCACACATGACTACTGGAAAAACCATAGCTTTGACTAGACTGATCTTTGTCGGTAACGTCTCTGCTTTTTAATATGCTGTCTAGGTTGGTCATAGCTTTTCTTCCAAGGACCAAATGTCTTTTAATTTCATGGCTGTAGTCACCATCTGCAGTGATTTTGGAGCCCAAGAAAATAAACTCTGACATTGTTTCCACTGTTTCCCCATCTAACTGACATGAAGTGATGGGACCAGATGCCATGATACAAGTTTTCTGAATGTTGAGCTTTAAGCCAGCTTTTTCACTTTTCTCTTTCACCTTCATCAAGAGGCTGTTTAGTTTTTCTTTGCTTTCTGCCATAAGGGTGATGTCATCTGCATATCTGAGGTTATTGATATTTCTCCCACAGTCTTGATTTCAACTTGTGCTTCCTCCAGTCCAGCGTTTCTCATGATGTACTCAGCAAATAAGTTAAATAAGCAGGGTGACAATATACAGCCTTGATGTACTCCTTTTCCAATTTGGAACCAGTCCATTGATCCATGTCCAGTTCTAACTGTTGCTTCTTGACCTGCATACAGATTTCTCAGGAGGCAGGTCAGGTGGTCTGGTATTCCCATCTTTTGAAGAATTTTCCACAGTTTGTTGTGATCCACACAGTCAAAGGCTTTGGCATAGTCAATAAAGCAGGAGTAGATGTTTTTATGGAACTCTCTTGTCTTTTCTATGATCCAGCAGATGTTGTAATTTGACCTTTGGTTCCTCTGCCTTGTCTAAATCCAGCTTGAACATGTGGAAATTCTTGGTTCACATACTGTTGAAGTCTAGCTTGGAGAATTTTGAGCATTACTTTGCTAGTATGTGAGATGAGTACAATTGTGTGGTAGTTTGAGCATTCTTTGGCATTGCCTTTCTTTGGGATTGGAATGAAAACTGACTTGTTCCAGTCCTGTGGCCACTGTGAGTTTTCCAAATTTGCTGGCATATTGAGTGCAGCACTTTCACAGCATCATCTTTCAGGATTTGAAACAGCTCCACTGGAATTCCATCTTCTCCACTAGCTTTGTTTGTAGTGATGCTTTCTTTTTTTTTTTTTTTTTTTTTTTTTTTTTTTGTAGTGATGCTTTCTAAGGCCCACCTGACTTCACATTCCAGGATGTGTGGCTGTAGATCAGTGATCACACCATCATGATTATCTGGGTTGTGAAGATCTTTTTTGTACAGTTCTTCCATTTATTCTTGCCACCTCTTCTTAATATCTTCTGCTTCTGTTAGGTCCATACCATTTCTGTCCTTTATCGAGCCCATCTTTGCATGAAATGTTCCCTTGGTATCTTTAATTTTCTTAAAGAGATCTCTAGTCTTTCCCATTCTGTTGGTTTCCTCTATTTCTTTGCATTGATCCATAAACACACTTTACCCAATATCTGGGCACCAAGGGCCAGCCAAGGAGACACCCATGGGGAGGCTGGCAGACACGCCTAGGCCGAGTCCTGAGCTGGTGCAGACACGTGCTCGTCTGCTGAGGTGGGGCGGGGGCGGTGGTGACGCACATCTGGGCCGCTGGTTTCAGTCCTTCTGCGCCTCCAGCCCGCACTCCTCTCACCCTTGTCAGCAGCCCTCCCGCCAGTGTCTCAAAGGTGAACCTTACACGTGGGGAAGGGGAGTGAGACATCGCTGAGCAGGACAGTGAGGGGTCATGCTTCCTGAGCCCTTGGACGGCGCTGGATCTTAAAAGCAGTCTGTGTGTTTCAATCAGAACTTCCACTCTGTTGCTTTTTCCAGAGATTTCTCCTTTTATAGCATCTCTTTTTGAAATTTGATTTTACCTGATTTAAGAGGCACATGTGGAGAAAGAGGCCAGGCTTGATGCATGTTGCAGTGTGGTGACTGCCCTCTCCTAATGCAGCTTGGAAGATCCACTCGGACACGCGCCCCCGCCAGGCTAGTTCCGGCTCCTGTGGCACCCCCGCCCTCCTCTCCTGGGGTGGCCACTGTGGGTCCAGGTCACTGGTCCTAACCTGACCAGTCACAGAAGGCCAGCTGCTGCCCCAGCACTGTTAGAGTGGCTGAAATGCCCTGGGTTAAGTGTTATTGATTTCAGAGCAGCAGGCTTATTTCTTGGCAGCGTGATCGAGTTTCAAGCTAGTTCCCATTGAATTAATTTTTGTTGTTTGTGTTTGAAGTTCAGAAGGGATAATTGGCCTGCGAAGGTTCCCGCCGTGTGATGAAGCTGGAGGCAGGCATTTCCCCGCTCTCCAGGGACGGGTTTGGCTCTGAAGCCTTTGGTGGTTTCCAGGAGACCGTTCAGACTCTGCCCACAGCCCGCGGCAGGCCAGGCATGAGGCGCAGGTGGGCGCAGGGCCTCTGGTCTCCAGCTGTTCGTCTGTGGTCCATGAGGCGGTGGCTCTGGGGGACCGTCTGCCCTGCGTGGAAGAGGTTTGCTGCCTTTGATTCCTGGTGAGATCCAGGGCCTTCGGGTTTGTGGTGTGAGCTGGAGGGGGGACGTTGTGACCGGAACTACACAGAAGGCCACTTTCAGGTCTCACAGCCTCCCCGGCAATCCACACTAGATTCCACCTCAAAGGAGCGGGTCTGTGCGGCCCCTCCCTTTCTTGTTTGGCTTCGCTTTCGTTCTCCGCTTCTTTTAGACTGGGTGTTGGTTTTACCTGTGCTTGAAGATGTTGGGGACCGTCTTTCTGTCCTCACGTGAAGTAGGGGTGACTTCATCAGAACTTGGGCTCCTCTGGGGGCCAGCCTTTCTCTGTGCTCAGGGCTGGCTGGGACAGTTCACGGTGAGCAGCTGCCCAGCCTGACAGCTGGCAGTTTTGTGACCGCGATTCGATCTACCTCACAGGGCTTTCAGGGAAGGAAACGTGGCGACAGGCAGCGGTGTCTCCGAAAGCCTTGAGAGCTGGCCAGCCTGCCTGCTGACAAAGTGCACGCAGAGACGGCGAGTCAGGCCCTGTCCTGCTCGGGGTCTGCCTCCCCCCAGGCCTTGTCCTGTGCTCGGGGTCTGCCTCCCCCCAGGCTCAAGGCATGCCTGAGAGAAGCGCGGGAGACGTCCGTGAGTGTCCGCTGACTCATCCGCACCCTGCTCCTTTCTGCCTGCAGAGATTCAAAGAGAAGCAGCCACCTTTCCAGTATGCTGAACTGCTGGCGTAGACACTCACTGTTTTCTGATTGAAGGTGGAGTGATCGCTCTTCATGGGAAGGGCCTGGCTGGGGGCTGGGATGTAACACTGTTTCTTCGGTGCCCCAGTCTGAAATCTGCTGTCCAATAGTAGGCTCAGTCGGATTCTTGGTACCAAAGTTGGAGAAGCCTTCTGGTCAGTGTCTGTGGGGCAGGGGGTAGAAAGTGGGGAGGACAGCTGAGTGGTCTGACTCCCCTGCCACGTCACCCCAGGTGGGGCTGGGAGGATCTCTCAGCAGGCGTTTGGTGGCTGATGAGAATAAAGCCCGGGCGCCTCAGTGAGAGGGGGGTCCTGACCAGAGAAGCCTGATCTAGGGAGATGGTCTGTTCACCACAGGCCCGTGCATCGCGGATAGCTAAGGGGGCCGCACGGGCCCATGAATCTTGTTTACTTTGGTAAGTGAATGTTCTGGAAATTTAGTTCATTGTGAATATCTACAATGTACGCCCACTTAAAAACTCTAGTGGCAGAGTGGTAAAGAACCTGCCAGTAACGCAGGAGACCAGGGTTGGGAAGGTCTCCTGGAGGAGAGAATGGTTACCCACTCCAGTATTCTTGCGTGAAGAATCCCATGGACAGAGGAGCCCGGTGGGCTGCAGCCCCTGGGGTTGCAAAGAGTCAGACGTGACTGAGAGACTAACACTTTCACTTTTTTTTTAAATTGCTCATTTTTTCTTTTAATTCAATGATAATTTTGCTAAACTTTAGTAGAGTTAACTCTGTCTTCCCTTCAGTGTTTACAAAGTCAGGTGAAGAGATTTCCAGCAAAAACCTCATTTTTTTGTTTCAGGGAAGAACAGGGTCAGCAAAGGGGGAAAAATTCAGTGAGGAGTTAGCCTCCTGTTTCCTGAGTGTCCTTACTTGAGGTGCTGCCTCACCTGTAGGAGGATGGGTGCTCCCGACGAATACCAATATTCCCCCCATGTCTGGCCCTTGTCTCCCCCAAACCTCCCCACCCCGCGCCTGCATCTCAGCTGGAACCCCCTGTTCTGCGGCCAGAATGAGCTAGGGTGACATCTAGTGGCCGCATCGCTGAACTACAGACACCTGTTCCCCGGGCCCCAGAACCTTGAGAGTCGCGATTCCTCCGTCCATCCATTTAATAGGTGCTGTTCCGGGACAGTAACCCAGGAAAGACAAAGCTCACACGGATTCATTACCATCGAGCTCTTAAGCTCTAGAGACTTATGAGTGTTTCCGACAGAAACATCCAGTCTTATCTACAATCTCAGCTGCAGCATTCCCTGTGGATAGACTCAACTTCCCTGTGCATCCCTCCAGGGACAGAAGACTTGGCTGGCCGGTTCACTCGCAGTTCACAGAGGCCCTAGAGACAATTCGGCTGGCACCCGTGGTGAGCAGGTGGGAGGAGGAGGAGCAGGTGGCACAGACTTGGGCGTTCCTCAGGCGGGAGTCAGTGGCTGCGCCAGGCCACGCCTTGTGTTTCATTCCCCTTGTGCGACCTACAGTTTTCTCTAGCAGCACAACAGATTCCCCCCCTTCCTTCCGCCTTCTTACCTCTTCTTCCTCCTTCCCTGTATCCCTTTCTCCTTTCCCCTTTCCTCCCTTCCTCAAAACATATTTCTCCACTATACTGGCTCAGAGGTTAAAGTGCCTGCCTTTGATGCAGGAGACCCGGGTTCAGTCCCTGGGTTGGGAAGATCTCCTGGAGAAGGAAATGGCAGTCCATTCCAGTATTCTTGCCTGGAGAATCCCATGGACAGAGAAGCCTAGTAGGTTACAGTCTATGGGGTCACAAAGCGTCGGATACGACTGAGTGACTTCACCTTCACCTTCAAACACTTTATTTGCCCAGACACCATGCTGAGTAGATCAAGACCTCTCAGGAATGTGGGCGTAGACATTATCATGGGGACACATTCAGTGGGCAGGCAGCTCCAGGGTCTGTGAAATGAAGGGGACAGACAGTGGGGAATGTAGCATGATCATTATGCCCTTTTAAAAACTCTAGTGGTGCAGATGGTAAAGAATCTGCCTGCAATGCAGGAGACCAGGGTTGGGAAGGTCCCCTGGAGAAAAGAATGGCTATCCACTCCAGTATTCTTGCCTGAAGAACCCCATGGACAGAGGAGCCTGGTGGGACAGGAGCCCGGGTTTACTGGGACAAAGCTCAACACAAAACGGCTTAAACAAGGAAAACTTCTGGCCCATAGTCTGGGGAGCCCGGGATGGATGGTCCAGCGGCTGAGACTACGTCACGCGGACTCTTTACCTGTCTCTCTTGGATCTGCTTGCCTCTCAGTGTTGGCCACTTTCTCTCTCATGGAGGGTGGCTGACTCCAGCAGTGTGAGTGTGTGTGTGTGTGTGTGTGTATGTGTTGGGGGGGAGTGCACGGGGGGTACAGACAGAGTAAGCTGCAGTGGGCAGAAGAGAGCTCATCTCTCCTGAATCTGCATTTCAAATCCCGAGAAGGGACTAGCACACAGACCGCTGTTACAGATCCTCCCAGAACCTAGACTGTGGAAGGTTTGGAGGTGGGTCTAGGTCACGCCCACCTCTGTGTCCAGGAGGGATGGACACTATGCCTGGTGACCCTGCCAGAACCCCCTGATGGGATGGAGAGCCAGGTCACTGAAAGTGAGGATGTTGGGCGTATGCGAAGACCCAGGCTCCTTAGGGGCTCAGAGAAACCCTCTAGGACCAAAGGAAACCAGACCCAGCCTTGGAATGAAGCTGTCTCAGCCAAGAGATGCAGGTGTGTGAGGGGCGGAAAGCAGTGGCACGGATGGTGAAGAGCACACAGCGAGGCCGGGAGGCTGGAGGGGACCTGACCGTTTAGAGGGGAACAGGGAGCAGGGCCAGGGTCAGGCCGAATGGGAACAGGGTCTTTGCAGTCCAAGTTCTGCAGTTGAGACTTTATTCAGGGGGAACTTTGGGGCCATTCACAGGTTTTAAGTACAAGAGTGATCTGTTCAGACTTTGATCTTATAACAATAATTATGGGTGCAGCAAGAATTGAGCAAATCCCCGGCTACAGAGACACCAGTCAAGAGGCCAGATGGACAGGGCATGAGTTGCACCAGGGTGTTGCCAAAAATTAAAGTTGATATTATGCTCACTTTAGTTTGCACACGTTTCTGGGCCAGAGAACTCAGGCTGCAAGCAGCCCATGATGTCCAGAGGTATTCCACCTCATGGCCTCAGTTCCTTCATGCGAAATGAGGGAATTAGAATCCAGACTGTCAGTCTTTCCTCTTCTAAAATTCTGTATTTCATACAACATAATTAAAAACTAGCCAAGGATCTTTGTTCCTAGGCCCTGGAAGAGGACAGAAGGGGGAGTGTGACTGAGGTTAGGCCTCTCTCTGGTCCCTCAGAAGAGCCACTGAGATACCATTTCCATAATATTATGTTCCCATCAATTCCTTTGCGTTGAATTATGATTGATTACAATCAGAGTTCGAACTTAACTCTGCACCTTCCAAATCACATCCCCACATAGAAACACCCAAGCACCTCTCATCTCTCACCCTCCCACACCAGGGCTGCAGATGCCTTCGCAGAGACCCTGGCCTCCCCACAAGACCCCCATTACACCCTGCTGTTGCCTTTGGCTGACAGGAAAACGGTTGCCAGCAGTTGGTCAATATTTGTCCAGTCCTGGAATATTCAGCAGAGGCCTGAACCCAGTGTTTGGAAGGCAAAGGCACATGATTGGTTTTAAATTGCGGGGGGGCCCCCTTTTCTCCGATCTGCATTTGCTCGTGAGCTTCGGAAGTGTAAGATGAATCTCCGAGTTCTAAGTTCTTAGATTAAATGTTGTCTTTTTAAATCAAAAGTAAGCAAAATCTTGTGTAATGCGCCTGACGTATATTTATTACAACATTCTTCAGAAGCAATTTCCATTCTGATGTGCCGTTGCCTGGATTATTATTAAAGGGTTGAGACAAATGGAGAGAAAAAGATAAAGATGATATTTTTCAGAGATGTAACTACAAAATGAATGGGGTGTTATAAGAACATTGAAAAAGCAATAGAGTTTAAACTATTAAAGACAGATGTGGATTGACGGACGCCGCAGGGCCTGTTTCTTTACCATACCCATCGTCAGAACTATAAAGTGGGAGTCTCACAGACTGTTGTTTTAAAACCTCTGAACGGAAGGATTTTATGTGTCGCAGAGAGCTGAACCCGCGTGGGGGTAATGCACAGTTATTATTATAATTCTCACTTTTATCGGTTAGAAGCTACAGTAAGCCCAAAGTGCAATATAATAATGCTGACAGAGGTTCATAGAATCAAAGCTATGGTTTTTCCAGTCTCATGTTCAGATATGAGAGTTGGACCATAAAGAAAGCTGAGCATCGAAGAATTGATGCTCTCAAATCGTGGTGTTGGAGAAGACTCTTGAGAGTCCCTTGTACTGCAAGGAGATCAAACCAGTCAATCTTAAAGGAAATATACCCTGAATATTCATTGGAAAGACTGATGCTGAAGCTAAAGTTCTAATACTTTGGCCACTTGATGTGAAGAGCCAGCTCATTGGAAAAGATTCTGATGCTGAGAAAGACTGAAGGCAGGAGGAGAAGGGGACGACAGAGGATGAGACGGTTGGATGGCATCACTGACTCGATGGACAGGAGTTTGGACAAGCTCTGGGAGATGGTGAAGGACAGGGAGGCCTGGCGTGCTGCAATCAATGGGGTCACAAAGAGCCGGACACAACCTAGTGACTGAACGGCAACAACGCTTTTAGGATAAATAACAATGGACTGTCCTTCTGAATAAGCTAACACCAGCATTACACTGGACTCTTAAATTTATTGGCACAGATGTGTGCGGGCCCACAAGGTCCTTCCTCAGGACCCGTGCTAACCCCTCTGCCCTATGGCAAGTGGCTGGTTGCCGCTCCTATACATTTACCACCTGTGTGCGTTTACTTGGCACTTACGCAGTCTTCATCTGAACAAATGGCAGATTTGAACATGGATCGTACCTTCTGGCCTTGTATTTTTCTACAGTTATGATGAAGCACAAGCAACACAGGAAAACACCCAGAGGAGTCTAGCCAACCTCAACCGAATGAATATTAATACTAGATTCCCAGGCCAATTTGACAAATTTCCACAAACCAGGAAACTGAGAATAAGAATTTATTGTTTCTCAGTCTGGAGGGCAGAAGTCTGACCCAGAGATATGAGGAGGGCCCCCCTCCCTCCTGAGGTGATGGAGAGGGTTGATCCTGGAGCCTGGGACTCCAGGGAGGGTCCCTCCTTCTCCCTCCAGGGTCCCAGGGCTCCAGGAGGGTCCCTCCTTCTCTCCTCCAGCTCCTGGGCTCCAGGGAGGGCCCCTCCTTCTCTCTCCAGGATCCCAGGGCTCCAGGAAGGGTCCCTGCTTCTCTCCTCCAGCTCCTGGGCTCCAGAGAGGGTCCCTCCTTCTCTCTCCAGGGTCCCAGAGCTCCAGGGAGAGTCCCTGTTTCTCTCTCCAAGGTCCCAGGGCTCCAGAGAAGTCCCCCCTTCTCTCTCCATGGTCCCAGGGCTACAGGGAGGGTCTCTTTTCTCTTCCAGCTCCTGGGCTCCAGGGAGGGTCCCTCCTTCTCTCTCCAGGGTCCCAGAGCTCCAGGGAGGATCCCTGTTTCTCTCTCCAGGGTCCCAGGGCTCCAGGAAAGTCCCTCCTTCTCTCTCCATGGTCCCAGGGCTCCAGGAAAGTCCCTGTTTCTCTCTCCAAGGTCCCAGGGCTCCAGGGAGGGTCCCTGCTTCTCTCTCCAGGGCCCCAGGGCTCCAGGGAGGGTCCCTGCTTCTCTCCTCCAGCTCCTGGGCTCCAGGTATCTTGGGCTGTGTCTCCCTCTGCAGTCCTGTGGCCCCTCTGCGTGGGGCTGTCCTCTAACGTCGCTCGTCTCCCTCTCTCCAGGACACAGGAACCTGCCCACAGGCTCCCTGGGATACTGCAGAGCATCCTTCTCTGCTCATATTCTTTTCCGTGCTCTCTTTCCTGGAGAAGGTGACATCATTCTTTCCACAGGGAGTTCTGCTCACAGGTCCCAGGGCTTGGGGGCATTTCTCCTCTACCTCAGGCTGTTTCTTTCACAACGTTTGGCGGTGATGCTGTGGGGTCTGTGGCTGATGGGGCATGCACATGTGGGGCTCAGAGGCCTGTCCCCATCTTCTCACCCACGTCCTGCTGGCAAGCCTGAATGTGTTTCCCAACACTGGGGTCTCAGTGCCAGAGAGGATTTTGCCCCTAAAGATCCAGTCAAATGTGATGTGTTTTCCTGATAAGGCTGAGTTGTTTGTATTTTTCTTACTGATTTGTAAAGAGTTATTTACATGTTTTGAGTATTAATCTGTTTTTTTTTCCTGTCATAGATGCTGAAACAAACTCTCTGAAGATATCATTTCTTTAAAACTTTGCTTAAAGGTTTTTTTTTTTGTCATAGAGAAGTTTTCAAATGTAAAGAAGTCAATTTAATTCATTTTCCCTTCACACATCTGCAGTTTGCATCTCAAAGAATCCTCTCATTGTCTACTTTTGTCTTATGGTTTCATTTTCCCACATTTGGTTTAAAACTCACCTGGAATATATTTTTGTAGTGTGTGGGGTAATGGTCTAATTTTCCTTTATTTTTCCACATGTGAGGCTTTTATGACCAAATCTCTTTTTTTCCCTCATTAATTTGTAATGCTTCTTCCTCTATTTATTCCTCTTTTTCATTTGATTGATTTCATTTGAGTTTAGGTTTTCTTCTTCAATGTTTTCTTCTTTGCACAAGTATTATAGTGACTTTATTACTTTGTATTTAAAATGTTTTGATAGTGGATGAGGAAGACTTTCACCTTTTTCTTTTCAAGTCTTTTGATTATCCTTACATCTTTCTTTTCAAATTTGAATTTTAGAATCCATTTTAACCTTTTTATTTAAATCCCTGTGGGTCTTTGTTCTGTTTTCACCTGCAGCAAACTGAAAGCCAGATTTAGGGAAGGCGTGTCTTTTCCAGCCTCTTGAGTCCTCTCTGTCATGGATGGAATGTAACTCACTATATTCCCTATTATCCATTTTTCACGCCCTGAAAGCTACTGGGCAGCATTCTCCATAGTGGTGTTTTATACATTCTATTAGGTTAATTCTGATGTGGTGTAATTTTAGGTCTTATTTTTTCATTCCATTTTCTAAAAACCACTGCTGCTAATTTGTAGGAAGACTACTGCCTTTTGAATGTTTTCGTGGTGCTCAGACACCTTGCTGAAATCTTTAGTGAGCTCCACCACTTGTCTATACGTTTTATTGAGTTTTTCCAACATGGACCTCACAGTGTAAGCTATCTATTCTTGCATAGCAGATGACCAAATGCTTGTGTGTGTGTGTGTGTGTCTGTGTTAGTTACTCAGTCATGTCCAACTCTTTGTGACCCCATGGACTGTACTCCGCCAGGCCCCTCTGTCCATGGGATTCTCCAGACAAGAATACTGGAGTGGGTTGCCATTTCCTCCTCCAGGGGATCTTCCTGACCCAGGGGTCGAACCCCAGTCTCCTGCATCGGAGGCAGATGCTTTATCCTCTGAGCCACCAGGGAAGCCCAACCACAGGCTTAGAGGCTGAAAGCCACTCGCGTTTCTTGTCTCTGAGTCCTGCGCGTTGGAAGTCCGGGTGCGGCTGAGCGGGGTCCTCTGGCAGCCTTGCCCTGGGGCCAGCCAGGCTGCATCCTCCCCCATCTCAGGCTGCGGAGGATTCCGCTCCTCGCTGGTGTGGGACTGAGCGCCCTGCTCTCAGCTCTGAGGCCCCCAGAATCCCTGAGCGTGGCCCCTTGGGTCAGTGTTCTCAGCGCCCCCAGAGCTCAGGGGGTCCATCAGCAGCAGCGGCCCTCACAGTCTTTGCAGCCTGCAGAGTCCAGTCACTGCAGGCCCCTCAGGCCCATGATGATCCTCCCATGGAGCATCCTCCAGGGCACTTGAATTGCGAGGGTGTCCTCCCATCTGTATTGTATTTACTCCGGAGTTCTGGTCTCCCCAAGTTGCTGGGCACTGCTCTCTGGTGTGCCAGGGGGCTCTTGAGCTCCGCTCCCTTCACTGCAGCCAACCTCTGGGCCCACAGTCCAGTGGCTGTTGGAGCAGATTCTTGGAGCCACTCCCACAAATGCAAGTGAACACCACGAACTCAGAACTTCCGCTCTGTGCGCCTGTGCCGATGAATTTGTTCCGTTCTTACTTTTTCAGCCGTCTACCCGCCTGAAACATCTGGAGGTCCATTTCCTGCCTTATTCTACAGGTTTCTGTTGATATAAATGAAGACTTTGTTAACTTAAATTAGCGAACGTTGCAATTCTCTGGGTGTGCAGCTTCATCCTAAGGGGTTACGCTTGGGGCTCATTCCTTGTGCGTCCAGCTCATCTTCCTGAACCCTGTCCTGCTGCCACCAGTGACCTGGGGAACCCTGAGAAGGGTGGGCCTAGGTCCGAGGAGGATCGGCATCCCCAGGACGTCAAGGCCCCAGGAGAGGTCATCGTGAGCTCTCGGGGCAAGGGGAACTAACTCCCTCAGAGAGGGCGAGAAGGGTTACTCCTTGTGTTGAAGGAATTTCAGCAGAATCTGGGGGGTTGGCTCCCACCCCAAGTTTCAGGGTCCATGTCGCTCCCGCTCAGTGTTCTGAATGTATGCGATGCCTTCACAGTGGTGCACTCCACTTCTGTTGTGACGTTTCTATTTGCAGGATTGGAGTTTAGGCTTGGTTTGCAAAAGGGTTGGCTCTGTAGTCACGAAGGATACACATTTATTTTGGTTGCAGAAGCTTTCTGACTACTTGCTGGGTCTTCGTATCTGACATTTACAGCCGTGCGCTGACGATTCTCTCAGCTCCCCAACGGATATAAGGAGCTTGCGAGCCACCCCCTCTGCCAGTCGTATTTCCACCAAGATGTTCTGGCAGAGCAGGGTCCATGCGAAGAGCCCAGTGGTGGTCCTGGGGCACTGGTGGTCACTCAGTGGAAGAGAAGGAGGGTCGAACCCCAGTCTCCTGCATCGGAGGCAGATGCTTTATCCTCTGAGCCACCAGGGAAGCCCAACCACAGGCTTAGAGGCTGAAAGCCACTCGCGTTTCTTGTCTCTGAGTCCTGCGCGTTGGAAGTCCGGGTGCGGCTGAGCGGGGTCCTCTGGCAGCCTTGCCCTGGGGCCAGCCAGGCTGCATCCTCCCCCATCTCAGGCTGCGGAGGATTCCGCTCCTCGCTGGTGTGGGACTGAGCGCCCTGCTCTCAGCTCTGAGGCCCCCAGAATCCCTGAGCGTGGCCCCTTGGGTCAGTGTTCTCAGCGCCCCCAGAGCTCAGGGGGTCCATCAGCAGCAGCGGCCCTCACAGTCTTTGCAGCCTGCAGAGTCCAGTCACTGCAGGCCCCTCAGGCCCATGATGATCCTCCCATGGAGCATCCTCCAGGGCACTTGAATTGCGAGGGTGTCCTCCCATCTGTATTGTATTTACTCCGGAGTTCTGGTCTCCCCAAGTTGCTGGGCACTGCTCTCTGGTGTGCCAGGGGGCTCTTGAGCTCCGCTCCCTTCACTGCAGCCAACCTCTGGGCCCACAGTCCAGTGGCTGTTGGAGCAGATTCTTGGAGCCACTCCCACAAATGCAAGTGAACACCACGAACTCAGAACTTCCGCTCTGTGCGCCTGTGCCGATGAATTTGTTCCGTTCTTACTTTTTCAGCCGTCTACCCGCCTGAAACATCTGGAGGTCCATTTCCTGCCTTATTCTACAGGTTTCTGTTGATATAAATGAAGACTTTGTTAACTTAAATTAGCGAACGTTGCAATTCTCTGGGTGTGCAGCTTCATCCTAAGGGGTTACGCTTGGGGCTCATTCCTTGTGCGTCCAGCTCATCTTCCTGAACCCTGTCCTGCTGCCACCAGTGACCTGGGGAACCCTGAGAAGGGTGGGCCTAGGTCCGAGGAGGATCGGCATCCCCAGGACGTCAAGGCCCCAGGAGAGGTCATCGTGAGCTCTCGGGGCAAGGGGAACTAACTCCCTCAGAGAGGGCGAGAAGGGTTACTCCTTGTGTTGAAGGAATTTCAGCAGAATCTGGGGGGTTGGCTCCCACCCCAAGTTTCAGGGTCCATGTCGCTCCCGCTCAGTGTTCTGAATGTATGCGATGCCTTCACAGTGGTGCACTCCACTTCTGTTGTGACGTTTCTATTTGCAGGATTGGAGTTTAGGCTTGGTTTGCAAAAGGGTTGGCTCTGTAGTCACGAAGGATACACATTTATTTTGGTTGCAGAAGCTTTCTGACTACTTGCTGGGTCTTCGTATCTGACATTTACAGCCGTGCGCTGACGATTCTCTCAGCTCCCCAACGGATATAAGGAGCTTGCGAGCCACCCCCTCTGCCAGTCGTATTTCCACCAAGATGTTCTGGCAGAGCAGGGTCCATGCGAAGAGCCCAGTGGTGGTCCTGGGGCACTGGTGGTCACTCAGTGGAAGAGAAGGTGGATCACAGGAGGAAAGTGGAGGGCTGGGTGTCCTCTGAGCCACATACCTAAGTGTGGCTGCTGGGTGGAAACAGCTTCTCTTGTAAGTCTGACAACCAGTTTAAAAAACAGTAAGAAAGAGTCTGCTGTTAGGTTCCTGCAAGCCTGTTCACTCTCAAATGTATCTTTTTCTTCCACATTTCGTCCCATCTTTTGAGTGTCTCACAACTGGTCAGCTGAACAAAGGTTCTGCAGTCAACAAAATGGTTAGAAATATCCCTTCTTCTTCAGGACAGAAAGCTTAGCAACTCTTCTGGTGAACTATGTAGGTAACTTAGAGGATATTTTTCAAGTTGAAACAAGGTACTGCACACTGGAGTGCTGGGTTGAGATTCTGGTGAGCCTCCCTTCCCGGTCTGGCTGAAATGCTTTCCCAGCCGTTCTGATAGAGGCAGCGATGGGTCTGCTCTTGACTGCTGGGGAGCAGAGCTTGCTGCTGCTGCTAAGTTGCTTCAGTGGTGTCCAACTCTGTACGACCCCATAGACGGCAACCCACCAGGCTTCCCTGTCCCTGGGATTCTCCAGGCAAGAACACTGGAGTGTGTTGCCATTTCCTTCTCCAATGCATGAAAGTGAAAAGTGAAAGTGAAGTCACTGAGTCTTATCCAACTCTCAGCGACCCCATGGACTGCAGCCTACCAGGCTCCTCTGTCCATGGGAATTTCCAGGCAAGAGTACTGGAGTGGGATGCCATTGCCTTCTCCGGGAGCAGAGCTTAGACAGCTAATATTCTCCTTGGTAATTATTCAGGAAACACTGCATGCAAAGCAGGCTCCTGGGTCTGATGCAGGAGGAACACAGGGAATCTCCTCACCTACTTGAGAGCTTGTCAAGGTGATTAGCAGATTTAAAGTGTGTGGTTTTAAAAAATTTTAATAAGAAGACCCCAACTCAAAGCCTCAGTTGGGGTGACAAGCAATGGAACCTGTATCTGTGGAGTCTGAATGTGGCACTTGTTTCTGGAAACCCCACCAGGTCGTCAGCTGTGGCTTTGCGATCCCTGCACAGAGCCCGGGTGCGTCACACGTCCGGTTAGAGCCTGGTCAATAAAGTTATCATGCAATTATCATCAACTGCCTTCAATTATTAATCGTCACCTCTGGGGCTGTCTGTGGATTGAGTGCTGTGTTTCATCTGAAAGTGTGGCCCAGATCTGACAGGTAGGAGAGAGTGCAGAGAAAATAATCAGTGCCTCCATGAATAATTGAGCTTTAATAATTTTTGCTGCTTTTAGAAATCATTTCCCATACTTGTTACATTGACCGAAGTGCCTGAAGCCAAAAAGTTGATCAAACTCATCTCGCACTTGGTGGAACTCAGCAGCCTGAATGAGCACGAGGTGTGGGTTTTCCAGAAGGAAGCTCATAGGAGAAGAGTCTGCCAGGGTGTCCTAGCCACACCGCCCATCTGTAACACGACCAGCCAGGGGGCTCTTCAGACGCTGGACTGAGAGCTGGTCCAGCACGGGCTGTCTTGTATAGAACTGCTTTATTATTGTTGATTCAGATTTAGAAAGGTACCATTTTAATTATCGAGACCATATTTATTCATTGCAAACAAATTTAAAAGTGAAGTTTAAAAAAGTAGTTAATAAAAGGCCAATTCCCTCCATCTCTCCTGTGGCGGCCACCTTAGGGATATGGATGAGACCACGACTCAGAACGGGGCTTGGATGTCAAGCTTGATCACATCGCAGAACCAAGAGTGCACAGCAAAGCTTGTTCATTACAGATCGAGGCCTTTGGGGACAGCAGGGCAGAGTCCTCAGTCTGTCGCTGGCCGAGCAGGGGGTTTGCACTGTGGCTGAGGGGGGACGCCGAGGGTTCTGCACAGGGGTGGAGCCTAGTGGGTTGAGCCTCCCCCTGATGCCAGGGACAGGGCACCCAGGCTGTCTTAGCGATCTGCCCAGGTGTGAGGCCAAAGCAAACAACAGAGGTGATGCCGAAAGCTGTCAGCAGTCAACATCGAAAATGGGAGTCAGACTCTACTCTGTTCCTGTAGACCTCTCACTCCAGGTCAAGCTCTGCTTATCGTTTGCTCGCTATGTGTCCAGATATTTTCTACGCATGGATAAAGATATTGTTGCATGCAATTTACACCTCCATCATCCACCCACCCATAACTATCCACCCATCCATCTGTTCATCCATCCGTCTTTTAGCGCAAAAACAGCATCCCATTGCATACAGTTTTCTGAATCTGTTTCCCACACAACAGTGAGCCCAGAAAGGACTTTGTGCTGGCTTTCTTGATGGCTTCTGGAGCCCCGTGGTCCCAGATGGTGGCCGTTCAGGGTGCTTTCATTACCCCCATCACAAACAATCCTTGCATCCCGTGCCGGTGGGATATTCCCTGCAAAGTCTGATCGCGAGGTCACAGGGCATGCACAATATATGTTTCCCCAGACTCTGCTGTGGAGTGCCCTGGGGCCGACAGGTAGTCAGAAGGTCCTGCTCCATCACCTGCGTGGACTGGGGTGGGGGAGGGGCACTGGACCCAAGCTGGCCATCTGAATGTGAGAGAGTGTTGCAGAATTAGCCTCCAGCGTCCGTTCTTATCGTCCATTTTTCTTATTACTCCGAACTGTCAGGTTTTCTTAAGTCCATCAGTTCTTATTAATTTGTAAGTAATCCTTTCTGGTTTTGCAAATACGCCTTCTGATTTGTCATTTGGCTATTTATAGAATGCTTTGCTCAATAAAACTTTTTCATTATTGTGAAATAAAATTGAGCAGCTTCATCTTTTATGAAACCACTTGCTTTGTTATATTTAGGAAGTCCTCTCCTAATGAAAGCTTATGAAAGTTATTCAGTCCTGTCTGACTCTTTGTGACCCCAGAGGCTGCAGCCCTCCAGGCTCCACTTTCCATGGGATTCTCCAGGCGGGAATACGGAAGTGGGTATTCCCTTCTCCAGGAGATCTTCCTGACCCAGGGCTCGAATCCAGGTCTCCTGCATTGCAGGCTTATTCTTTGCCATCTGAACCTCGAGAGAAACTAATGAAAGTTTAGCTGTTTTCTTATTACTCGTGATTTTGTTCTGATAGTTTTTAATTGGTATACATGACTTGATGCTCCTTCAAGAAATTCTTTAGTTGTGAGCTATGACAAGAAATCCCTCACTGCAATTAGCTGGCAGCTCGCCTCAGTGCCATCCTGAAGTTATTAATCTTTACCTGGTGACTAGAAATGCTACTTTATCAAGCTAATCTTTTGGAATTTCATTTCACCTCTGGACTTTATATGTCTCACTTGATCTACATGCTGACTTCCTGCCTATGGTTTTATTTCTTTTGCTTAATGATGTATTTCAATCAAAGAAGGCAGACTCCCTGAATTACTCTTTTTTCAAAACTTTCCTTTTTAAAAATGTTTACATTCCAGAAAAATCTTTAGGGTTATTATGTCACGTTACACAGGTCCTCTCTCTACCAGCAAATACTGAAGATCCTGCCATTACTCAAAATGGAAATGCATTAAAATGCAGAGTGACTGAGCACAGACGGTGTCTCTATATAGTTGTCTTTTTAGCCAAGAATGTGATTTGTTGCTATTTATTCATTAGTCTTTTATGTATTATGTAATGTTTTAAAATATATCTTGCATTTTCTTAGGTTTACAGATATTATAATAGCTATTTTATTGTAGGCTGAATTGTTTATACCTTTATATTTCTAACTGGTCACTGGTTTTTAAATAGGAAAAGTGTTGCTTTTGTATTTTAAATGTTATTGCATTTTAATATTATTTAATTTCCAGATTAAACGTCATAGTTATAATTTAATATACATATACAAACAATAATTTTAATTAAATAATTAAAAATGTCCAGATTTCATTTATTTTGACATGTAATTGCAGACTCGATGGAGCAATACTTTCCTTCTTTTCCAACTCTGCTGTTCTCTGCATGTGGCCAGGGCAAGCCCTTCACCAAGCTGAGACTCTCTCCCATCTTTAGCAAGCAATACGTCTGCCTAGGGTATGCTTAGATGAAGAGGCTTGGCCAGCTAAGAGAGCTGCGTGGATGCTGAGCCCCTCTGAGTGAGGAAACTTCATGCTCCCGGATGCCCAAAGCTTCAGAAGCTCGGATGCTTCCTAGAAAGGGACGTGGCTGTGCCAGCAGCAGGAGGAGGGGCAGAGAGGCAACTCCCGCCGTCTGGGGCCTTGCACACACCTGTTTCTCAAGGGCATTTGAGGTGGGGTGGTGGGGGGGGTCAGGCGGCTAGAGGAGTGCCCTGAGGAGCGGCTGGGTTGGCGAGGGCTCCCTTTTTCCTTTGGGGGGCACTTGGGTGTGGCCGGTTGTGGGGGCCGCGTCCATATTTACTGAAGAGAAGTGAAGAGCAGCAGCAGGTGAATTCAGTGGACGCAGGGAGACAGCCCCCCACCCCACCCCGCGCGCAGCAGGAGCCGGCTCTGGGCGAGTCCTGGGCCCTGTCCTCCTGGAGGGACGGGCAGCCTGCTCGACGGCCTGGGGCTGCTCCCACTGGGGCGCGTCTCGGCCGCTCTCCCCTGCAGCATCACAGGCACGCACGCGGCCTGCGCTCGGGGCCTGGCGCTCCCGGGCCTGCTGGAGACGGGCGTGCCTGGTGGGCCACGTGGCCTGGCACTCCCAGGGCATCCTGGGAGGCTCGCAGCCCCGTCTTTAGAACCGCTGGCTTCTGTCTTCCTGCTTGACTCCAGCCCTTTGCTTCCTGCCCAGCCCCTGCCCAAGCTCCCCGCAGGGCCAGTGTGCAGCTAGGGTCTTGCTGTGTGTAGCCCCAGCCCTCGCCGACCCATCAGCAGGCCCTCTTGGCTCCAGCTCTGCAACACTGGGGACGCCTGCGTCTCTTCGCCTGTCTGCGTCCCCAGGCCCCGCCCTGGGAGCCTTCCCGCGCCCCGGCCTCCTCTCTCACCTGAACTCAGCTTCATGCACACCTCCGGCCTCCTTCCGCTGAAACCCCGAGAGACGCCCATCGCGCCGCACCTTGCTCACAGCGCCGCGTGCCTGCCCTCAGCTGCGTCCTCACCTGGCCCTGCAGCCGCGCTCGCCTGCTCGCCTGGTGCTCCTGCCCCGGGCCCCGATGCGCGCTCTCCCCGGGGCCTCGCTCACCCGCCTCTCAGAAGCTGTGAGTGAGGCCGGCCCACGGCCAGTGACTCAGTGTTTGGGGGCCGAGAGCGCGAATGTGCCCAGACCGCGTCTTCAGTTTCCTTCCACCCTCTCCTTCTGGCATGATTTCAGGGCCGTTGCCCATGACTGGTTTCACTGAAGTTCCAGACTCTTCTCTTCAAGGGGTCCTGGAGACTGTTCACACATGCTTTTGTTGAATTTATTTGGTTTTCCCACACGATGGATATGAGTTTCAGCAAACTCCGGGAGACAGAGAAGGACAGGGAAGCCTGGCATGCTGCATGCAGTTCACGGGGTTGTAAAGATCAGACGCGCCTTCTGCATCTGACCCCCTGGAAGCTATGTGTGTGCTCAGTCGCGTCTGACTCTTTGCGACCCTCTGGCGCCCGCTAGGCTCCTCTGTTTATGAGGTTCTCCAGGCAAGAATACTGGAGTGGACTGCCATTTCCTTCTCCAGGGGCCCTTCCCGACCCAGGGATGGAAGCCGCGTCTCCTGTATCTTCTGCACTGTCAGACAGGTTCTCGCCACTGAGCCGCCAGGGAAGCCCCCAGGAGGCTACGCAAGAACCTAACACCTCATTCATTCGTGAAACACAGGCTGTCACGGAAGGAACGTCTCATTCTGGGACCAGCCCAGGGAAGCTCATCCGCTCAGATCAGAGGTGAGGGCTGGACCAGAGATAAGCCCAGGCAGGCTTGAGTGTAGAATTACGACAGCATCTCACAGAACCTGTGAAGGGGCAGGAGGGGAGGCTTTAATGAGCACTTCCAGTGACGGGATGCTGTCTGGGTCCCATAGAGCAGCCCCCTTCATCACTCTTTTCACCCAGAGTTTCACAAGTAAAGACTTCTTTCCCCTGATTGATTAAAAATTTAATAGGCTTGATTAAGAACCCACTAGATTTTGGTAAAGATTCAAAACAGCTTAACTACCTGTTCTTTCTTCTAATACACGAATAGGGATGCTACAACCCATTTTCTGTGTCTATAGTTAAGTGTGTTTATAAAACTTATTTTCTAATTTCATAATTTATACTCTGTGGACTTGCTGCTTTGGGGTCTTTTTCCCCAAAAAAAGGCTGGGGAACAAAACAGTTTTTCTCCGTAGAAGTTCCGCTTGGAGCTTTCTCTCCTGTTGTTCAGTCGCTCAGCCACGTCTCTTTGCGAATGCGTGGACGGCAGCCCGCCAGGCTTCCCTGTCTTTCACTATCTCTCGGAGTTTACTCAGACTCACGTCCATCCAGTTGGTGATGCCGTCCACCGTCTCACCCTCTGCCGGCCCCTTCTCCCGCCTTCAGTCTTTCGCGGCGTCAGGCTTTTCCCAGTGAGTTGGCTCTTCGCATCAGGCGGCCAGAGCGTCGGAGCTTCAGCTTTCCATCCTGGGACTTTATTTAGAGGACTCCCTGCAGATGCCAGATGCGCAACCTCACCTTGCCATTCTCCTGGATCTTTAGGGGGTAACATAATGTGCTGAGCCCCAAAACAGGTGCTGCGGCCCTTCTCCTGGCTCCTCCCAGTGGCTTTCCCTCAGCAGATACTCAATAAACACACCACCTCCCTCCACTTCTGTGGAGTCTTGTGATTCTAACTGCCCGTCTGCAGGAGGGCGACTGAGCCTCCTGGGGGCCCCTTGGTGTCTTCAGACATGTTGGTGTCTTCAGCAGAGTAGCCAGGGTCGGGGGCAGCCTTCACAAGCAGGGCCGGCCCTCTGGCTGATCAGAGAAACGATGCAAGCTCTTCAGACGGCCTGTCTTAAATGCATGCAGGAGGCAGGGGCTTATATGAAAATAGTTAATTCTCCCCTGATGGCTCAGTGGGTGAAGAATCCGCCTGCAATGCAAGAGACCCAGGGTCAATGGGTGTGTTGGGAAGATCCCCTGGAGAAGGTAATGGCATCCCACTCCAGTATTCTTGCCTGGAGAATTCCGTGGAAAGAGGAACCTGGCGGGTTACAGCCCATGGGGTCGCAGAGAGTTGGACACGACACCCACTGGGCGCGTGCACACGGTCAGCAGACAGACCCTAAGATGACCTCGTGACTCCCGCCTCCTGGCGTTTCTTCCGCCCCACAGACTGGCCATGGGGGTGGGGGTCCCCCTTGGGGTTACATTTTTTATGGAAGACTCCATCTCCGCAGATGGGAGGGAGAGTCTCTGTGTGGCCTGATGAAGCACTGGGGCGAGCTCGTGCTGTGAGGGGCTGCGGGCTTCCCTGGGTCCTGCAGGCGTCTGGGGGGCTGCCCCCTGCACGGGCCTGTTCTTGGCAGTGATGCAGAGCTCCGTTTCTTTCCCTTCCTACAGAGGCCCACCTGCTGTTTCTCCCGCTGGACCCTCAGGCCCACCTGGCCGCTCCAACAGCAGCCCGTAGGGACGGCCGCCCCGGGGGCCTCTCCTGGACATGTGGCCAGGGATTCAGACATATTCTCCCTGTGGCCTCAGCTTGTACGGCCCCCTCTTTGCCTGCAAAAGACTGAGGAGAGCTCTTTGTTCCGCCTACTCTCTCCCCCACTTTCTTCTAGATGGCGGACATTTATGTCTTTTTTTTTTTCTTTCCAGGAAAAAAAATCCTATTTGAATTCTGTAAGAAGAAATTAGAGGGTAGCACAACACAGGAAGAAAAGTCTCTCTTCCTTGTCATTTTTAGATGCAGTTGTCACCGCCGAGTACTGAGAAAAACCTGCATCCTACATTCTCGTGGACTTCACATGTGTGTGGGCTGGGGCAAACTTCTGTTTAAGGCGTCTAGAAAGCGCCCCGGTTCTGGAAAGCGCAGGTGGCTCTGACCGCTGCCAGGAACCGCCGATTCACCTCCCCAGCGCCCGCCAACCGCCCGCCAACAGGACGAGCATCCATTTTTCTGCGGCTGCCACTCGAGCCTGTGTGACTCTATCAAATAACCATTTGTCTTGAGGTCTTGTCTGAAATAATTTGAACTGCCAAATCCTGAAATGAATAGGTTTTGTTAACACAAAGGGCTAAGGGACTGGGTAGAGCTCCGCGTCCCCGAGACTTAACGGATCACATTGTTTGGCTCCCAGGCACCCTTTTGTCAGGACCCCCGCCTCCCTGGGCCGGGATGATGGATGGTCCTGCTGCTGGAGGTGGGGAGAGAGCGCGAGTGCCGGGCTGGGAACTGGCCAAGGACCCTGGACGCTCGGACCTCCCCGCGGTGCACAGCCAGCCGCTGCCGTGATTTATAAACTGGGCTGCTGACGGACGGCCTCCGGAGCGGCAGAGGCGGGCCGGGGCCTCGACATCCGGAGTGCTCAGACACGCCCGCCTCGCAAGGCAGCATCACAGCCAGCACCTGGGGTGACCGAGGCTCGGCCATCAGCAGAGGAGCTACCCCTCCCTCCCCTCATTTTGGACTTGGGCCCCAGGGCTGCGGGCTCCCAGGGGTCAGGGCCCATGGTGGGCGTGGGCCCTTGCACAATCCACGAGGCTGTGCGTGGGGCCTGATGGGAGGGGTGCTGGCCAGCCTTCGTCCTCACTCTGACCCTCGGCTGAGGACTCCGCCCGGCTGCTGCTGCTGAGAAATCTGGCTCGCTCCTCCCCCTGGACCCCCACCCACCTAACCTGGCACCCCCAGGCCTTCCTTCTGAGCTGGGGGTGAAGCCACACAGGTGCATGCAGCCCCCCAGACCTGCCGGCCGCTGCTGGGCGGGGAGGACTGGCTGGACACTCCGCTCCGGCCGCCTGGCTCCATCCGGGGCTCCCTCCCCCGGGGGAGAGGTGGCGGGCAGAGGCCCGGACCTCACGGTGAGCGGGGCGCAGTGTGGGGATGCCCGCTGCGCGGTGGTCTCAGTGTGTGTCGAGATAATGGCTCCAGCCGGAGTCAGCCTCTCTGCAGACTTGCAGATGAAGGTAGGGGCCTGGCTCCGGGCTGCAGGTGAGCAGCCAGCCGATCACTCGGTGGAGACCCACTCTGAGAAGAAGAGCGAAGAAGAGTGCTCTCACGGCTCCCCAGAGGGAGCCTCCGAAGTCACTTCAGTCTGCGCTGAACTCGGGAGGACTTGAGTGTGTCTAAAGGCGGAAGGAGCGCGGAGCACCTCACTGTCAGACTCCGCACACTTCGGTCATAATGAACGGAGCACTTTGCTCTGACACAGGTAATCTCTTCCTCAAAAGCCTTTTGCAAGGCAAGGAGGTGCAACTAATGAATTATCCCCTGGCTCGAGATAGTGGATAATTAACATCACCTCCTTTTAAGCATTTCTGCGGCTTCTGCCTTCTGCAGAATGTAAACGTGAAACCAGGAAACCACTTGGTGAGGAGACAGGTTGGAAGGTGAGCTAAGGTGATGCCAGAGCTCTGCAGGCGGAAACGTGGAGACCTCAGGGGAAATATTACTTCTGCAGAGAGATTTCTGTACCGAGGATAAGACAGAGGTGGGTGGGCGGGAGAAGCTGTCTCCCTTCGGGAGGATGTTCCCTTCTCCTACAGAGTTGAGTTTTCATCTCCTGTGGCTGGTTTTTGAAGTCAACAAAACAGACTATCGGCTGGGACTAAAGTTTAATTTGTTGGCTCAAGGAGCCTGTGATCACTTCAGTTCAGTTCAGCTGCTCAGTTGTGTCCGACTCTTTGCGACCCCGTGAATCGCAGCATGCCAGGCCTCCCTGTCCATCACCAACTCTCGGAGTTCACTCAGACTCACGTCCATTGAGTCGGTGATGCCATCCAGCCATCTCATCCTCTGGTGTCCTCTTCTCCTCCTGCCTGCAATCCCTCCCAGCATCAGAGTCTTTTCCAATGAGTCAACTCTTCACATGAGGTGGCCAAAGTACTGGAGTTTCAGCTTTAGCATCAGTCCTTCCAAAGAAATCCCAGGGCTCATCTCCTTTAGGATGGACTGGTTGGATCTCCTTGCAGTCCAAGGGACTCTCAAGAGTCTTCTCCAGCACCACAGTTCAAAAGCATCAGTTCTTCAGTGCTCAGCCTTCTTCACAGTCCAACTCTCACATCCATACATGACCCCTGGAAAAACCATAGCCTTGACTAGATGGACCTTTGCTGGCAAAGTAATGTCTTTGCTTTTTAATATGCTATCTAGGTTGGTCATAACTTTTCTTCCTTTAAATTTCATGGTTGCAACCACCATCTGCAGTAATTTTGGAGCCCCCTAAAATAAAGTCAGCCACTGTTTCTACTGTTTCCCCATTTATTTCCCATGAAGTGATGGGACCAGATGCCATGATCTTAGTTTTCTGAATGTTGAGCTTTAAGCCAACTTTTTCACTCTCCTCTTTCACTTTCAAGAGGCTTTTTAGTTCCTCTTCACTTTCTGTCATAAGAGTGGTGTCATCTGCATATCTGAGGTTATTGATACTTCTCTCGACAGTCTTGATTCCAGCCTGTGCTTCTTCCAACCCAGCATTTCTCATGATGTACTCTGCATGTAAGTTAAATAAGCAGGGTGACAATATACAGCCTTGACATACTCCTTCTCCTATTTGGAACCAGGCTGTTGTTCCATGTCCAGCTCTAACTGTTGCGTCCTGACCTGCATATAGGTTTCTCAAGAGGCAGGTCAGGTGGTCTGGTATTCCCATGTCTTTCAGAATTTTCCATGCTTACTTTATTTCTGTTATGAAGAATCCCATCTACTGGCCCAGCATCATGCAGGAAGGATTGAAAGGGGACCTCCTGGTGGCTTTCTCCAGAAGTGGGAGTGTTTCCTCTTTCTTTGGGCTTTCAACACACTTTCTGTCTGTTTGTTTTTTCCCAATCTTTAGAGCATGTCTTAGTTTTTTTTAGGGGAAATTTGATTTAAACAGTCAGTGAATATCACGTTGTTCCTTTTGAAGGAACAGGAGCTGAAAGACAAAAATGAGAGCGTGTGGCTGCTTACTCCTCGGAGGGCAGCCCCGGGTCTTGAAGGAATTCAGTCTCCCCTGCTCCACGAGCCCAGTTAGCAGTGAGCTCATGCCAAGGTGCTTGTTTGCCTTCCTTCCACTTCCGGAAACGATGCGAAGGGTATGGAACTTGGCGTCTAAATGATGTGGTCATGTGGTCATGTCCTTAACGCTGCAACTCACTGTATAAATCGAGCAAGGGACCTTGCCTTTCTAGGATAGCAGTTAGGTAACAAAGGCTTTTCTAGCTCGTGGCATCCCCCGAGCACTGCTCTAAGCTCCGTCGCACATCAAACTGTCAATCCTCATGGCAGCTCCAGGGGAGAAGTGCTGTTTTTATGGAAGAGGAAATAGGCACAGAGAGGGCAAGTGACCTCCCCAGGGGTGCACAGCTATCAAGAGGCAGAACGTGACTCCAGACCCGAGCAAATCTAGATCCGCTCTGAGGTTATTATAAGGATTAAGAAAACTGTATGATATGCTAAACACAGGCTCCTGTCCTTTCAGCCAGTCAGGGGGTCTGGCGAGCCTGTTAAATCCAACAACAGGTACTCAGGAAGTTGGCCAAGCAATGCTCATTTGTTGTGGGAATGCTTCTCTCACTGGAGCCTAATGACGTGCTCTCTTGGATTCATCTCTCCAGGAGCTGAGGTCCTTCGCTGAACACTCCAGGGCTCCCGATAAGCAAAAGACCTAAACCTCCTTCATCTCTTTAACCCACCGTGTTGTAACCCTTTGTAACGAACAGCAGACTGAACTGTAACACGGGGTCAGTTCCTGCTGCCAACTCAACTTGGCTTCCCAAAGGCAAGTTAAACTAAAAAAGAAGACCTCAGCCAAAACCCGAACCCAGAATAAAGAAAGAAAACATGCCCCTCCACCAAACCACCCTGGGTTTACGAGGGGCCCGCATGAGAGACCTGGGCCTTCCTCATCACTCACGAATCACTCACCCCTGAGACTATTTCTTTCAGTCTGTTTGCAACTACCAAATTGCAGACCCATTTGCTGGACCTAACGGGAAAAAGAAGCCCGACTCGTCAACATTTGGAGAACAAAGAATGTATTTATACAGAAGTGTTCTATAACATAAAATGGTTCTGGTAATTGACCTTTGGGGTGGGATGATCTGGTGAGAGAAAGCAACATTTATTTAGAGTCCACATTTCCACATCTGCAGCAGGTACTCTGCATCCACAGAAACTGCTGAGGCATCCCTGGAAAGTTTATTTTGCTATGGGTTGTTTCATCTTCAACCAGTTGTAGTATTGATTTCTCTCTGTGGATTAATTATCAGAGGCAGTTCCAGAGTTCCCTGAGCTGGACGGAAGGAAAAACGATGTTTTCATTTCGGTGCAGTCTGTCGGCAATTGTGCTTGTGTTTCTCTGGAGCCCTGGCTTTGGCAAATGGCAGAGGAGGACTGCAAATGGCATTATCCATCTCCTCTGTGGCCGTGGAGTCTTGGCGGGGTCTGGGAGCTCAGGAAAATGGGGCTTCCTGTGGTTCTCTGCCCCTGTTTGTGGAAGGAGCCTTCAGTCCTGGGGGAAAGGGTGAGAAATCACGGACTCTCATAGATGGGAAAATCAGGGTTATTTATAGCGCAGCTGCGGCTTGACAGAAGGAGATTTAGCCGGTTCCCCAGGACAGGGGGCTCTACCACAGGCTTTCCTCCAGGGGACCTGGGTGCAGAGCCACCTTCTAGGACCAGGACTGCTAAAAGGGCTTTGAGAGTCGCTGAAGGAAATGGCAATCCACTCCAGTATTCTTGCCTGGAAAATCCCACGGACGGAGAAGCCTAGTAGGTTACAGTCCATGGGGTCGCAGAGTCGGACACTACTGAGTGACTTCACCTCACCTCTGTAGAGTCTAAGGATCCACGCGATCAGGATGAACAGAACCCTGACACCCAAACTCTGTCTAGCCACTTTTTCTGAGAGAGAATTCTCTGAGAGGCAGAGAAACAATATCGCTTTATGCTTGAATGTCAGCGTCAGCCTTCCTTTCAGTGTGTTAGGGGGCTTCTCAGCCTTGAGAACACCTCTGGATGGACGAGCAGGGTTACTGATTTCCCCAGTGTTTCAAGTGTTAGACATCTGGTCGGAGTGAGGCTGGGGGGAGAAAGCTGAGTTTCAGGCAAGCGGCAGGATTTTTCCAGTGCTTAGTGGGATGGGAGGCATGTTTTCTGTGAGAATTTAAATAGAACTTTCAGACATCTTCTTCTTTCTTCATTTACTTTTTTTTAGAAATATAATAAGATAACTACAAAATGTCATCGGGGCTTCCCAGATAACTCAGATGGTAAAGAATCTGCCTACAGTGCAAAAGACCCAGGTTTGATCCTTGGATCAGAAAGATCCTCTGGAGAAGGGCATGGCTACCCACTCCAGTATTCTTGCCTGGAGAATCCCATGGACAGAGGAGCCTGGTGGGCTACAGTCCACAGGGTGGCAAAGAGTCGGACACGACTGAGCAACTAATACACACAGACAAAATGTCATGTGGTCCAATAGACATCAGGGAAAGAAGGTGGAAATAAAAATGTATGTTTTTACCTTACCGCCAAGATGTAGTTGCATTAATAAGTACATGTTTTCCATATTTTTTCCAAGATGCAACAGCAAGAAGTAGAAGCTTTTGCATTCGTCAGTCAGCTTTCTCAACTAGGAATAAGTACAGTGAGTTCACCCACTATAATTTTCCGTAGCATCATTTCGCAGGGCTGCAAAGTGTGCTTAGATATCACTGTTTTCCTTCTTCCTCAGACCCCTTCTCTAAGTTAACACACAGCATGTCTCCTATTTTTCACCCCAGACACCTGCACTGTTTCTGGATAGTGCTTTGAGCTTGCGGAGGTCTTAGGCTCAGCTCCACTTGGGGTGCTGTGTCGGGGGTCAGGGACAGCGACCCTGGTCCCCCAGGAGAGCCCAGTTCCCTCTGCACTGGCCGGCCCAGTGAGGCACGCCCTGGTCTCTGTTCTGACTTCATTCCCGGAGTCGTGTGTGGAGTGGACGGGCATTTGTCCAGCAGAAATGTCCATTAGGGTTTTCTCAACCTTTTTTGTGTGAACTGACTGTTGTTATTCCCTTGCCCAGAGTTTGCTGTGAGTTTGTCTTAGGTTTAAGAGGCATGTCAGCCCTTTCCCACCTTGGGTTGCAGAAGCGTTTCTGCACCTTGCCTTTGGTTTTACCTGCTGTGTCTTTCCACGTGCTCAGCATTTCATTTTTGGTTTGTCAAACCCATCAAACTGGTTTTTCAAGAGTGTCTGCATTTGGTGGCACCTTAGAAATATCTCCCTTATTCTGAGTTCATATAAATCTTCAGATATATTTTACAGCCTTATTGGGTTACACTGAAAACTTTAAATTGTCTGGAAAGTGTTGATGGATGACGTGTGGGGCGTGGCTGGGTGGATCGTATCCCCAAGTGGGTGTTGGGGAGGGTGGAGAGAGGGGACAGAAGGCCACAGAGCCCGGGGATGTCAGGGTCAACTCTCCTGCGGCCCCAGTGCTGGAAACGCACGACTGAGTAACGTGGCTTTACCACAGTGCAGGGTCCCCAGGGCCCTCAACACGTGCTTCTCAAAGTTTATCCTTTTTGAATCAGTTCACCAGATTATCTAAAAGCACCTTTCATACTGCTCAAAATTCCTAATTATTTTACTTACTTTAAGACTATTTCTATGATGATCTCATTATTGTTAGTGTTATTTCATTTGTTATTAGTATACTTAGCATCAGTCAGTTCAGAGAAACACTTGTGACACGTCTGCAAGGCTAATGCCCCCTCCTCCTTATGGTCTGTGTGTCCGACCTTCTCAGGACAAACATCCCCTTGCTCCCTCTGCTGGGAGACTTCCCTGCTCTGGTCCTGCAAGTCAAGCCCTGCCCACTTTTCGGTCCAATTCAGTCGCTCAGTCATGTCTGCCTCTTTGTGACCCCCTGGACTGCAGCACGCCAGGCCTCCCTGTCCATCACCAACTCCCAGACCTTGCTCAAACTCATGTCTATCATGTTGATGATGCCATCCAACCATCTCATCCTCTGTCGTCCCCTTCTCCTCCTGCCTTCAATCTTTCCCAGCATCAGGGTCTTTTCCAATGAGTCAACTCTTCACATCAGGTGGCCAAAGTATTGGAGTTTCAGCTTCAGCATCAGTCCTTCCAGTGAATATTCAGGACTGATCTCCTTTAGCATGGACCGGTTGGATCTCCTTGCAGTCCAAGGGACTCTCAGGAGCCTTCTCCAGCACCACAGTTCAAAAGCATCAGTTCTTTGGTGCTCAGCCTTCTTTACAATCTGACTCTCACTTCCAATCATGGCTACTGGAAAAACCATGGCTTTGACTAGACGGACCTTCGTCGGCAGAGTGATGTCTCTGCTTTTTATACTTAGCATAATGGCTCCCATTTCTAGATTAATTTGGGAGGAATGGTATTTGGACGGACTGTTTGTCCTGGGCCTTTGCTTGTCCTCGTGGGTGGCTGCTCCAGGCCACTGGTGGCACGTTTTTCTACTAATGCTCACCACTGGGCCTTCCTGGCCTGCTGCCTAGGAACCTGCATTCCAGACACTCCCCCAGGTGGCTGGGGCCTTCGGGTGGGCCCTGTGTTTGCAGGAACATGCGTTTCCATGAGTATCTGAGGATGCTGCTGCTGATGCCAGTCTGGGGGCTGCTCTACAGAGCTGACTCAAGACTGGTTTCTCTCTCTGTTCGCCTCTGCTAAGTCACTTCAGTAATGTCTGACTCTTTGTGACCCCATGGACTATAGCCCTCCAGGCTCGTCTGTCCATGAGATTCTCCAGGAAAAAATACTGGAGTGGATTGCCACGACTTCCTCCAGGGGATCTTCTCAACCTAGAAACTGAACCTATGTCTCCTATGTCTTCTGCAGTGCTCTTGAACTGTGATGCTGGAGAAGACTCCTAAAAGCCCCTTGGACTGCAAGGAGATCAAACCAATCACTCCCAAAGGAAATCAACCCCTGAATATTCACTGGAAGGACTGATTCTGAAGCTGCAATACTTTGGTCACCTGATGCAAATAGCCGACTCACTGGAAAAGACCCTGATGTTGGGAAAGATTGAGGGCAGGAGGAGAAGGGGACGACAGAGGATGAGATGGTTGGATGGCATCACCGACTCAATGGACATGAGTTTGGGCAAACTCCAGGAGTTGGTGAAGGTCAGGGAAGCCTGGAATACTGTAGTCCATGGGGTTACAAAGAATTGGACACGGCTGCCAACAGCTGGCAGATGGGCTCTTCACCACGAGGGCCTTCTGGGAAGCCCAGCCTGCCTCTGGTTTAATCATATTTAAGAGACCAGGTCATTGTTACATGGACCGGTTGGATCTCCTTGCAGTCCAAGGGACTCTCAGGAGCCTTCTCCAGCACCACAGTTCAAAAGCATCAGTTCTTTGGTGCTCAGCCTTCTTTACAATCTGACTCTCACTTCCAATCATGGCTACTGGAAAAACCATGGCTTTGACTAGACGGACCTTCGTCGGCAGAGTGATGTCTCTGCTTTTTATACTTAGCATAATGGCTCCCATTTCTAGATTAATTTGGGAGGAATGGTATTTGGACGGACTGTTTGTCCTGGGCCTTTGCTTGTCCTCGTGGGTGGCTGCTCCAGGCCACTGGTGGCACGTTTTTCTACTAATGCTCACCACTGGGCCTTCCTGGCCTGCTGCCTAGGAACCTGCATTCCAGACACTCCCCCAGGTGGCTGGGGCCTTCGGGTGGGCCCTGTGTTTGCAGGAACATGCGTTTCCATGAGTATCTGAGGATGCTGCTGCTGATGCCAGTCTGGGGGCTGCTCTACAGAGCTGACTCAAGACTGGTTTCTCTCTCTGTTCGCCTCTGCTAAGTCACTTCAGTAATGTCTGACTCTTTGTGACCCCATGGACTATAGCCCTCCAGGCTCGTCTGTCCATGAGATTCTCCAGGAAAAAATACTGGAGTGGATTGCCACGACTTCCTCCAGGGGATCTTCTCAACCTAGAAACTGAACCTATGTCTCCTATGTCTTCTGCAGTGCTCTTGAACTGTGATGCTGGAGAAGACTCCTAAAAGCCCCTTGGACTGCAAGGAGATCAAACCAATCACTCCCAAAGGAAATCAACCCCTGAATATTCACTGGAAGGACTGATTCTGAAGCTGCAATACTTTGGTCACCTGATGCAAATAGCCGACTCACTGGAAAAGACCCTGATGTTGGGAAAGATTGAGGGCAGGAGGAGAAGGGGACGACAGAGGATGAGATGGTTGGATGGCATCACCGACTCAATGGACATGAGTTTGGGCAAACTCCAGGAGTTGGTGAAGGTCAGGGAAGCCTGGAATACTGTAGTCCATGGGGTTACAAAGAATTGGACACGGCTGCCAACAGCTGGCAGATGGGCTCTTCACCACGAGGGCCTTCTGGGAAGCCCAGCCTGCCTCTGGTTTAATCATATTTAAGAGACCAGGTCATTGTTCTTGAGTTTTCCTTCTACAATTTAGAAAAAGTGAAGCAAACAGTAGAGTAGAAATATCCTTTTAAATTCTTTCAGGGAGGACATCTTTGCCTGTTAGTCCATTTTCTTAATTGTTTAACGTGCTGATTGCCATCCAGTTTCCTTCTCGATGGTTTCCTTGAGGGTGAATCTGCGCTGTAGCTACTGTGAGGGACGCGGTTCCCATGGATCCCAGGAAACAGAAAGGAAGGCAACGTCGATGCTTGAAGGAGATGAAAGTGAGCTGGAGGGGGGATGTCTCCATTGCCCCTTGGTTCCTGGAACTGGTGGGTGAAGTGGGCAGAGGATGAAAGGACCCTGGAAGCGGGGCTCTGACTTGCATGCAAAATGGCTGGTTCAGTCCGAACACGTCTAAACAGCTGCAGTGTCATCAGGGCCTTTTGAATGTATGCTGAGTATCCCAGATGGAATCTGGATAAAAAAGTGAGTCAGACATCCACAGCCCATTTATCATGGGATGCCTTGCTGGGAAAATGCCTGATTTATTCGTAAGTCAGGGCCTGTCATCTTTCCTAGTCATAATCACTGTGATTTGTAATGCATACAGCGTATGATTTATTTAAAGGTAAATTTATTTCAAATAACTGAATTTGAATGTGAATGAAATACAGGCTTTGAGTGAATGATTTAAAGGCTTGCTGTGCAGGAGGAATCTTGTGCAGACCTGGGTTCCCTCTGCCAGCGGCCAGCGGCCAGCGGAAGAATGGGCTTGGGAAGAGTGTCTTCACACAGCTCTCTCTGAGCACGTGGGAGGGAGGAACCCTCCGAACCCTAAAGTATGGCCTCGGGGTGCTGGTAGGCTTGGCAAGGAGCAGCCGTGCTATTGTCCTGCCCTCCCGCCCAGAGGAAGGCAGCCTTTCTGTGAATGTGTGGCCCCAAGCTGTCTCTGCTCAGCCAGCCCCCTGCCCCAGCCCATTCGTCTGCTCACGGTCCCACGTCCGGCTGTGACTCCTGGGGCCCTCCATTGGGGAGAGAGGGAGTTCCCTGCCGGTGCCCCACCACACCTCCTGAGCCCTTGGAGTCCTCATCACGGCCTCCAGCCCTGGGATCAGGCCAGGGTCAGGCCCGTGAGATCCAGAAGCATCATGGAAGAACCCCTGCTCCCCAGGACCCTGCCTCAGCTGCAGCATCTCCTGAAGTCGGCATCTGCAGTTATCCCAGCGTTTTTCAGGATCATGGACCTTCTCCAGACCCTCAATTCCCTACTGAAATGCGGAGTCTCCTGGAGTGAGGACCCTGGCAACATCCTGCCTGCAGCAGGGGGTGGGGACCCCTGAGGGCGGGAAAGACCCCTGAGGGCACGAAGGACCCGAGGTTCAGGCCTGACGGGCAAGGCCAGATGCCCACAAGCAATTACAGCCACTCAGGGGTTTCCCACATTCAGTGTCTGGGAGCAGGGTGAGTGGTGCCCGGGATGGGGCCCTGGGGCCCCTATGCCCCAACTCCCCCAAGGCCCTCTGGTCCAGCTCCCCGCCCTGGCCTGACGCTGAGGGCAGGTCACTTGTCACGGGCCGCCTCACTGCAGGGTGGGGCTGCTCTAAGCTCCTTCCACGGATGTCCCCAGACAAGCAGGTTCAGAACTGAGCCAGGGCCAAGCTGGGCCTGGGGGGCCGGGCCCGTCCTTGGCCACCCCACTGGGCCTTCTGCCATCAACGAGGAGTCTGGGAGCCCCTGCCTCCAATAGCCTTCTGCTGCCTGAAGTGAAGTGAAAGTAGCTCAGCCGTGTCTGACTCTTTGCAACCCCATGGACTGTATAGTCCATGGAATTTTCCAGGCAGAATACTGGAGTGGGGAGCCTTGCCCTTCTCCAGGGGATCTTCCTGACCCAGGGATTGAACCCAGGTCTCCCGCATTGTAGGCGGATTCTTTACCAGCTGAGCCACCAGGGAAGCCCAAGAACACTGGAGTGGGTAGTCTGTCCCTTCTCAGATTTTCCTGACCCAGGAACTGAACCGGGGTCTCCTGCATTACAGGCAGATGCTTTACCATCTGAGCTACGAGCTGCCCAAGCACATGGGTAAAGTGTGTGAATGGGATGGACGTCCCCTCCGCAGTCTGTCAGCTCCACCTCCGCTCCCAACATCTCTGTCCCCCGACGGCGTGGATCCTCACCTAGGACCTCCTGTGCCCGACGGGCAGATGGTCTCAGGGCATCCTCCTCCTGGGGCCCAGTGCCCACACAGGCATGGGGCAGCCTGAGGGTAGACTCAGGGGAAACCGGAGGCTCGTCTCCACATGGGAGCAAACCAACGACTGCGTCATCACAGGTGAGCATCACTCACGGGCATCACATGGCCGCATATAGAACGTGGAGTGTGTAAGGCAATAAGTGAGATGACGGAACCATGGGCTGTGTCCCCAAGGGTCACACACACAGACCAGCAGATGGAAGCTCCCTGCAGCCTCCAGAGGCCGAGTTCACGGGGAGGCTCGGAGGCCAGAGGTGATGACGGAGCTGGAGGTTTTATTTGCAGACTCAACCCTGAGGGTGGAGTGACATTTCCTGCGAGCTCTGTAGAGCTGGGTGGGTGGGACCTGTACTCCCCGCCTGGAGGACCCCCAGGCACAGACATCCCTGTGAGAGGTGGGCTAGGACGCCAGGCGGAGGGGCTGCCCGATCCTGACCATCATCAATAGCCTCCATTGCACTTTAGTTCAGTAACACCGTTTAAGAGACACTTGTGAATTCCGCATTTCGTTGCCAATTGCAGGATACAAACCGACTGTCTATGGTGATTGTTTAAGGCTGAGTGATGCTCTGGCCCGGAGTCGGGCCTCTGGGTACACTTTAATTGCTGTCTGCGAGGAGGGCTAACGAGACTACCCTGAGCAGAGACCCTGTGTAATTCACGTTGCGTCTTCCTGAGGGTTCAGCTCCGTGCACCAGCCTGGGTGGCTCACAGCACCAGTTTCCCTTTCCTCTGAGGCCGCGGGTCCCAGTGCTTCCGGCCGAGGTGACGGTGCACTGGGTGGGGGTGGCAAGTGCCCCTCCGGCCTGTGGGCATGGACCTGCCCGGCCACCTCCCTGCTCGGGGCCACGATGCCCGGGAGGAGGGACCGGCCCCTCGCTCGGAACCTGCTTGTAGACCGGCTCCTGGGTAAGACGCGTCCTCACTGAAGGGAATGTGTACCGACGGCTCAGACACCATGCGGCTCTCAGCCTGGCCCAGGACTCAGGCAGGTGGACAGCGAGGAAACGGGCTTCACACAAACCTCAGGAATGCAGACGCAGGCCTGCGTCACGGCAGAAGCTTCCCGAGGTCTGCCCAGCCCCGCCCTGCGCTCGCTCCGCTCGGAAGGGCTTGTACTGGGCAGTGCTGCAGGTGTGAACCAGGAGAGACCTTTAATCTTCATCGTGCACCAAACTGTCCGTTTCGGCTGCTGCAAGATATTAAGACGAAGGTCTGACAGCATTTATGAAATAAAAATGTTTCCTGCCATATCAGTGGGCAAGAAATGTCACAGCCATCAACAATTTCTGCCCTCCCAAGGGGAATGAGATCTCTGGAAACAGAACACAAGGCCTGCGGCCCAGCAGATGGCTCCACCACCCCCGCTGCCCACCCGTAGTGACCTCCCTGAGGACCTGGAGCCGGTGGAGGGATGCAAGCAGTAGCTTCCTGCCCCTCCTCCAGTGGAACGAGGAAACAGAGCTGGCGCCAGAGAGCTGAGATGCCGAGAAAGGAATGATCTCAGGGAGCCCGGAGGCTTGCATCTTCCCACACCTAGAATGCTAAACTCCTCAACTTGATACCTGATCGTTGATGTTCAGACTGGCTGATCCCTGTGTTGTAAACGTGTATGTGAACAGCCTGACTCCCCTCCCGCTTCCTTGGAGCGTTTTCTCAGGGCTACTGAGATACTGTCTCCCAGGCTCCAGTCCTAAACGCACCCACAAATAACTCTCTACTTTCAGGTTGTGACTGTATTTTTTAGTTGACATTTACTTCTATGGACTTATTACCAACAAAGCTCTGTCTAGTCAAGGCTATGGTTTTTCCGTTAGTCATGATGGATGTGAGAGTTGGGCTATAAAGAAAGCTGAGCACCAAAGAATTGATGCTTTTGAACTGTGGTGATGGAGAAGACTCTTGAGAGTCCCTTGGACTGCAAGGAGATCCAACCAGTCCATCCTAAAGGAAATCAGTCCAAAATGTTCACTAGAAGGACTGATGCTGAAACTGAAACTCCATACTCTGGCCACCTGATGCAAAAAACCGACTCACTGGAAAAGACCCTGATGCCGAGAAAGACTGAAGGCAGGAGGAGAAGGGGATGACAGAGGATGAGATGGTTGGATGGCATCACTGATGCGATGGACATGAGTTTGAGCAAGCTCTGGGAGTTGGTGATGGACGGGGAGGCCTGGTGTCCTGCAGTCCATGGGGTCGCAAAGAGTCGGACACGACTGAGCTGAACTGAACTGATCTATGTACTTAAGCTTGTTAATTAACCCTCAAAAAGTCTCTAAACTCCTTTTTTATATTTGGGAATTAAGGCCCAGAGAGGGTGAATACAGCTCCCAAGGTCACACGGCTGTAAGTGGCAGGGTCTGAGTTCCAAATCCCAGTACATCACCAAGTACTGGGGTCTCTTCTCTGAACGATACTTGTGCTGTTTCCAAACTGCCCCCTCCCCCGTCTGAGATTCCTGGGGCTGCCAGGAAAAGTTAGCACAGACGAGGGGCTTAGAACCACAGCCACTTACCCTCTCAGGGTTCTGGAGGCCGGACGTCTGAGATCATGGGTCACAGCGCTTCACACCCACGACCGGCTCCAGGGGAGGGGCCCTCCTGCCTCCACCGCCCAGATGCGCCTGGGCTGCAGAAGCCTCCTAACCTCTGCCCTGTCGCATCTGTTCACAAGCCTCCCCTGGCATCCGGGTCAGGGGGCCTCTGTGGGGGCTCATGGTAGAGATGGCTCATGATGTTGACCTCACAAACAAATAATAAAATCACAGTGACTCTTGAGACTGACCAAATTGCACAGACAACATTCTGTTTTTCACTGGCGCCTACCTTCTCAAGGCTACGTACGAGACCACCAGATTCTGGACCTCTGGCTACGTGACCACAGGACTCACCTGCAGACTAAACATGAACCATCCCTTCAGGGAGTTTTTCACTGGCGGGGTATAAGAAAGACCCCATCAGAAAGGGAGGACGCTGGTTCTCCTTGAGGGCCAGTCGCCCCCTCATTCCCTCTGATAAATTTCCTTTTCTCACCTGGCTGCTTGGCTCACTCTCTTTTTCTCTGCCCTCGCCTTACATGGGAGTCTCTTCTCTCATAAGGACACTGGCCACGTGGGTAATTCTGCAATGAACTCATCTCAAAATCCTCATCTTAGCCTGCAAAGGCTGTTTTTTTCCCAAACAAGTCAACATTCACAGATTTCTGGAGTCGGGACATGGACCTCTTCTTGGGGTAACCCTTCAATCTGCTCCAAGCCCAAATAGCCATTACCTCTGGACAGAGGGTGCCGGGCATGCATTTATCTTCTGAATAAGCAATTCTCCAGTGTCCACCCAGCCCCCACCCTGCTGTTTGTGCAGCAAACGCATGGGGTGGGCATGACCCAGGCCTGGGGTCCTTATCTCAGCTGAGCACCTTGCCCAGGAGACAGCATGGATTAGGGACTCCCACGCGAAGGTGGGGGCTGTATATATCTGTCCAAGAGATGCTGGGTGGTGGAAAGAATAGGACTTGAGCCTTTTAGATACTCAAAGCACTTTAACATCTAATTCAAATGCTGGACATAAATGCATATACACACGGAATATCACTCAGTCATTAGAAAGAATGCATTTTTCAGTTCTAATGATGTGGATGAAACTGGAGCCTGTTAACAAAAATGTTCACTAGAAGGACTGATGCTGAAACTGAAACTCCATACTCTGGCCACCTGATGCAAAAAACCGACTCACTGGAAAAGACCCTGATGCCGAGAAAGACTGAAGGCAGGAGGAGAAGGGGATGACAGAGGATGAGATGGTTGGATGGCATCACTGATGCGATGGACATGAGTTTGAGCAAGCTCTGGGAGTTGGTGATGGACGGGGAGGCCTGGTGTCCTGCAGTCCATGGGGTCGCAAAGAGTCGGACACGACTGAGCTGAACTGAACTGATCTATGTACTTAAGCTTGTTAATTAACCCTCAAAAAGTCTCTAAACTCCTTTTTTATATTTGGGAATTAAGGCCCAGAGAGGGTGAATACAGCTCCCAAGGTCACACGGCTGTAAGTGGCAGGGTCTGAGTTCCAAATCCCAGTACATCACCAAGTACTGGGGTCTCTTCTCTGAACGATACTTGTGCTGTTTCCAAACTGCCCCCTCCCCCGTCTGAGATTCCTGGGGCTGCCAGGAAAAGTTAGCACAGACGAGGGGCTTAGAACCACAGCCACTTACCCTCTCAGGGTTCTGGAGGCCGGACGTCTGAGATCATGGGTCACAGCGCTTCACACCCACGACCGGCTCCAGGGGAGGGGCCCTCCTGCCTCCACCGCCCAGATGCGCCTGGGCTGCAGAAGCCTCCTAACCTCTGCCCTGTCGCATCTGTTCACAAGCCTCCCCTGGCATCCGGGTCAGGGGGCCTCTGTGGGGGCTCATGGTAGAGATGGCTCATGATGTTGACCTCACAAACAAATAATAAAATCACAGTGACTCTTGAGACTGACCAAATTGCACAGACAACATTCTGTTTTTCACTGGCGCCTACCTTCTCAAGGCTACGTACGAGACCACCAGATTCTGGACCTCTGGCTACGTGACCACAGGACTCACCTGCAGACTAAACATGAACCATCCCTTCAGGGAGTTTTTCACTGGCGGGGTATAAGAAAGACCCCATCAGAAAGGGAGGACGCTGGTTCTCCTTGAGGGCCAGTCGCCCCCTCATTCCCTCTGATAAATTTCCTTTTCTCACCTGGCTGCTTGGCTCACTCTCTTTTTCTCTGCCCTCGCCTTACATGGGAGTCTCTTCTCTCATAAGGACACTGGCCACGTGGGTAATTCTGCAATGAACTCATCTCAAAATCCTCATCTTAGCCTGCAAAGGCTGTTTTTTTCCCAAACAAGTCAACATTCACAGATTTCTGGAGTCGGGACATGGACCTCTTCTTGGGGTAACCCTTCAATCTGCTCCAAGCCCAAATAGCCATTACCTCTGGACAGAGGGTGCCGGGCATGCATTTATCTTCTGAATAAGCAATTCTCCAGTGTCCACCCAGCCCCCACCCTGCTGTTTGTGCAGCAAACGCATGGGGTGGGCATGACCCAGGCCTGGGGTCCTTATCTCAGCTGAGCACCTTGCCCAGGAGACAGCATGGATTAGGGACTCCCACGCGAAGGTGGGGGCTGTATATATCTGTCCAAGAGATGCTGGGTGGTGGAAAGAATAGGACTTGAGCCTTTTAGATACTCAAAGCACTTTAACATCTAATTCAAATGCTGGACATAAATGCATATACACACGGAATATCACTCAGTCATTAGAAAGAATGCATTTTTCAGTTCTAATGATGTGGATGAAACTGGAGCCTGTTAACTAAGTCAGAAAGAAAGACGCCAATGCAGTATATTAGTGCATGCATACGGAATTTGGAAAGATGGTAACGATGACCTTATATGAGAGACAGCAAGAGACACAGATATAAAGGTTGACGTCTGGACTCTGTGGGAGAAGGCGAGGGTGGGGTGATTTGAGAGAATAGCATTGAAACATGTATATTACCATACGCGAAACAGATCGCCAGTCCAGGTTCAGTGCATGAGACAGGGCGCTCAGGGCCAGTGCACTGGGATGACCCTGAGGGGTGGGGTGGGGAGGGAGGTGAGAGGGAAGGTCAGGATGGGGGACACATGTACACCCACGGCTGATTCATTTGAATGCATGGCAAAAACCACCACAGTATTGTAAAGTAATTAGCTCCCTGGAGAAGGCAATGGCACCCCACTCCAGTGCTCTTGCCTGGAAAATCCCATGGAGGGAGGAGCCTGGTAGCTGCAGTCCATGGGGTCACTAAGAGTCGGACACGACTGAGCGACTTCACTTCCACTTTTCACTTTCATGCACCGGAGAAGGAAATGGCAGCCCACTCCAGTGCTCTTGCCTGGAGAATCCCAGGGACAGCGGAGCCTGGTGGGCTGCCGTCTATGGGGTCGCAGAGTCGGACAAGACTGGAGTGACTCAGCAGCAGAAGCAGCAGCAATTAGCTTCCAATTAAAATAAATTAATAAAACAAAACACAAAAACCTCTGGAGTCGACTCGACCTCTAAACTAACTGGCATTTACTGTGACCAACAATATGCTTTCATATTGATGAGTAACAACGTGGATTCCTAAAGTCAGGACTGGTCCCAGAGTTCAGACCTTAGCAAAGCTGAAGCTCCTGATCCCCGAGCACAGCCCAGTCTTCTCCGATGTCTGAACATGGGGTTTTATTGTTTTTACTTCACAGGTCTTGCTTATCTTTTATCAAATTCACCTCTGAGTATTTAATGTGCTTTGAATGCTCCTGTGAATGGAATTGTTTTCTTTTTTAATTTCCAGTAACTCTTTGCCAGTATATGCAAACGTGATTGATCGTTCTACACTGACCTTGTACCCTGCAACCGTGCTAAAATCTCTGATTAATTCTGGTAGCTTTTGTAGATTCTGTGGGCTTTATATATAAATGATTGCCTCAACTGAAAAATAAAGGAATTTTAATTTATTCAGTCTGTCACTCAGGCGTGTCCAGCTCTTTGAGACCCCATGGACTGCAGCCTGGGTTCCTCTGTCCGGGGCTTCCCTGGTGGCTCAGCTGGTAAAGAATCTGCCTGCAATGCAGGAGGCCCTGGTTCGATCTCTGGATCGGGAAGATATCCTGGAGAGGGGATAGGCGACCCATTCCAGTATTCTTGGGCTTCCCCAATGGCTCAGCTGGTAAAGAATCTGCCCACAATGTGGGAGGCTTGGGTTTGACCCCTGGGTTGAGAAGACCCCCTAGAGGAGGGAACAGTTACCCACTCCAGTATTCTGGCCTGGAGAATGCCATGCACTGTATCGTCCCTGGGGTTGCAAAGAGTCAGACAGGACTGAGCGAATTTAACTTTCACTTTTCAGTCTCCTCTGTCCATCAGGATCTCCAGGCAAGAACAGTGGAGTAGGTAGCCGTGCCCTTTCCCAGGGCATCTTCCCAACCCAGGGATCGAACCCAGGTCTCCCGCATTGCAGGTGGCCTCCTCACCATCTGAGCCTCCAGGGAAGCCCAAGAGCACTGGCGTGGGGAGCCACTCCCTTCCCAGGGGATCTTCCTGGACCAGGAGTCAAACCAGGGCCTCCCGCCTTGCAGGCGGGCTCTTCCCCAGCTGGGCCACCAGGGGAGCCGTCTGCGCCTGCCTCTGCACCCATTCCTCTGCACCCTGCGTCTGCCTGTGCGCCTCCGTCGCCTGTGTCTGCGTTTCTGCACCTGCATCCGTGCCTGCGTCCGCTTCTGCGTCCACCCGCACGCCTGTGTCAGCTGTGTCTGCTTCTGTGTCTGTGCACGCGTGCCTGCGTCTGCTCCCGTGTCCACCCGCACGCCTGTGTCCGCTGTGTCTGCTTCTGCGTCTGTGCACGCGTGCCTGCGTCTGCTCCCGTGTCCACCCGCACGCCTGTGTCCGCTGTGTCTGCTTCTGCGTCTGTGCACGCGTGCCTGCGTCTGCTCCCGTGTCCACCCGCACGCCTGTGTCCGCTGTGTCTGCTTCTGCGTCTGTGCACGCGTGCCTGCGTCTGCTCCCGTGTCCACCCGCACGCCTGTGTCCGCTGTGTCTGCTTCTGCGTCTGTGCACGCGTGCCTGCGTCTGCTCCCGTGTCCACCCGCACGCCTGTGTCCGCTGTGTCTGCTTCTGCGTCTGTGCACGCGTGCCTGCGTCTGCTCCCGTGTCCACCCGCACGCCTGTGTCCGCTGTGTCTGCTTCTGCGTCTGTGCACGCGTGCCTGCGTCTGCTCCCGTGTCCACCCGCACGCCTGTGTCCGCTGTGTCTGCTTCTGCGTCTGTGCACGCGTGCCTGCGTCTGCTCCCGTGTCCACCCGCACGCCTGTGTCCGCTGTGTCTGCTTCTGCGTCTGTGCACGCGTGCCTGCGTCTGCTCCCGTGTCCACCCGCACGCCTGTGTCCGCTGTGTCTGCTTCTGCGTCTGTGCACGCGTGCCTGCGTCTGCTCCCGTGTCCACCCGCACGCCTGTGTCCGCTGTGTCTGCTTCTGCGTCTGTGCACGCGTGCCTGCGTCTGCTCCCGTGTCCACCCGCACGCCTGTGTCCGCTGTGTCTGCTTCTGCGTCTGTGCACGCGTGCCTGCGTCTGCTCCCGTGTCCACCCGCACGCCTGTGTCCGCTGTGTCTGCTTCTGCGTCTGTGCACGCGTGCCTGCGTCTGCTCCCGTGTCCACCCGCACGCCTGTGTCCGCTGTGTCTGCTTCTGCGTCTGTGCACGCGTGCCTGCGTCTGCTCCCGTGTCCACCCGCACGCCTGTGTCCGCTGTGTCTGCTTCTGCGTCTGTGCACGCGTGCCTGCGTCTGCTCCCGTGTCCACCCGCACGCCTGTGTCCGCTGTGTCTGCTTCTGCGTCTGTGCACGCGTGCCTGCGTCTGCTCCCGTGTCCACCCGCACGCCTGTGTCCGCTGTGTCTGCTTCTGCGTCTGTGCACGCGTGCCTGCGTCTGCTCCCGTGTCCACCCGCACGCCTGTGTCCGCTGTGTCTGCTTCTGCGTCTGTGCACGCGTGCCTGCGTCTGCTCCCGTGTCCACCCGCACGCCTGTGTCCGCTGTGTCTGCTTCTGCGTCTGTGCACGCGTGCCTGCGTCTGCTCCCGTGTCCACCCGCACGCCTGTGTCCGCTGTGTCTGCTTCTGCGTCTGTGCACGCGTGCCTGCGTCTGCTCCCGTGTCCACCCGCACGCCTGTGTCCGCTGTGTCTGCTTCTGCGTCTGTGCACGCGTGCCTGCGTCTGCTCCCGTGTCCACCCGCACGCCTGTGTCCGCTGTGTCTGCTTCTGCGTCTGTGCACGCGTGCCTGCGTCTGCTCCCGTGTCCACCCGCACGCCTGTGTCCGCTGTGTCTGCTTCTGCGTCTGTGCACGCGTGCCTGCGTCTGCTCCCGTGTCCACCCGCACGCCTGTGTCCGCTGTGTCTGCTTCTGCGTCTGTGCACGCGTGCCTGCGTCTGCTCCCGTGTCCACCCGCACGCCTGTGTCCGCTGTGTCTGCTTCTGCGTCTGTGCACGCGTGCCTGCGTCTGCTCCCGTGTCCACCCGCACGCCTGTGTCCGCTGTGTCTGCTTCTGCGTCTGTGCACGCGTGCCTGCGTCTGCTCCCGTGTCCACCCGCACGCCTGTGTCCGCTGTGTCTGCTTCTGCGTCTGTGCACGCGTGCCTGCGTCTGCTCCCGTGTCCACCCGCACGCCTGTGTCCGCTGTGTCTGCTTCTGCGTCTGTGCACGCGTGCCTGCGTCTGCTCCCGTGTCCACCCGCACGCCTGTGTCCGCTGTGTCTGCTTCTGCGTCTGTGCACGCGTGCCTGCGTCTGCTCCCGTGTCCACCCGCACGCCTGTGTCCGCTGTGTCTGCTTCTGCGTCTGTGCACGCGTGCCTGCGTCTGCTCCCGTGTCCACCCGCACGCCTGTGTCCGCTGTGTCTGCTTCTGCGTCTGTGCACGCGTGCCTGCGTCTGCTCCCGTGTCCACCCGCACGCCTGTGCACGCTGTGTCTGCTTCTGCGTCTGTGCACGCGTGCCTGCGTCTGCTCCCGTGTCCACCCGCACGCCTGTGCACGCGTGCCTGCGTCTGCGTCTGTGCACGCGTGCCTGCGTCTGCTCCCGTGTCCACCCGCACGCCTGTGCACGGGTGCCTGCGTCTGCGTCTGTGCACGCGTGCCTGCGTCTGCTCCCGTGTCCACCCGCACGCCTGTGCACGCGTGCCTGCGTCTGCTCCCGTGTTTATATGTCTGTTTGTTGTTTTCCAGTTGCTAAGTCACGTCTGACTCTTTTTGACGCCATGGACTGTAGCATGGCAGGCTCCTCTGTCCTTCACTATTTCCCAGAGTGTGCTCAAAGTCGTGTCCATTGAACTGGTGATGCCATCCAACCACCTCATCCTCTGCTACCCCCTTCTAGAGTCCTCTGTCTTCAATCTTTCCTAGGATCAGAGTCTTCCCCACTGAGTTGGCTCTTTGCATCAGGTGGCCGAAGTACTGAAGCTTCAGCCTCAGCATCAGTCCTTCCAATGAATATTCAGGGTTGATTTCCTTTAGGACTGACTGGTTTGATCTCCTTTCTGTCCAAGGGACTGTCAAGAGTCTTCTCCAGCACCATAATTTGAAAGCATCAGTTCTTTTTGTCCAGTCTTCTTTATGGTCCAACTCTCACATCCATACATAACTGCTGGAAAAACCATAGCTTTGACTAGACAGATCTTTGTTGGCAAAGTGATGTCTCTGCTTTTTAATATGCTGTCTGGATTTGTCACTGCTTTCCTTCCAGGGAGAAAGCTTCCCTTAATTTCATCTCTGCAGTCGCCACCCACAGTGACTTTGAAGTCCAGGAAAATAAAATCTGTCACTGCCTCCACTCTTTCCCCTTCTATTTCCCACGAAGTGATGGGACCGGATGTCATGACCTCAGTTTTTTAAAGCTGAGTTTCAAGCCAACTTTTTCACTCTCCTCTTTCCCCCTCATCAACAGGCTCTTTATTTCCTCTTTACTTTCTGCCATTAGAGTGGTTTATCTACATGTATCTCCATATCTGTTTATATAACTATTTGTTTAGATGCTAAGTCGTGTCTGCCTTTTGCGACCCCGTGGACTGTAACCCACCAGGCTTCTCTATTCATGGGATTTTCCAGGCAAGGATACCAGAGTGGATTGCCATTTCCTTCTCCGTGGGATCTTCTGGACCCAGGGGTTGAACCCATGTCTTTCGTATTGACAGGCATGTTCTTCACACTGTGCTTCTGGGGAAACCTTACATACGAATCTGTGCCTACATCTGTGTCTGCCTCTGTGTCTTTAGACCTGTGCCGCCCAGCTTCTCCAGCACAGCGTCAAACGGCAGTGGTTGGAGCAGGTGCCCTGGCCCACCCCGGCCTTAGGGCAGAGGGGTGATTCTTCCATGGTCCAGTGCAGTATTATTAGCTGTAGTCATTTCGGTCTCTGCTTGTTTGTAGTTACCTTTTATTAGGTTGGGAAAGCTTTCTATTAGTATGCTGAGAGTTTTATTGAAAATGGATATTGAATTTTGTTAAACGTGTTTTCTATACCTATTACAATGACTAGATGAATTTTCTCTTTTGGTTTGCTAGTGTGGTGGATTGCACCAGTTAGCCTTTTTAAATTTAAAGTGATCTTTCTTTTTGTGACAAACTCTGTTTGGCTACAACATATCATTTTTAGATGTATTGGTTTGATTTACTAAAATTGTTAAGAATCTGCATTTATAAGAGGTAGTGGTTTGTAGTTGTCTTGGAATATCTTTTTGTCTGATTTTGGTAGTATTAGTGTAAATGCTAGCCAAAATAACTTGGAAAGTATTGCCTCTTCTTTAGCTTTTCGAAAGAATTTGTGTAGACTTGAACTTTGGAAGGTCAAGGTAGGTAGATATCCCCTTAACTGGAAAATTACGAGGGATTCCACCTCAAGTTTTTCATGCACAAATATTTTTAACTACAGTTTCAACTTTTGTAATGGATGTAGAACTGTTCAGGTTATTATTTCTTTTTCAGTAAAATCTGATAGCCTGTTCTTTTAATAAATTTACTTTTTTCATCTATGCTGTCAGCTTCAAGGGCATTATTCCTTTATTTTGCTTTTAGTATCTATAGAATCTGCAGTGAGGTCTCATTTCTATTATTGCAAATTTATTCTTTTCTTTGTGAGATATAGCTAGAGGCTTTTTAATTTTATCGCATTCAAAAAACTTCTTTCTGTTTCTTTCTTTTCTTTGTTCTTTTTTCCCATGCCATCAGTTTCTGTTCTTACCCTTCTTTTTTCATTTTTCTTTTAGGTTTAATGTGCTGTTTTCTTAAGGTTGAAGCAGAGGTTATTAATTTGATATCTTTCTTCTTTTATACTATAGATATTTTAGCTTATAAACAACATTTCTTAAGACGTATCCAAAAACATTTTGATATGTTATGTTACGATTTTCGTCTAGTTCAATTTTTTTTTCTTAAAATTTTCTTTAGATCTATTCTTTGGGGCACTTATTTTAAGTGCCTTGCTTAGCTTACAGACATATAGAACTTTTTTCTTTTTTTTGGTTACTGATTTCAAATTTAATTTCACTATAGTTGGAAAATACGGCTCGTATGATCTGAACTGTTTCAGATTTGCTAAGACTTGGGTTCTGGTCCAGAACATGGTGTGTCCTGGCAAGTGCTTTTTGTGTCCTTGAAAACTATGAATGTTCCGCACTTGGAAATGATGTTTATCTGCAGCTTAGGCCATATGAGTGTCAAGCTTCCTGTATTCTTACTGATTTTCTCTCTACTTGCACTATAAGTTATTGATGGGAAAGGGTTTAAATCTATGACCTTAATTGTTTATTTTTTTCTAAAAATACCGCAGTCCCTTCAGTCTGTTTGTGCCTTTTGTTATTAAATGCGCATTTACATATTTTTGTGGTTTCTTAGTAGATTGAACTCTTGATTATTATGAAATAATCTTTACCCTTGGTAATACTTTCTGTTTTACTTTGTCTGATAGTTATATAAACAACCCAGCTTTTTTTAAAAATCAGTGTTAGCATGGTATATATTTTGCATTCTTTATATTTCAAGTGGGTATTAAGGTTATATATTTTTTAGTGATGATTTTAGGGAATATGATCCACACATTTAACTTTTCATTGTCCGTTTTCAAGTAATAGCATACCACTTCATGCATAGCATGGGAACCATATTAAATTATACTCACAGTTCTCTTCGTCCTTGCGCTATTGCGGTTATAAATTATGTTTTTTATATGGTATGGAGAAGGGAATGGAAATCCACTCCAGTATCTGTGCCTGGAGAATCCCATGGATAGAGAGGCCTGGTGGGCTACAGTCTGTGGGGTCACAAAAGATCGGACACAGCGGAGTGGCTGATTCACTATGCACTATCAATACACCGCTGTGCTTTTTCTTAGAGCAGTCATCTTCTAAGAGCATTTTTTAAAAGAAAGGAATGTCATTTATATTTACCTTTCTTGATGCTCTTTATTTCTTTATTTTTTTCTACCTGGTGTCATTTTTCTTCTTATAAGACATGTCTACTGGCTATGGATCGTTTTCAGCTTTTGTGCCAGAAACTTATGTTGCCTTCATTTTTAAAGTGACTTTGCTTGATGTGTTCTGTTTTGTGTTTTCTTCCAGAACTTTAAAGATGTGATCTCAGAGCGTACACTATGCAGTTATCGTGGTATTATGACTGTATTTCCTGTGCTGCACATTACATCTGTGATTTGGAATATAGTTATGATAACTGTTTAATGTCCTTGTTACGGATGATACTCTTTGCATCATTTCTGAGTCTATTTCTATTGATTGATTCTCCTCTCATTATTGATCATGTTTTCCTGCTTCTCTCCATGACTGGTAAATTCTATTAGACATTGTCAATTTTGCCTTGCTGGCTACTAGACTTTTTTTATATTTCTATAAGTATCCCCAAGCTTTTGTCTGGATTACAGTTAAATTACATGGAAAGATGTGACCCTTTTGAGCCTTATTTCTGAGCTTAGCCGTGCGGTGCCAGGGACCCTTGGTTGGGGGCTGGTTTTGCCCTGCTATTGGGATATCCTTCTGGCTGTCTATCCAGTGTCAGCTAATTGCATGATTTTTCTCTCCCTAGTCCTGTGGGAGCAGAGGGGCTTCCTTGATGGCTCAGTGGCAAAGACTCTGCCTGCAAGGCAAGAGGCCACCTACAAATACTGGAGACTCTGGTTTGATCCCTGGATCGGGAAGACTCTCTAGAGGAGGAAATGGCAACCCACTCCAGCATTCTTGCCTGGAAAATCTCATGGACAGAGGGACCTGGTGGGCCGCAGTCCGGGGGTGGCACGAGTCAGGCAGGACCTTGCTCCTGAGTGTGCCCTCGGGCATCTCTCTGTCCCCTGGGAGCTTGCTCACGGGCACGCGCTGGCTGTCACTCAGCTTTGCTCAGCAGGGTGGCGTCTGGACGCTGCAGTTCTTTGCAGCTTCCTATCTACGTATCATTCCTCTTTCTAGGACCCTGACACCAGGGTTACAGCTGCCACGAGCGCCACAAAATCCAAATTCTTTTGTTTGTTTGTTTTTCAGCTTAGGAAACACAGTTGCACTTGACTTTGCCTCCTCCTCCCCCTCCCCCGCCACGGCCCTGGCACCCTGACTTCTCTCTCTGAGCAGGAGCCGGGCAATGCTAGGACTCACCTGGTCTCATCTCTCTCTAGGGGATGTCTGGCTTGTGCTGCCTGATGTCCAGCATCTGAAAACTATTATTCTATTATTTCATATCTATCTATCTAGGTGATAGGTGAAGTCGCTCAGTCGTGTCCGACTCTTTGTGGGCCTGTGGACTGTAACATACTAGGCTTCTCTGTCCATGGGATTCTCCAGGCAAGAATATTGGAGTGGATTGCCATTTCTTTCTCCAGGGGATCTTCCCAACCCAGGTATTGAACCTGGGTCTCCCGCATTGGAGACAGACGCTTTAACCTCTGAGACACCAGGGAAGCCCTATCTATCTATGTATATTTAATGACTATATATATATTTTTTCAAAAGTCATTTTTCAGTTGTTTCAAGTGAGGAGAGTAAGCTCCACCCTGGTTACTCCATCTTAATAGAAATCATACTGTTTTTGAAAGTGACTTAAATCAGTGCCAGATTAACATAAGGGAGCTCATACGTTTAACTAATACGTACTGAGGAGCAATGATTTCCTTGACTTCTCTCTAGATGCCGGGTTGTGGTGGTTAGCCAGACAGACAACACACCTTCCCCTGTAGAGCTTATACTTGGTGAGGTGTGGCAATTAAGCAGATGGCATGGGGTATCTGATGCTAATGAGTGCCATCAGAGGAAATAGATCTAGGCAGGTAGAATTGGGAATCTGGTTACTGTGCATTTAAAATGCAGTGACCATTAAGGAGAGGACATTGGATCAAGTACTTTCAAGACATGAGAATGTGAGCTCTGTGGACACCTGGGTGGAAGAAAGCCAGGCAAAGGAGTTGGCAATGCATGGCAGTGTCTGGTATTCCTGAACTCCTGAGAAATAATTAGGAAAATATGCTATAGCTTAAGCAGAGTGAAGCTGGAGGCAGAGAGTGGCAGGTATATTCACGGTCTGCATTAGCATTAGAAAGAAAACTCTTCTCCCCAGGCCTCTGGGGTCCAGATCATCAGAGACAGCTGAGGATAAACTTCCTACCCTTGTTTCCAGACAGGGAAACCTTGCTGGATGAGAATGAAGGGGTGAACTCAGAATGATCTCTTTTGACAGTAGTCGTGCTGTAGGAAGAGGGGGAGCGAATGGTGTGGCTGATGGATGTGTCTAGGGGAGCCTTGGGCTCTCATGCAGCTGCCTGTGTCTTCAGGTCATCAATGAGGAGCAGAGATCCATGAAAAAGGTGAGGAAGATGATGCCTGTTCTGGTGGCTGAGAGCACCTTAGTAGCAGCTGACAGTCTTACTTTCTAACTTCTGTGATGGACGCTTTTTTCTGTTTCAGTTCTATGGAGGAGCGTGAGTGGTAGATGCAGATCCTGGGATGTTTGGGAGCACATTTTTCTGACCCTTTAAATCTTAATGTCGTCTGTAGTAAAGTAATAGTAATAAGTGTCTCTATCTTATAGGGATTTCAGGACGATTAGTGAAATTAGTATACTCAAAGCCTTTATAACTGTGCCTGCTGCTGCTGCTGCTGCTGCTAAGTCGCTTCAGTCGTGTCTGACTCTGTGCGACCCCATAGACGACAGCCCACCAGGCTCCCCCACCCCTGGGACTCTCCAGGCAAGAGCACTGGAGTGGGTTGCCATTTCCTTCTCCAGTGCAGGAAAGTGAAAAGTGAAAGGGAAGTCGCTCAGTCGTGTTTGACCCTCAGCGACCTCATGGACTGCAGCCCCCCAGGCTCCTCCGTCCATGGGATGCTCCAGGCAACAGTACTGGAGTGGGGTGCCATTGCCTTCTCTGATAACTGTGCCTGGAACACAGCAAATATGCGTGTGGTAAGGCCTCATCAGATATTAGCTATGATGATGATCATCATCCTCACCACCACCATCATGACTGCTATCGTCATCAGCATAGCCAGCATCATCACCACCATCACCGTCACCAACACCACCATCATTGCCATCACCACCATCATTACCACCCCTGTCATACCACTAACATCTTCACCACCACCATCAGCATAACCACTGTACCATTACCACCATCACCACACCTTACCTTAACTATCATCATCACCAGTATAATCAGCAACATAACTGACAACATCACCCCTGTACTATCACCACCATCATCACGATCTGATCATCACTAACACACCACCACCACCATCACCGTCACCTTGTCATCAATAACATCACCGCCTTCAGCACCATTACAACCATCCCATCACTATAAACACTGCTTCTATCATCACCACCATCACACCTTACCATCAGCATCATCACAATCAAAATCAACAGCCTACCCCAAACCCCCTTCATCGTCATCACCGCCTTCCTCATATCACCACCATCACCATCACCACACCTTACCATCAGCATCATCACAATCAAAATCAACAGCCTACCCCAAACCCCCTTCATCATCGTCACCACCGCCTTCCCCATATTACCACCACCATCACACCTTATCACCATCATCACCACCACGGTCATCGCCACCGTTGTCATTCTTCCTACCGCCACTACCACACACAGCATCACCATCACCATCAGCAACATCACCACCGCCACGACCACATCTTATAGCCGCCACCTTTACCATCATCATCATCATCATCACCACCACCAGCATCACCGTCGCCATCATTGTGTATCACCACTCCCAGCGCCAGAATGGCCTTTTTCCTGAAAAGCTCTTCTTCCTTGTCTCGATATTCAAGCTTTATCACCATCTTCAGAGGAGCAGTTGAGTGACATGCGCTTCCATCCAGGGGAGAAGATGGGAACTCTGTGAGCTGGGTGCCAAGTCAATCCCGCCATTAAGAAGGGGGAACAAACCCTTGATTTCAGATTCTAAGAAACGACTTCTTCCTGTAGACGGAACTAGTTACACAGAGCCCTACTGCTTCTAATTCCACCCTTAGATTCATAGATAGACGTGATTCCACCAGCACCAGAGTGGAGTGAATTTCAGTTTCAATCACTTTATTGGCATGACAACGTATACAAGAATTGCCAACATTAATACATCAAATTTCGGAGTCTCAGAGGTGGCGGTCGAGCACGTCTGTATCTCTCATTACTGTCTTTCCAGGTTGGTGTCAGGCTCTAGGTACCTTAAGGTTGTTCCTGCCAAAATTTGGGCTCATTTCAGTTTTATAGTTTTTCTTCTTACTTCTGCTGTGACAGAATTTCTTCATCATTTTCAAAATTGGAGAATAATATTGTCTATGTTTCTGCATCTCGTAAGGAGGAGTAAAGCCATTTTCTGTCCAATTTAGTGCCTCCTTATGACAATTATTGAGTTATGTTCCAATTACTTTTTCTGGTTAGTGAGGTCAATAGAGTAGAAGATAAGCCTAGATCATTATAATTATTGTGCCTGTCAGGCAAAAATTGCAATATTCAGGTGCAGTCAGAGCCGGTCAGCTATTGGATACAATGTAGTGATTACATGAGAGCCATTTTAGCAGCTGTCTCATCATCCTGTCTTGAGGTAAAATTATTGACCTTGAGATGTGACAGTTTGGCCAACAATCCATAGTACTTCTAAGAATTTTTTCTCACAGCATCTAGAGCATTGAAATATCAATTTTGTCTATTTGAATTTCTATTATGGAGTGCTGTCATGGTGAGGGAAGAATCCAGTCAGAATATATACCATATGAAAGTGTAAAGTGAAAGTGAAGTCGCTCAGTCGTGTCCAACTCTTTGCGCCCCGTGGACTGCAGCCCACCAAGCTCCTCCGCCCATAGCATTCTCCAGGCAAGAATACTGGAGTGGGTTGCCATTTCCTTCTCCAGGGAATCTTCCCAACCCAAGGATTGAACCCAGGTCTCCCACACTGCAGGGAGATGCTTTAACCTCTGAGCCACCAGGGAAGCCCTATATATACTACATATTGTATAGTAATAAAGCAAACTCTGGGAGGTGGTGAAGGACAGGGAAGCCTGGCATGCTGCCGTCCATGGGGTCGCAAGGCGCCTGAAAAACAGCAACAATAAAGTACTGACTTTAGCCTGATCTTTCTTTCCCTTATTTTTTAAAATTCAACATAGAAGTTGTAGAAATCCAAGAAATGCGCCGTTTTTTGAATATCCCCTAATTTTTCTTCCCAAGTCTCTGTTCCACACTTCTATAGAGTAAAGGAATATCAAACATGTAGAAATGGCTTATAGTACCATGCATTAGAAAACTGTAGGTAAGTTTAGAGGTATCCTGACCCAGTTTCCTTAGCCCTACAGTATAACATAATCTTTTCATTAAATTGTGGCGTTTCCATATTTCTGGGCTTCCCTGGTGGCTCAGTCAGTAAAGACCTGAGTTGGTAAAGAACTAAGTCAGTAAAGATCCACCTGCAATGTAGGAGAGCTGGGCTTGACCCCTGGATTGGGGAGATCCCCTGGAGGAGGGCATGGCAACCCACTCTGGTATTCTTGCCTGGAGAATCCCACGGACAGAGAAGCCTGGTGGGCTACAGTTCACGTGGTCCCAAAGAGTTAGACACAACTGAGTGACTAAGCACAGCACATAATAGTATCTTTTTAGTAAATCGAGACTTTGCTGATATTTCCTAAAAAGTTAGTCTGAAAAATTGTGGTTTAAATGTTCTGTGCTACAACCCCCTACTGCTCCATGCCGGTGACATGCCTCGACTCTGCCCGGCGAGTTTTTATTTTGGGGAATCTATCCCTGTTAAACGTTTTGCAATCATCTCCCCGGTGGTGAAAATGCTTTGAGCCAGGGCTGCATTTCAAACAGCTTTGCTTTTCCATAGCCCGGAGATGCCAGCTCACGGTGTGCAAAAGAAAATGGATAATGAAGCACTTTAATTAATGTGAATATGATGAAATTTTAACTGAGGTTGATGGGCTCCAGTTAAGAATCAATCACTGTCTCTTAATCCTCTGATGGATCTGAGAATTTGTGAAATGAAACACCGCCAAGGTGCTCACATCAGAAGAGGAAACTGCATGAGAGGACTTTGATTTATTGGGCACCTGACAGGATGGGTCTGAGGCGGTACCCGGGCTTTGTGAGCCTGTGACACCTGTGTCGTGAAGGTTATTCCTGCTCTCATAGTGCATCACGCTCCGGTCTGCGCTCAGTCACCGCCCCGCACTCTGAGGCCTGGGTTGATAAACATATTCATTATAGGAAGAACCATTCCTCAAACTGGTGATGAGGTGTGTTCCAGGGCAAGGGGAACAGTCCCTGAGAGGGTCCCAGGGAGACCCCCCAGGAGCTAACAAGCTCCTTGGCAGTTTTCTCTGAGTGTAATTTTCTGAGCACTGGAAACTTGGTGGGAGGGGGTCCTTCTGAGCCCTCAGTAGCCCATAAGCGAAGTCACTCAGTGTGTCCGACTCTTTGTGACCCCATGGACTGTAGTCTACCAGGCTCCTCTGTCCATGGAATTTTTCAGGCAAGAATACTGGAGTAGGTTGCCATGTCCTTCTCCAGGAGATCTTCCTGGCCCAGAGGTTGAAGCTGGGTCTCCCACACTGCAGGCAGACACTTTACTATCTGAGCCACCAGGGAAGTCATAACAAAAGTCAAATGTACAGAGACGCCGGAATCCTGTTACGGCCTGACGTGCGCTCGGGAAGGACTCTAGTCCTTGTCCAGTGTCCCCGGCACTTTTGAGAGGTGCTGGAGGTCTTCCTGTCCCACGAGCCATGTCTGTCCCCGTCTTTGTGACCAGAACTACCTGGGATGCAACCCCTCCTCCTGGCTCTACCCTGCTGAGCTGGACCGCTGGTCAGTTCTGGCTGCCTCCTCCTCTGAGGCTGGCTGAGGCTGAGAAGGTGATGCTCTGTCCTTCTCACGGGTCCCCATTTGCCCAGGTCCTCTGGCCCCACAGGGTCAGGGCGCTGGGAGAGCCTGGTGAAGTGAGCTGCCCTCCCCAGCTGCCCCTGGACACCCAGGCCTGCTGGCTGCCCCCAGCTCAGGGCCACTCCACGGCCGGCTCCTGTCACCTCTCCATCTGTGAGCTCTCTCCCTGGAATCGAGTCCACGTGGTTTTGAAGGGCTGCAAGCATTTCTGATCATATTACATTTTATAAAGCTTGTAGTTGAAAAACACTGAACTTTTTCACTGAATTGCTGCTAATCTAGGTCACTGCCTCCCTGCAATCCTGAAGCTGGCTTTTTAAGCCTCAGTCACACTTGACATTTATCCCTGCTGAACGTTCCTTGATTGGCTTGCAGCACCTGTGTAGCATGTCCTTGGTGCCTGGCGCCTTTGGTGTTGAATATTCTGAATAGGGCAGGGCTGGGGCTACTCTTGAGACCATCAAGATGGACGCCTGCCTGGGGGGACAAACTGGACCTTGTCCCCCCTAGCCGTGCCTCCATGGAGGCTCCTGCTGTCTCACCCACCAGCCAGCACGTCCTTAATGAGCTTGGTGGGTAAGTGGACCCCAGTGTCTCCCTTCCCACAAACCTAGAATCTTGCTGGACTGGAGACTAAACTTTGGTCTAAAGGCGTCAAGGCCCCATGACTGTGGCCACAAGTTCCCTCCTATTTCACATCCTAACTCAGGCCACACAAGTGTCCAGTGAGCCTTTGACCCTGTGTGCGCACACATGCAAAGTAGCTTCAGTCTGACTCTTTGCGACCCCTTGGGCTGTCGCCCTCCAGGCTCCCCTGTCTAGGGGGATTCTCCAGGCGAGAATACTGGAGTGGGTTGCCATTCCCTTCTCCAGGGGGCCTTCCCAACCCAGGGACTGAACCCGCGACTTTTATGCCTCCTGCACTGGCAGGCCTGTCATTAGTGCCCCCTGGCAGTGCCGTATTTGGCCATTTGTAGACAGGTCGAGCTGTCAACAGATGTGTACATTTCAAGACAGGTGGGCTTGAGAGGAAGAGAGAAATCCTTCCAGAGTGCGATGTGTCACAGTAGCTGACCTGCGCCTGCTACTTGAGGTTTGCTTGGTGATTTCACGAACACCAGCATCCTGTTCCCAGGGTAATGGCTTAGTTATTAGGCATCACAGAATCACAGGCTCAGTACTGACTTGGCAGGTGCCGGGATCCTGGGTCCTGACCCTGGGAGACACAGCCAAGACTCACTCAGGTCCTGCATCTTTATTCTTAACCTTCCGTGTGGCTGAAATGCTGCTGCTCAGCAGAGCCCTCGGACTGTGACAACTCCACTGGCCTCAGGCTGCAGGGGCAGAGCCCGACATTATAGAGCTCTCAGAGCCCTCAGACTGTGATGATTCCACTGGCATCAGGCTGCGGGGGCAGAGCCGGGCGTTAAAAAGCTCTCAGGGCCCTCAGACTGTGACGACCCCACTGGCATCAGGCTGCGGGGGCAGAGCTGGGCGTTAAAGAGCTCTTAGGGCCCTCGGACTGGACGGCCTCGCTGGCCTCAGGCTGCAGGCTACAGAGCTCTCAGAGCCCTCAGACTGTGACAACCCCACTGGCATCAGGCTGTGGGGGCAGAGCCCGACATTATAGAGCTCTCAGGGCCCTCAGACTGTGATGATCCCACTGGCCTCAGGCCGAGGGGGCAGAGCCGGGCATTACAGAGCTCTCAGAGCCCTCAGACTGTGATGATTCCACTGGCATCAGGCTGCAGGGGCAGAGCCGGGCATTAAAGAGCTCTCAGGGCCCTCAGACTGTGACGACCCCACTGGCATCAGGCTGCGGGGGCAGAGCTGGGCATTACAGAGCTCTCAGGGCCCTCGGACTGTGATGATCCCACTGGCATCAGGCTGAGGGGGCAGAGCCCGGTGTTACAGAGCTAAGGTGAAGGCCTTGTCTTTCCTGTGTTCTGTGAGTCTAATGTCATGAGAGTGATGTGTACTTTCTGGCTCACTGTGTCCCCTCCTCAAGGCTGGAGACAGTGAGCTTTTCCACAGTTACCTACGTGTCCTGCCCAGATCTACCACTTCCAGGCTCCCTGTTCATGACCCTGTTCCCACTCGACGCCTGTAATCCCTGCCCTGGCTCCTTGCCCCAAGAAGACGGATGGCCCTGCCGTCACTCGTAGGAAGGTGTTTACATAAAAACCACACTTCTGTCTGTGTCCCATTTTCCCGCTGAGCGGGGGAGGCAACCTCATTAAGTCAAATTAGATGTGACTTTTTAAACTTCCCTTCACAGCATTCAGTCTCGAGTCTGAGTCCTGCCACAGCATGCTGCCTTTTTGCGAGTAAGCTGACTCTGCTCAGTCTGTTGGGGTTTCCAGCCTCCTTTCTGCATGGCTTCCATGTTGGTGGCTCAGGTGATTAAGAATCTGCCCGAGATACTAGAGACCTGGGCTCGATTCCTGGGTCAGGAAGATCCCCTGGTGAGGTGAATTGCTACCCACTCCAACATTCTTGCCTGGAGAATCCCATGGACAGAGGGGCCTGGAGGGCTACAGTCCACAGGGTTGCAAAGAGTCAGAGTTGACTGAGCGACTAACACAACCTCCTTTCTACTTCAGGGGAGAAATGGTTGCCCCCAACCCCAGCATGGGTTTCAGAGCCCAGCCTGGCCCCTGCTGGACCTGAGGACCCACTCCTGACCCCAGCTTGCCTGGGACCTGGGCTCCTCAGCTCTGGAGGTTGACCCCAGGTGCCTGTTAGAGGCAGGGGAGGGCCAGTGGGTCTCGAGACCCCAGGTTCCACATTGCCAGCATCTCTTGGGAGTTAGGTGACGGCTGATCTCATGGGAGACTCTTCTCATGTGCAGCCTAGGGAAGGGATTTGGGGACAGGGGAAACATCACCCCTGTGCACCCAGGCCACAGAGCCTACTCCCACCAGAGAGACTCCAGAAGGGGTCCTCACTGATCCTGTCTGCAGCTCTGAGTGCAGAGGAACCCAGTCCAGGGCTGGCGGAGGCTGCAGGCACCTATTCTCTGCCAGGAGGCCAGGTCTGCTGAAGCAGACGCTGATGGCATCATCTCCTCTGTGCTAGCATCCGGAGTCCCTTACGCTTTTGTTCATCATAGCCATGCCGGGAGGAAGAGCGGACTTCCTTGCCTCATAGTCGGGGAATCAGGATATCAGGGGGCCGGGGATGCCTGTGCTCAGCACTGCGTGAGTCTGTGCCTGCCGAGTACCTGCCACCACACTGCCAAGCGACCACATCCCGCGCACGGGGCCAGCCGGGTCCTGGCAGCAATAGGAGGGTGGTGGGACACTCCCGGTGTGCTGACTGAGGTACATGCAGTGTCTGCCCACCTGGCTGGCTGCCCATTGCTCTTCTACAGATCCTAAAGATGATCCCAAAGGGATTTTATTCCAAGGTGCACAATCATCTGTTGACTAGAACAGCAAGTATCTTAAGAAAACCTAGAAAAATACAGATGTGGATGGGAAAGCTCCGTGTAGACACAGAACTGCGTGCGCGCTTACAGGTGTATATGGGGGGCTGTGGGCGCCAGAGGTCAGCTCTGCTCTAGGATGCATAGATCATGTGTGTGTGTGAACATACGTGTGGATGTGGGAGTGAATGATCTAGGCTTAGCTTGTATGCAGGCACTGATAGGTGAGCGGTGGCCTCCTAGTCCCAGCTCTTAAAGAATTTTCCACAGTGTGCTGTGATCTACACAGTCTAAGGCTTCAGCGTAGTCAGTGAAACAGAAGCAGACGTTTTTCTGGAATTCCGTTGCTTTTTTACAATCCATCGGGTGTTGGCAATTTGATCTCTGGTTCCTCTGCCTTTTCTAAATCCAGCATGAACGTCTGGAGGTTCTCAGTTCATATGCTGCTGAAGCCTGGTTGAAGGATTATTACTGCACACTATTAACACTGACAGACGTGGGCACAGATCTAGATGAGATTTAGATATGGACGTAGATTAAAGTTTAGACGACACAGACTCCGTGTGAGTGTACGTGTGTGTGCACATATATGAAATACACGAATAGGTCAGATGAAATAGATGGGGATAGAGAGGTCAGATTTAGATACTGTTGTCTGGCCGCTCAGCTGGGTCCAGCTCTTTGTGACTCCATGGACTGCAGCACTCCAGGCCTCCCTATCCCTCGTCATCTCCTGGAGCCTGCTCAAATGCATGTCCGTTGAGTCATGGAAGCCATCCCGCCATCTCATCCTGTCATCCCCTCTCCTCCTGCCTTCAGTCTTTCCCCGCATCAGGGTCTTTTCAGTGAGTCAGATCTTTGAATCAGAAGGTCAAAGCACTAGAGTTTTGGTTTCACATCAGTCTTTCCAATGAATGTTCAGTGTTGATTTCCTTTAGAATTGGCTGGTTTTATCTCCTTGCTGTGCAAGGGACTCTCAGAAGTCTTCTCCAGTTTGAAAGCATTGATTCTCTGATGCTCAGCTTTCTTTATGGTCCAACTTTCACATCTGTACATGACTGCTGGAAAAACCACAGCTTTGACTATATGGACCTTTGTCAGCAAAATGATGTCTCTGCCTTTTAATATGCTATATTTGCCATAGCTTTTCTTCCAAGGAGCAAGTGTCTTTTAATTTCATGGCTGTAGTCACCAACCACAGTGGTTTTGGAGCCCAGGAAGATACAGTCTGTCATGGTTTCCATTTCCCCCCTCCCCAATCTATTTACAATGAAATTGTGGGACTGGATCCCACGATCTTAGCTTTTTGAATGTTGAGTTTTAAGCCAACTTCTTCACTCCTCTTTCACCTTCATCAAGAAGCTCTTTAGTTCCTCTTCGCTGCCATAAGGGTGGTGTCATCTGCACATCTGAGATTATTGAAATCTCTCGTGCCAATCTTGATTCCAGCGTGTGCTTCATCCAGCCTGGCCTTTTGCATGATATATTCTCCATTATCAGGGTGCTTATGATGTCACACCAGTGTCTTCTTAAATTGAGTGGTACTGTGGCAGTGATGCTGGGAGGGATTGGGGGCAGGAGGAGAAGGGGACGACAGAGGATGAGATGGCTGGATGGCATCACTAACTCAATGGATGTGAGTCTGAGTGAACTCTGGGAGTTTGTGATGGACAGGGAGGCCTGGCGTGCTGCGATTCATGGGGTCACGAAGAGTCGGACATGACTGAGCAACTGAACTGAACTGAACTGTGGCAGAATGTCACACCCATATTATTTCTGTTTCTTTGTGGAAAATCAAATAGTTGGGTTTCTCCCCCTTTGCATCTTTAAACACTTTTCACATTTTTCATTTATTCTTGGCAATCAGATTTTACTGAGAAGCGCCAAAGTTTGGTCTTCTGATGGGTCTTCAAGCCTGAATTGTCTTCCTTTCTGGAACTTTTGAAAGTCTTCTGGCACCAGTTCCCTTCCCGGGCCCTCGCCCTGGCAGAGTCCTGGCTTCATCTTCTCACCCGCAATACAAGCTCTGGCCTGCTCTCAGGCTCTGCTCTCAGGCTCTCCGGTTCCCATTTCCTTCCTGGCTCATTTTTCTGTTTTTATTTTTGGGCAGGTGATTCTTGGGGAGCTCTCACCTTTAGGAGGGTTTCCATTCTATTTTGGGTCTGCAGTTTTCTCTCCTTTGATTTCTTAGTTATTTCTAGGCTGTTCTTCAGTCTTAAAGGAAATCAGCCTGGAATAGTCATTGGAAGAACTGATGCTGAAGCTTCAATACTTTGGCCACCTGATGCAAAGAACTGACTCATTGGAAAAGACTCTGATGCTGGGAAAGACTGAGGGCAGGAAGAGAAGGGGGAAACAGAGGATGAGAGGGTTGGGTGGTGTTGTTGACTCAATGGACATGAGTTTGAGCAAACTCTGGAAGACAGTGAAGGGTAAGAATCCTGCTGTGCTGGAATCCATGGGGTTGCAAAGAACGGACATAACTGAGCCAGTGAACAGCTTCTTTTAATTCCATTCGTTTGTAAACACGGGAATTCCCTACTCTACCTTGTTCCGCAGCTCTGTGACGGAGGCACAGTCACGCTATTGCTGTTGCGGGCTGGATGGTTGTCCCCTCGCCCTCGATTCACCGAGGCCTTAAACCCCCAATGAAAAGGTGTTAGGAGGGGGGTTTTTTGAAGGCCATGAGATTTAGATGAAGTTGTGAAAGTGGGGCCCACCTATGAGATTCATGTCCTTAGAATAAGGAAAGACAATCAGAGAGCCCTCTTTGCCCAGTGAGGGTGCGATGAGGAGTTGGGCATCTGCAACCCAAGAGTCAGGACCAGTCAGACCCCACATGTGCCCACCCCTCACCCTGGGGCTCCCAGCCTCCAGAGCTCTGGGGACAGATGCTGCTGTCTAAGCCCACCTCCCAGTCTCCACCCCTACCTCTGGTGCTTGTTGCAGCAGCTTGAACAAACTGAAGCTTGTAAGCGATTCTGAGGGTCATGGCTTTCAGCATATGCTCTGATCAATCATGGAATCTTGCAGCACTGACAGCTTTGGAAATGGCCAGCGAGGGATTTTGCAAAGCAGAGAGTGGACACAAGAACCCAGTGGACACGTAATAATGATTAGTGCACAACCAACCAAATACTGTGGAAGAAGTTACAATGAGCCAGAAGTCAGCTGTAGAAGGAGGGAGGGCTGAATGAGAAGCTGTGCTGAAAAGGTGAATTCTTCCTTGGTGGGATTGCTAGAGAGCCTTGAGCCAAACACTGGGTCTTAGTTGGCAAAGATATGCAAGGAAGCTTCTTGTGATATCCTCAAGAAACAGGGGCAGTGAAATGATTTTGTAAAATGATATTGGATTTAAGGGACTGAACACTGAATTGACTGCCATTTTCAGGGGGTAGCAGTTAAAATGTTTTTACTTCAAAAGATTTCTCCTGTTTTATTGAGCTACAGTTGACGCAGAACACTATGTACGTTTTAGGGGCTACTCAAGGCAGTCCTGACGGGCTTGTGGGGACTTCCCAGTGTCAGTCTCAGTGGAGCATTAAGATCCAGATGTCACCATGTTTGCGGAAGGACTGGGCTCCAGAGGAGGAGGTTAAAGCTCCTGTAGCCATCTTTCTTTGGCTTGCATGATGGTGCATAGGCAAGTTCTGGCTTCCCATGTGGGCTAGTAAATAACCCTCTTGCCAGTGCAGCAGGACTTAACAGGTGCGGGCTCAATCCCTGGGTCAGGAAGATCTCCTGGAGGAGGGCAGGGTAGCCCACTCCAGTATTCTTGAGGGAAGAATCCCATGCGCTGAGAAGCCTGACAGGCTACAGTCCACGGAGTCACAAAGAGTCAGACATGACTAAAGCTGCTGAACACGCACGCACGCACGCAGCTGAGCACGCACACAGCTGAACACGCACGCAGCTGAGCACACGCAGCTGAACACGCACGCACACATGCAGCTGAGCACGCACGCACACACGCAGCTGAGCACATGCAGCTGAGCACGCATGCACGCACACAGCTGAATGGGAGTTTGTGATGGACAGGGAGGCCTGGCGTGCTGCGATTCATGGGGTCACGAAGAGTCGGACATGACTGAGCAACTGAACTGAACTGAACTGTGGCAGAATGTCACACCCATATTATTTCTGTTTCTTTGTGGAAAATCAAATAGTTGGGTTTCTCCCCCTTTGCATCTTTAAACACTTTTCACATTTTTCATTTATTCTTGGCAATCAGATTTTACTGAGAAGCGCCAAAGTTTGGTCTTCTGATGGGTCTTCAAGCCTGAATTGTCTTCCTTTCTGGAACTTTTGAAAGTCTTCTGGCACCAGTTCCCTTCCCGGGCCCTCGCCCTGGCAGAGTCCTGGCTTCATCTTCTCACCCGCAATACAAGCTCTGGCCTGCTCTCAGGCTCTGCTCTCAGGCTCTCCGGTTCCCATTTCCTTCCTGGCTCATTTTTCTGTTTTTATTTTTGGGCAGGTGATTCTTGGGGAGCTCTCACCTTTAGGAGGGTTTCCATTCTATTTTGGGTCTGCAGTTTTCTCTCCTTTGATTTCTTAGTTATTTCTAGGCTGTTCTTCAGTCTTAAAGGAAATCAGCCTGGAATAGTCATTGGAAGAACTGATGCTGAAGCTTCAATACTTTGGCCACCTGATGCAAAGAACTGACTCATTGGAAAAGACTCTGATGCTGGGAAAGACTGAGGGCAGGAAGAGAAGGGGGAAACAGAGGATGAGAGGGTTGGGTGGTGTTGTTGACTCAATGGACATGAGTTTGAGCAAACTCTGGAAGACAGTGAAGGGTAAGAATCCTGCTGTGCTGGAATCCATGGGGTTGCAAAGAACGGACATAACTGAGCCAGTGAACAGCTTCTTTTAATTCCATTCGTTTGTAAACACGGGAATTCCCTACTCTACCTTGTTCCGCAGCTCTGTGACGGAGGCACAGTCACGCTATTGCTGTTGCGGGCTGGATGGTTGTCCCCTCGCCCTCGATTCACCGAGGCCTTAAACCCCCAATGAAAAGGTGTTAGGAGGGGGGTTTTTTGAAGGCCATGAGATTTAGATGAAGTTGTGAAAGTGGGGCCCACCTATGAGATTCATGTCCTTAGAATAAGGAAAGACAATCAGAGAGCCCTCTTTGCCCAGTGAGGGTGCGATGAGGAGTTGGGCATCTGCAACCCAAGAGTCAGGACCAGTCAGACCCCACATGTGCCCACCCCTCACCCTGGGGCTCCCAGCCTCCAGAGCTCTGGGGACAGATGCTGCTGTCTAAGCCCACCTCCCAGTCTCCACCCCTACCTCTGGTGCTTGTTGCAGCAGCTTGAACAAACTGAAGCTTGTAAGCGATTCTGAGGGTCATGGCTTTCAGCATATGCTCTGATCAATCATGGAATCTTGCAGCACTGACAGCTTTGGAAATGGCCAGCGAGGGATTTTGCAAAGCAGAGAGTGGACACAAGAACCCAGTGGACACGTAATAATGATTAGTGCACAACCAACCAAATACTGTGGAAGAAGTTACAATGAGCCAGAAGTCAGCTGTAGAAGGAGGGAGGGCTGAATGAGAAGCTGTGCTGAAAAGGTGAATTCTTCCTTGGTGGGATTGCTAGAGAGCCTTGAGCCAAACACTGGGTCTTAGTTGGCAAAGATATGCAAGGAAGCTTCTTGTGATATCCTCAAGAAACAGGGGCAGTGAAATGATTTTGTAAAATGATATTGGATTTAAGGGACTGAACACTGAATTGACTGCCATTTTCAGGGGGTAGCAGTTAAAATGTTTTTACTTCAAAAGATTTCTCCTGTTTTATTGAGCTACAGTTGACGCAGAACACTATGTACGTTTTAGGGGCTACTCAAGGCAGTCCTGACGGGCTTGTGGGGACTTCCCAGTGTCAGTCTCAGTGGAGCATTAAGATCCAGATGTCACCATGTTTGCGGAAGGACTGGGCTCCAGAGGAGGAGGTTAAAGCTCCTGTAGCCATCTTTCTTTGGCTTGCATGATGGTGCATAGGCAAGTTCTGGCTTCCCATGTGGGCTAGTAAATAACCCTCTTGCCAGTGCAGCAGGACTTAACAGGTGCGGGCTCAATCCCTGGGTCAGGAAGATCTCCTGGAGGAGGGCAGGGTAGCCCACTCCAGTATTCTTGAGGGAAGAATCCCATGCGCTGAGAAGCCTGACAGGCTACAGTCCACGGAGTCACAAAGAGTCAGACATGACTAAAGCTGCTGAACACGCACGCACGCACGCAGCTGAGCACGCACACAGCTGAACACGCACGCAGCTGAGCACACGCAGCTGAACACGCACGCACACATGCAGCTGAGCACGCACGCACACACGCAGCTGAGCACATGCAGCTGAGCACGCATGCACGCACACAGCTGAGCACGCACACAGCTGAGCACGCACGCACACAGCTGAGCATGCACGCAGCTGAGCACGCATGCACACACATAGCTGAGCACACACGCAGCTGAGCACGCACGCACGCACAGGGCAAGTTCAGATGTGTGACTGGGTCTGTGTGTGTCAGATGCCTCCCACCTCCAAAATGCCAGCATCAGCCATGGTAACACCAAGAGAACGCAAGGCCAGTGTCGTCTGAACGTCAACACAGACGGGGGTGGGGATACGGTGAGACCCTGAGGCTGGTAATCCTGGGCATCTGGAACTGTCTGTTGAAAAACACAGCTCCATCGCTCACTTGAACCGCTGATGCTGGTTACTTGCTGACTTGGATGACGTCAGGCTGACACACCTGCTGCAGGTTCAGCCACGGGAGTGCCTCCATCTCGACGGGGGGTGCTCCGGGCCCCCACACCCTCCTCACCTCTGCCCCGGGCTGTGGGCGTGGAGGCGTGGCGCGGGCTGCTGGGCTCTGCTCTCCCTTCATCCGTCCCCGTTCAGCAGCAGCTCCCCCCTCCCCTCCGCCCGCCAAGGCCCCACGTTTTGGCTCAGAAAGTGTGACTTGGGGTCCACAGCCCCCTCTGCCCTTGGTCAGGACTCCTGACCCGGCTGCTGCGTGGGCTCCCCCACCCTTCAGCAGGGCCTGCACTGCCTGCTCCTCTGACATGCTTCAGTAAACCTAATAGCTCCCTATTACCAGCTGCAATTTAGCATCTGAGCCAGGAGCTGGCTGAGAAAAGGGGAGAAGAGGGTGTGAATTATGCGGAGTGGCGGGGAACAAAGGTTTTATTTCTCCCGAGCACAGCCCTTTGATAGGGAAACGGGGAGACAACTGTGTCACTAATTTAATTAAGTAGTATGAGATTTCAGGGTCCGCGGACGCCGTTTAGAACAGGATTAATCAAGAGCAGGTGACAAAAATGAATAGTCACACACAATGTTCGCGTTTTGAACAATCCGACACAGTCGGCTGGAATCAAGGGCTCTTAAACAGGACACAGTTTTGCTTGCTAATCCAAACCAACCTCTCCCCCGCTCCACACAACGCCCGCCTGTTCTCACGGGCCAGAGCCTTTCTGCATGTTCCTGCTGGAATCAAGCCCCCAGAGTCAGGGCATAAAGGAGATGATTTGCCCACCCGAGGCCCTGTTTGTTCCCCTTCTTCCAAGGGTCCTTTCTGAGAAACAAGAGATGCTCTTGGGGAATCTGTGAGCATCGTTAGAGACAACCTCAGCGCGTGGTAAATACCAACTGTGTTACAATGCAGATCCGGGCTAAACACAGGCACATAGCCCCGAGGATTTCCAGGGCTGAGCGTGTGCTCAAGGGGTGTGTAAGAAGACGCCCTTCCTGGGGGAGGGGGAGGAGAAATGTGCTGGGGTTGACTGAGCCCCAGACCCACATGCACACCTGTGCAGCGACCACCCAAGGGTGCCCGCAACAGGGTCTCACGTATGGCAGGAAATAACAGCCGTGTCAAAAGCAGGGCAGCAAGGAGCAAACGGCCGCCTGTCGGGCCTCAGGACGTGAGGACTGCAAAAGACGCAGGGTCTGGAAACCTGGGGAGGGCTGGTCTCTTCTGGATCAGCTCACGTGTGTCTGGCCGGGGACCACTTATGCATAAACGTGTGCGTGCGTGCTAAGTCTCTTCAGTCATGTCCAACTCTTGGAAACCCCAAGGACTGTAGCCCGCCAGGCTCCTCTGTCCATGAGATTCTCCAGGCAAGAATACCAGAGTGGGCTGCTGTTCCCTTCTCCAGGGGATCTTCCCAACCCAGGGATCGAACCCTCCCCCCTTGTGTCTCCAGCATTGGCAGGCAGGTTCTTTACCACTGAGCCACCTGGGAAGCTTGTCTCAAATTCTTTGAAGTAGGTGAAAACAAGTTCCCAGCCTCTTAAGAGTTTAAGCAGAACTCTGAAAATCCCACTTACTGCATTGATTCCATTACTTCACACACTTCTTTGGGAAATGGGGAGGAAACTTGGATTCACCATCATGTTTTTAGAAATTCTACTTAGTAGAGACCAGGCTGGAGGTTTTGCTGGTTAGGAGAATTCTTGAGGTTCCTCCTTGTATCTGGACTCTGTGTTCATATTTCATAGGTGAGATTTCCTTTCCATTAATTTCAGGCCTAATGCCTTCTAATTCTCTCAGGTTGGCAACAGGAGGAAGCAGAGACCAAAGATTAGATACCAACTCACATTTACCTTGAAAACCAAGAAGAATCACTGGGCTCCTTGGGCTCTGCCTCCCTCACTTGGGGATCCGGCAGTATTTCCGGCCTGGGGATGGCCCCCACCCAGTCAGAATGAGGAGGCCCTGTGCCCACCGCCCATGCCTCCCAGCTCTCTCTTCTCAGCAGAAACTGACATGACGTTGTCGGATCCCTAGACAGAGAGGGATCTGGAATGAACTGTCAGGACACTTTGCTATGAATGACGTACAACTAGAACACTCTCAGGACCTTTACGGATTTCCCTCATCATTTAAAAACTCTTTCCTTAGAAGGTTTTGTTGTTGTTGTTTTGAATAGACTTAGAACCCTGTTGTTTCCTGACATTATGTTTGTGATCACAATAGTGATCTGGGACATTTTGCTTCACTTTAAACCACTTAAGAGCTCATCTCTTTAGAAATGATCAGTGGTTGACTTCAACTCAAACAAAATAGCTCACGTGGATGCCTGAGAGTGTGTGGCACGCAGGTCTGCGATGGCGGGAGCCTTTCTGTTTTCCACCATCAGGCATCCAGCGACCTTGGCTCCCATCCCTCTAATGATGCTCCCCTGTGGGAAGCACGCACTGCTGACAGGACGGCCCTGTTTCTGACTGCAAACTGGATGGGATTCCAGCCCTAGCGCCCGGCGGAGCCAGGAGCATGAGGGACAGCCCGGCTCTTGTCTGCATACTCTCAGGGTGCAGCTGGGTGCCCAGTGGGTGTCCTTGCACTGGGCTCACCTGGGCAGCCTGAGCAGGGCACCTGGAGTGGGGGAGGGTACTTAAGAAATAGGCCTAATGTTAACATTAATCAGCATGCCAGCACGCAATCACCCTCCCTCTTTTAGATGTGTTTAGAGAAACCCAAGTTCCATCGAATGCTCAAAGTGGGAAATATGTTTAGACCTGTTCCCTGGTTTTATTTTCAAATGTCTCAAACTTGAAAGGTCCATGAGATAGGGCTTTAGTAGACAAGACGAGAGAGCTGAGACCCCACAGGCAAGATGCTTCACCAGGAAAACGTGAGGTCCTGACACACGGCATAATCTTGGGAAAGGTGCTTTTCATAGACAGAAAAGAATGTAAGCTTAGACATAGCCCCTTTCACATGTGCTATCATTTTAAGTCTTAATTGATCTGCTTTTACATTACAACACATTGCAAGACCCAGTGTTAAACATCTGCACTCATGTGTTGTCTGGAGGCACTGACACGTTCCCTTTCTTCCTTGTCACGGGAAGTGGAGAGAAACAGCGGGAGAGAGAGGGTGCAAAGTGGACGTCAGAAGGGGTCAAACCCAGCAGGAGGGGGTGGGTGGTGGCGGCCGTCAGAGCTGAAGGACGCGGTTAACCACCAGCGCGTCAGACAGAGAGGCTGGGATAAGTAGCCCTAAAATACAAAGGGAGAGATATAGGTTATTTTAAAAAAGCACAGCATGTTAATGCCAGAGGGGGAACATGAATAGGAACCTTTGGAATTAGGCTAATAAACCATTTGATTAAAAAGTGAGCCAGGCAAGCTTCAATACAGTGAGAATGATGAAGTCAGTAAAAAATAAGTCTCGGATTAGCTGAGTTAGTATTCTTTTTTTCAGAACTGTTCAACAGGAAAAAAAAAAAACAAAGACAAATGTCTGGGCAATTATGAAGCAGCACAGATGTCATGGTGTCAGAGAAGCAGGCCAGAGACCCCAAGGGAGACAGGTGCTCCAGGGGAGACAGGTGCCCCAGGTGAGACAGGTGCCCCAGGTGAGACAGCTACTCGAGGTGAGATAGGTGCCCCAGGTGAGACAGGTGCCCCCAGGTGAGACAGGTAACCCAGGTGAGACAGGTAACCCAGGTGAGACAGGTACTCGAGGTGACAGGTGCCCCCAGGTGAGACAGGTACCCCAGGGGAAACAAGTGCCCCCAGGTGAGACAAGTGCCCCAGGTGAGACAGACAACCCAAGTGAGACAGGTGCCCCCAGGTGAGACAGGTGCCCCCAGGTGAGACAGGTGCCCCAGGTGAGACAGGTGCCCCAGGTGAGACAGGTACTCAAGGTGAGACAGGTGCCCCAGGTGAGCAACTTCCAAGGCAGTGCCAAGGCCCCGTGTGTTCCCAACTCTTTCTCAGGAACCCAGTGTCAACAAGCACAAATCTCACTGATGAAATCGTCACCAGGTGCCTCTGTGGGGGAAACCGCTCCTGGACCTCGAGTGTGCACCCAGGGAAGAGTGAACGGTGCGTAGCGGGAACAGACAGGCAAGCTCTGGATGTGATCCTGTCACTGCGATGCCGTGTACAATGGCCCAGGCGGAAGACGGCACAGGGCAGGTAACTCGGATCGCTTTAAACTCGCGTCTTTTGGCTTGGAGAGGAGATTTAGCTTGCTCTTAGCCCAAGGGGGCTGCGACTGTCTGTTCCTCTGCACAAGCACTACTTACTGTGGCCGTGGATACCTGGCCCAGATCCAAGTCAGGATTTGATGCAACTGAGCAAGTGTATGGTAGATGAGGGGACAGAAAGCAGACGGGGGCCGGGCCGGCGACAGTCTGAGCCCTCTCTCTGCCACCCCGGTGGTGGGCATGTCCCGTGTCGCCACCCCCACCCCACTGCAGCGCTCCAGGGGCTGCTGGGCTGATGGCACCCCAGCCTGTTCTCGACCCCCACAGGGGACATTCCCAACATGCTGCCCAGGGGCCTGCCCAGGGAGCTGTGAGCACAGGAGGCGAGGCAGGGCAGGGCCACTGTGCCCGCCTGCTGCTTCCGGTCTGGGCCTGAGACGGACACGAGCCTGGTGAGCTGATGTCCCCTTGCCGGCGACACACAGGGCGGGCAGGGAGCTGTAGGACAGGGGCCCTGATCTAGAAAGAGCCTCCTGGAGCAGGAAGCTGGGCTGATGGTCCCCGTGTGGCTCTGCAGGAAGATGGGGCTGGTGGTCCAGGGGGAGGGGGAGACTCTGAAAGATGCAGCTCGCTAGGAAGGCGGGTCTACGGGCATGGGAGGCGGGCCCAGGATTCTGACCCCAGTGATGCTCGGCCTCCTGGAGGTCTGGAGCCCAGAGGGACGTGTTGTGACACCAGCAAGGTGGAGGAGGGTCTGCGGGGGCCATGCTGGGGGCAGGGAGCCCTGGGGAGTCTTGTGCCTGCACCCAATCATGCGAGGAGGAAGCCTTGGCGGGGTGCTGGCCGTGGGGATGGGGGACAACGCTGAGCTCTATCGCTGTCTCACGTTCTGAGCGGTGGGAGGGACCGCGGGATCTTGTCCTGAGCAGCGATCAGAGGTGTGACTCATCGCAGCCCGGCTCTGGACTGCGCGAGGAGCCCAGGGAAGGGCAGGCCCAGGGACAAACCGCCCTTCAGCCTGCAGGACCCGGCCTGGACAGACGGCGCCTCCCGAGTGTGGGGCACCAGCCGCCTCTGAGCGAGAGGAGAGACGGACTGGAACAGGGTGACGTCGGCCGCAGGCTGCCTGTTCTTCCCAAGCGGAGACGAGGCCGGCAGAGAGGAGGGGCCGCGGCCGCACCCCGCGCGGGACCCTCCCTCCGGCGCGCCTCTCGGGGGAGGCACAGGCGCCGGGACTTGCGGGGCGCAGGGGGCGGGGCGGGGGGCTGTGGCCGCGCACTGCGGGCAGCGTGGGCGTCGGCCCCCGCTCACCGCGTGGCACGGCAGAGAGGCCCCCGCGCAGGCAGAACGGGAATTCAGCAGCGTGTCTCGGGCGCCGCGGGCCGCGCTTTCTCCCGAGCGAGCCGCGTGACCTGCCCGTGCGCCGCGGCTGTCTGCACCCGGCTCTGTGGGCCTCTGTGCGGGAGAATTTTCCCAGTGCTTGCTTTTAGACGAGGAGCAGGGAAGGCCCGCGGCGCGGCCGTGCACTCCCCCGTCTGCGATCAGCATTCTGTCGGCTGAGCCGCTTACAACAGTGTAAAGACCCCGGCGGCCTGTGTTATAATATACGAGGCCGTGTCCCTCTGCAGAGCACGCGAAAGAATGAGCATTGTTCTACGAGGGGGCGATTCATCGGGTTTTTCCCAGAGACTCCTGGGTCAAGTTTTCAGAGGCCTATTTGGTTTTCAGATTCTTTCCACCCTCTTTCCTCTCGGCGAGCACCGCGTCCAGCCCTGTCCACATTCACTCCCCGTGTTCTGTGGGCGCTGGATGTCCTTTAAAGAGAGGATCTCAAATGAGTCTTTATTCCCGTTTGTTGGCTCTTATTCTCTGTTTTCATGAACTCTGGCCCCAGCCATGGCAACTGCAAGAAAAATGTTAACAGTGATTGACAGGACTAGAAAGGCAGGGTCCCCATCGCATTTCAAACACTTTGGGAACAAAGCTGTTTGGTGTGATTGAATTAATGAGATACCGCGGGCTGTCAAAAGAGCACACACACTTTACATAAACCTGATTATCTTTGCATGGCAGAGACGGAAAAAAAAAAAAAAAACAGAGGAGGGGGCCTGGTGGGCTTGGGGTCCTCCTCCTGAGGAGCCCAGCCCCCGGACCAGCTCAGGGAGGGTCCCGGCCAGCTCAGCCCCCCCCCCGCCTCCCCCACCT
>SJYG01000068.1:2183656-2238621 GCA_006410535.1 Litocranius walleri
TTGGTGGTTGGGGGGTGTGCCTGGTGGGGGCGGGGAGGGGTTCTAGGAGGTGATGTCACTGTGTCCATGTTGGTGCCCTGGCTGTGCTGTTCTCAGCAGCCAGGCCTCTGTGCTGCCCTCCCACCCCTGAACTGGGGCATCGCCATGACACACTGTCACCCCGACGCTGCCCGGCCCCTCCCCAGGCTTGGCCCAGTCTCTGCTGTGGAGCTGGGGACCGACAAGGGGTCACAGGCAGGGAGTGAGGGCTTTCTCTGGCGGGCAGCCTGGGCTGGAGCCCCAGCCGTGGTCTCTGCCAAGGCTGGTGGACCGTCAAGGGAGGCGGCATCCAGCAGCCCCCGAGGGAGGCAGAAGGCAGAGTTGATGAGAGTGCTGGTTCAGGTGCCGGGACGAGGGCCCAGCCGCACAGATGCGCTGGGAGGTGGCGTCAAGGTGCAGAGACCACAGAGGGGTTCCTGAGGGGCGCAGTCCCCGGCCAAGCTGGGACTCCCACTGTCCTGATGGGACTTTGCAGTGGTCGTGGGAGAAGTGAGACCTCGCTATCACCGAGAACTCCCAAGTCCTACAGACAATGGCAGGGGAGGCCGTGCGTGGGGTTCAGCGTGTGCAGAGTGAGATGTCTCATCACCGTTTCTCTCCCCAGCTGGAGGCCGCAGGCAGCAGGGCCTGGTGTCACCAGGTATCACGGTGCGCCCAAGCTCCTGCCGCCCCAGTGAGGTCAGGGCCTGGGCTGGGAGAACCGAGTCCGGGAGGAGCATCGGAGGGTGGACACCAGGAGGCTGGGGCCACAGCTCTGCTGAGCATCGGTCCCTGGCATACACTTCTGAGGGGCTGGGTGCCTGAGGGGCCCGTCTGTGTGGCTCCAAGATGCTGGGGGTACCTGTGTGTGCCTGGCAGGGCTCCTGAGACGGGGGTGGGATGCTGTCTCAGGTGCTCAGAAACGGTGGGCCGAACTCAGGGCATCTCCCTGCTGAAGTAAGCAAGCCCCCTAGGTTCCACAGTCACCTGTGTTTATTTCTGATGAAAAACAGCCCCCGATTTAAAATAGCTGGTCATTGTGGGCAAACAAGATAAATCGGAATCACTTTAAATTTTTGGTTAGCAAAAATTTTTATAGGATCTGCTCCAAAACTCAGGTTAAAAATTGACAGATGCTTTCAAAGCTCAGTTACAGGGTTTGCTCTCGTTTCAAACTTTCAGCAGGCAGTGTGTTCTGTTTAATAACCCAACCACTGCTCCACGACTGTCACATTGAAATAGTTCATGCCGGGAAAGGATGCTGCAGCCCAGAGGGACCTTGGTTAAAGGGCTGACGATAGAGAACAAACCGCCCTCAGCGGCTCCCTGGAAACCTCACAGCTGCGGTTTCAGGTCTGCCCTTCCCCTTGGGGAATGGGGGCTGGAAATGAAGCTATTTTCAACCTGGTTTTAAGAAGAATATTGTTGAAGCCAAACCTTCAGTGTTTTGGAGTCACTGGAAGTCATCAAAGCATAACTACGATCAGAACGAGGGCAGGGAGACGGGTGTCAGCCCATCACTAGCGCAAGATGTTCTCCTGGACAGGAAGGTCTCGGAGATTAACACTGATGACAGCGGCCGGGTTCTTTCTGCTGTTTATTTCAGGGGAGCATAAGCCTTCTTCCTAACCCTCATGGGCACCTGTGATCTGGACCCCTCTTGGAAGAGATGGGACCCCCGGCCTCGTGCCCAATGCAGTAATGACCCTCATTACAAGGGGACCCTCCCCCTGGTCCCCAGTGACAGGCCCCAGATGGACGTCTCCAGGGCCGGGGACAGGTGTGACCCGCCACCAGCTCCTGGCCTCCTGCAGCTGGAGCAGAGAGCCGGCACGTTGGCTTCTGGTCTCTGCGGCAGGTGAGGTTCTGTGCCTGTTGGGATATCAGGGTTGACCTGTGACCTCATGGTCTCTGGGCATTTTTAAATACAGCCCAGGTTCAATTTCAGAGCCTCTCTTAATATCTAGGAGGCTCTTCCTGCAGCCTGCGCCGCCTAATAAAGCTGCAGCGGCTGGATGCTCCGGCCGAGCCTGGGGAAGCTGAGCCGAAGGCCGCCCGAGCGGGCGGGGGTGACAGCCGCCTGGGCGCCAATTTCCGCGCCAGCCTCGGGAAGCCTCAGGTCAACTCTGCTCATAAAACTCTGCACAAATATTTCTTTTTCTATCAGAGGAATTCTAATTCTGCACACAGAGCAGGGCCACTCAGATTATTACACATTATTAAAAATTAATTTAAAAAATGGTCTGGTTCTAGCAACGTGCAGTAGAGATGGTGTCCAAGTCTGAAATCATAGCAGGGAAAAAGTAGAAAGAAAATCTTACGTTGTTTGGGCAAAAGAACGCCTGGAAAATGGCTCCTTTTGTTTTGACAACCGGAGTCACCGATTTGGAGCCTGCCCTGTCTTCCATAACGGCTGTTATCCAGGTGTTATTACACTTGACCTTAAGATACAGCTTTCCATCCAGTGCCCACTGCTCTGTGGCTTCTGGGTGAGCTGGGTTTGTCTCCGGGACGGGTCGTCAGGGTCAGACGGGACAGTGCCCGCCCGTCACCCAGGGTCTGCATCCGCAGGGCCATGCACATGCCTACGCACCCTGGAGACGCAGGCGCCGACAGCGTGCTGTCCCCGGGGGTGGCTGTGTGCTCCCTGGACAAAGAGCCTGGAGGCCGCGCCCTGAGCAAAACGGAGCAGAGGCTGCTCGCTGTGTGGCCCCCACGGCAGGTGTTAGGACGGCAGTCCTGAGGATCGTGGCTTCGTGTGCCTGGGCGTGGCTGTGACAGTCTCATTTCTGCTCGCTTAATGAATAAGTGATCTAGTCCACTAAAATGCAATAAGAAATAGATCCCGTGTGTGTGTGTGTGTGTGCGTGTGTGTGTGTGGTGGTGGTTTAGTAGTTAAGTCATGTCTGACTCTTGTGACCTCATGGACTGTATAGCCTGCCAGGCTCCTCCGTCCATGGGGGTCTCCAGGCAAGAATACTGGAGGGGGTTGCCTTGCCCTTCTCTAGGGGATCTTCCCAACCCAGGAACTGAACCAGAGTCTCCTGCATTGCAGGCCGATTCTTTCCCAGCTGAGCTACAAGGGAAGCCCGTATGTGTGTGTGTGTGTGTGTGTGTGATGACAGGCCCCAGATGGACGTCTCCAGGGCCGGGGACAGGTGTGACCCGCCACCAGCTCCTGGCCTCCTGCAGCTGGAGCAGAGAGCCGGCACGTTGGCTTCTGGTCTCTGCGGCAGGTGAGGTTCTGTGCCTGTTGGGATATCAGGGTTGACCTGTGACCTCATGGTCTCTGGGCATTTTTAAATACAGCCCAGGTTCAATTTCAGAGCCTCTCTTAATATCTAGGAGGCTCTTCCTGCAGCCTGCGCCGCCTAATAAAGCTGCAGCGGCTGGATGCTCCGGCCGAGCCTGGGGAAGCTGAGCCGAAGGCCGCCCGAGCGGGCGGGGGTGACAGCCGCCTGGGCGCCAATTTCCGCGCCAGCCTCGGGAAGCCTCAGGTCAACTCTGCTCATAAAACTCTGCACAAATATTTCTTTTTCTATCAGAGGAATTCTAATTCTGCACACAGAGCAGGGCCACTCAGATTATTACACATTATTAAAAATTAATTTAAAAAATGGTCTGGTTCTAGCAACGTGCAGTAGAGATGGTGTCCAAGTCTGAAATCATAGCAGGGAAAAAGTAGAAAGAAAATCTTACGTTGTTTGGGCAAAAGAACGCCTGGAAAATGGCTCCTTTTGTTTTGACAACCGGAGTCACCGATTTGGAGCCTGCCCTGTCTTCCATAACGGCTGTTATCCAGGTGTTATTACACTTGACCTTAAGATACAGCTTTCCATCCAGTGCCCACTGCTCTGTGGCTTCTGGGTGAGCTGGGTTTGTCTCCGGGACGGGTCGTCAGGGTCAGACGGGACAGTGCCCGCCCGTCACCCAGGGTCTGCATCCGCAGGGCCATGCACATGCCTACGCACCCTGGAGACGCAGGCGCCGACAGCGTGCTGTCCCCGGGGGTGGCTGTGTGCTCCCTGGACAAAGAGCCTGGAGGCCGCGCCCTGAGCAAAACGGAGCAGAGGCTGCTCGCTGTGTGGCCCCCACGGCAGGTGTTAGGACGGCAGTCCTGAGGATCGTGGCTTCGTGTGCCTGGGCGTGGCTGTGACAGTCTCATTTCTGCTCGCTTAATGAATAAGTGATCTAGTCCACTAAAATGCAATAAGAAATAGATCCCGTGTGTGTGTGTGTGTGTGCGTGTGTGTGTGTGGTGGTGGTTTAGTAGTTAAGTCATGTCTGACTCTTGTGACCTCATGGACTGTATAGCCTGCCAGGCTCCTCCGTCCATGGGGGTCTCCAGGCAAGAATACTGGAGGGGGTTGCCTTGCCCTTCTCTAGGGGATCTTCCCAACCCAGGAACTGAACCAGAGTCTCCTGCATTGCAGGCCGATTCTTTCCCAGCTGAGCTACAAGGGAAGCCCGTATGTGTGTGTGTGTGTGTGTGTGTGTGGTGTGTGTGTGTGGTGTGTGTACAGACACACATATATAAAGCTGAATCTCTGTGCTGTGTGCCTGAAACTAACACGTTGCTCTTTTCTGGTCTTCTTTTGTTACCTTTTGTTGGTGCGCAGGTGGCTCACCGCGCTGGGCCAGTATCTGCCGCGCGGCCACGTGAGCCAGCTGTGCATGCGCACGGCCCCGCTTCCCTGACCTCCTTCCCGCTGAGGTCACCACAGAGCACTAGGCCCACCTCCCCGTGCTGAACAGTGAGCTCTCTCTTGCGAGTTCTCTATTTTGCACATGGTATCGACAGTGTATGCATGTCAGTCCCAGTCTCCCAAATCTCCCAATTCATCTCACCCTCCCTTTCAGGCTTGGCGGCCATACATTTTTGTTCTTTACGTCTATGCCTCTACTTCTACCTTGCTAATCAATTACACCCCAAAATAAAATAAAAATTAAACAGATAAATAGAGCCCACAGTTGCTAGACCTGCAGCCTCCCTGGATACAGGACGTGGCATTCAACACATGAAGGGCTCCCGCTGCTGGGGGCCTCCTCTGCCCAGATGCCACGTTAAGGCCTGGGTTCAGCTGCCGAGTGTCTGCAGCCAGCCCCGAAGCCCCTGCTTCCTGCTCTCCTGGGGGCCGAGAGCCCCCCTCCACCGCCCTTCCTGCCAGACACCCTCCCCGCCCCACGGCTCCGGCTGGGGGCAGGGGGCAGGTGATTGCTTTCACAGGAGAGGGGGTTGGTCACAGGGAAAGGGACCACCAGCACGGCTGGAGACAGGGCAGGGTGGTCAGCAAGGACACAGACGAGACCTTGGCCTGCTGCACCCGGGCAAGGCTCTCTGGAGAAAATGGTTCTTGGGGTTGTGGTGAGCCGGCCAGGAAGACAGACTGACCTGCGTTCACAGACAGAGCTGCCCTGTTCAGACAGGCACGCAGCACATTGCTGCTATCTCCCAGGTTGGAGAGAAAATGGGGGCGCAGAAATAGAGTGTCGTCATCTGCCACACTGACCTTCTGTGAGACCAGCCTTCCCTGCCCCATGCCGCGCCCGTCTGGCCAGCTGGCGGCCGACTGGGGGCAGCCGGCAGACCATCCCTTGGTCGCCATCCCCCTCTGCCCACTCTGGGGCAGGAGTGTCCACGCTGAGGGCCCAGTCTCTTTGTGGCAGAGTTTTCAGCCTTTTCCTTTACGGAGGCGGGCTTGCGAGACTCCACTTTCAGTGATAAGTGAGAACCAGGTCATCTTTAGCCTCCTTGGGCGTGCAGGGCACCAGGGTCTGGAAGAGTCAGATTGGCCAGTTTTCAGGGTCCAAAGTGGCCGCTGCTGCCCATGGTGGGGCTCTCGGTGCCCAAGGTCAGGTCCCGGGTTGGCCCAAAGGGCACCGGCCCCCCATCTCTTCCTTCCCCATCCTCCAAGGGCTCCTCCTCCGAGGGGCCTGCCCGGTGCTGACCTGTGAGGCCCCCACAATGGCCGGCTTTCTCGCCCACACTGTCCTGCACCCACCCCAGCCCCGCACCCTGTGGCCGGTGGACATGCGGGGCCCCCAGGCAGCTCCAGGGTTAATTCTTGGCAGTCCCTGGCAGGAAGCAAATAACCCAATCAGGGCGCTGGTTTTTAAGATGAAGTTTCAGTGTGTCGCCCACAGATGATCATTGATTGTGCCCAATAAATAGAGGCAGCCCTGACGTTTATTGTTGCTGGCGGTAATTATAATCGGCGGCTGGACCCTGCGCTGCTGAGCGCCGCGTCTGTGGCCGGCGTGGCAGTTCTGCTTGCCTCCTCTGCTCTGTTCATGGGGCCCTGTGACTCACGGGGGATGATCAATATTTTATGCACAGCAGTTGGACTGAGGGTGTCTGGGTCCTTTGGGTGTCTGGGTCCTTTGTGGGCCCACTGATAATGACCCCTTTATTCAGGCTAGCTTGTAGGAACAAGGAGGTGAAGAAAAGGGGAGAGAGTCATAGCGCATGCTCAGGAAAGCACTGTGAAGGTCATAAGCAGAAAGCCAGAGGGGAGAGGCAGAGAGGGGCGGAGCGGAACTGGGGGAAATGCAGAGGCTTCTACACTCGTGTGGAAAACAAACGGGGGTGTTCCTCGGATTTTTCTTAACATGCTAAAAATAAAAGGCTCAGCGAGGTTTCATCAGTCTTCTGAAACTCATTCTCTTGTAAAAAGATTGATTTTATGAAACTGAGGTTTAACAGCCATGAATTTTTATTTTATATATTCTGAATAATTTCAGGATATCCTGATAAATAAGAATGTATCACTCCCCCCCACCCCCTCCAAACCCAGCCCCGTTTGTTTTCCATCAGATAAAACTCTAGGAGCTGACTGCTCAGCTGTTCTGATTTTCCACTTCAAAGGCACTCTTGCCCACCGATGCCCGTTCGCCTCTCTGAGATCCCAGCTTCCTTAGATGCCCCAGAGCTGCATGAAGAGTGAGCTGAGCCCGCTGTGCAGATGCCAGAGTCAAGCAGCTGCTCTTACTGCTGGAAGTGCCCTCAGGACGCCCCCAGTCCTGCAACAGCCACCTGGCTCTTCGTGAGTGGTTGTGTTTCCCGACGTTCTTGGTGAACAGGGGTGGGTACGGGCCCGGCAGCCAGGGGAGGGGCCTTGCTGGACCCGCATCCTGTGCCTTACAGGACGAGGCATGAGGCCGGATGTGTCTGGGTCAAGCGCTGGTCTGATTCTGGAACCCAGAGTCTGACGGAGCCAAGCCCAGGTCCATCTGCTCACCCCCATGATCATCTTACGGAGCCCTGTGGCCTCGTCTCCTAAACGAGAGAGCTTCCTGGAGCCCAGTCCCCGTGGCGTGGAGACACCTGCTGAAATGCCTCCTGCTTTCATTCAGGGCCCAGTGGGTCGGTCTTGCTTGGTTTTGTTCTAGCCTGTGTTGCTGTGAGGAGCAGATAACAAAATGCAGAAAAGCGTTGAGAAGATCCTGGGCCCTTGAGACCCTAGGAGTGATGGCATCTGTCCACAGCTTCCAGGTTAGTGCTTCTAGCACACTCATCGTGGGGTCCAAGGTGGACCTGGAGGAGGACGCTGTCACCAAATCTGGGTATCAGGAAACTCTGCACTTTCGAGCCCTTTCTGCCAGGCAGCACCCCACATGGAAAGACCCTGCTTGGCCTAAAGGGAAGGGGGTCTTCCCTCTGCGGCTCCAAGCGTTGGCCTCAGCTGACAGGGGTTAGGGACACACAGGACTGGACAGAAAAAAGGGGATAGAGCTTGAATAAGTGCAAAAAGAGAAAACCACAATAAAGAAAAGCAGAAGAGGGTCATGCGGATATTCATTAATCTCTGAGCAGCTGGAACATCTGCATGGAAAAGGGCCAGGAACATGCCCAGACTGACGAGCGACAGCGAATTAAAGAAGATCCACGTTGTAGAGCACCTTGATAGTAAAAGGCCAGTGTCACCAGCAGAGGAATTTATATTTTAGCAAATGTGACAGAAAAAAGGTTAATGCATTTACTAGGAGGAGTTCTCTTGCATATACATTTGTCAATAAGACTAACAGAAAGCAACAGAAAACATGAGCCCAAAAACAATAGGTGGCTGACAAAAAAACCCCAAAATGTCAGAAATAAGAAGACTTTCATCTCATTCGCAACCAAAGGCATCAGTAGTCAGGACATTCTGACTTGGCCCTCCAGGGGTTGCCGGGGGTTTCGGAGCAGGGTGGGCGCCGCCCCGGGCTGGTGGACAGGCCTCCAGCGGGGAGGCGGGCAGCGCCGCCTGGAGACACCGGAGAAGCGCGCGCGGGAACCGGAGACGCGGGCGGAGGCGGCGGCCTGGACGGAGGTCCGCGGCGGGAGCGCCGCGCCTGGGCCCTCTCCCGCGGAGGGCAGCGCGGCTCTCGCGGGCTCCTCTCGCCCGGAGCTCCGGGCTAGCGCGCGGGGCCTCGGCAGCCGTCCCGTGTGGGCTCAGCCGCCCCGAGGCGGAGAGCCCTTCCCAGGCCACGTTTCCTACACGGGCAGAGGGATTCTCTACCACCGAGCCACCAGGGAGGCCCGAGTGTCATTTTCACAGTGAAAAATTAAAAATGACTTAATGTCCCGCAGCACAATGAGACTTTGATTTCCTCAAGGGTGCTCCCAAAGCACTGCAGGAGTTTTGTAATCTTAAACATTGTTCAGTGCTATGGGACAAGAAGAAAAATATGCGATTAGATTGAACTCGAGCCACATAATCGCCAATGCGTTTTAAACGCACAAACATACCACACAGAAAATATCCAGGGAGGCAGTCAAGTGGCCCAGCCCAGGGGAAGTGCAGCACGGCCGCCGGGGTGGAGCACTTGGTGCGGAGGTCACTGCAGCCCTAAACCTCACTTTCTGCGTGTGAAATGCAGATTAGACCAGCTCCTGCCTCCCAGAACTGTGGGGAGGACGCACGAGCAGACAGCACAGCCCCGAGTCGGCTGGCATTCAACTGACCCAGGTCACAGGCATCTTCAGCTCTGGGGGTTGCAAGGCCTCCCTCACAAGCTGACCGAATCAGGTCTGCCCTCAAGCAGCCACAGACACTCTGTAAGCAAAGGCGGTGACTGTGCCAAGAGGGTTTATTTGAGGATGCAAACATCTGAATTCCAATTAATTTCTGCATGTCATGAAATACTCTTATTTTGACTTTTTGAAAAAAAGCATTTATATTTAAAAAATTCTATTTTTACTTTATTTTACTTTACAATGCTGTATTGGTTTTGCCATACACTGACAGGAATCCACCACAGGTGTACACGAGCTCCCAATCCTGAATCCCCCTCCCACCTCCCACCCAACATCATCTCTCTGGATCTTCCCCGTGCACCAGCCCCAAGCATCCTGTATCCTGTATCGAACATAGACTGGCACTTCGTTTCTTACATGATAATATACATGTTTCAATGCCATTCTTCCAAATCATCCCACCCTCTCCCTCTCCCTCAGAGGCCAAAAGTCCGTTCTACACATCTGTGTCTCTTTTGCTGTCTCGCATACAGGGTAACGATGACCCTGTATGAAAAATAGCATTTAAAAGCATAGAACGGTCTTAGCTTTAGGGCTGTACAGACGGCAACACAGACTGAAACAGTTCAGGCTCTGTGGTTCACTGACCCTGGCTTGAGACATTGCCTGGAATTCATATTAGTTACTAAAATGATTGCCTCATTGTTATTTGAAAAGAAAAAGGATGAAAACACAATATAAACTTTGACATTCTATAACTGTAGTTGATTTTTACTTTCCTCTTTGCCTTTTTCTGGATTTTCCCATTTTCTGAGTTGTGTCAAGAGGAATCATTTCATAATTTCAAAAAGCAAACTTTTGAAAGTTATGTAAACCAAGAACATCAAAATCTCTGTAAGAAAAGCAGAAAAAGAAAACAACCGACATCCCAAGATCCACTTCGTTTCAGTGTTGGCGATGCTAAGAGGTCTTTGAACGTATGGGAAACAGCTCAGAGACTAGACGCAAATTCCACAGGAGACGCAGCCAAGGAGCCGTGTTTCCTTCAGCGGTTGAAGGAAAAATATTTATTCTGCTGGTGGACCTTGTCACAGGAGCACAGGAGGGGCTGGGGCCCTGGAGTCCTGTCTGTGGTCTCGAGACGGGGTTGGAATTTGTATTCACCCAGCAGAAGTGTTCTTGCAGGAGGACAGTGTTACTGATGCTAGGAAGAGAAGCAGGCTTGAGATGGAATGTCTTCCTTGTTTGCTTGTTCCTGATTTAAAAGTCGGAATGTCCTCATTTGAGATTTCTTCTAAACTGGTCTCAGAAGCAGCAGAATCTGTCACTGAAATGAATGGCTGCGCTTAAGACACAGGAGCAGAGTTCTGTAGCCTCCTGATACGTTCTGGCCCGGATCCTTTCGGCAAGGAGCGTTCAGAGATTAAGTTTTTGTTGTTCAGTCGCTCAGTCATATCTGACTCCTCCTGACCCCATGGACTGCAGCACGCCAGCCTTCCCTGTCCATCACCAGCTCCCGGAGTTTACTCAGAGTCATGTCCATTGAGGCGGTGATGCCATCCAGCCATCTCATCCTCTGTCGTCCCCTTCTCCTCCTGCCTTCAGTCTTTCCCAGCATCAGGGACTTTTCCAGTGAGTCAGCTCTTCGCATCAGGGGGCCCAAGCACTGGAGCTTCAGCTTCAGCATCAGTCCCTTCCGATGAGTATTCAGGGTTGGTTTCCTTTCATTTCATTTTTCCCAGTTTACTGAGAGAGTCAGCCAGACCTGGCTGTGTCACGGGGTAGCTTCTGAACCTCTCAGGCGGTACCTACGGCAGGCAGCCCACTAGGCAGCAGAATAGAGTGATGAGCAACGTTTGCCAGGAAAGTAGCGGGCAAGGCGCCCGTGACCCCGAGCGGCTGAGGACGAGCCCATGAGACCTGCCGGGGTGAGTGCCTCGGTGGAGGGAACGGAAGACGCAACGGCGCGTCTGTGAGCCCGAGCAGAGAAGACACGGGACCTGGCCGGCGAGCCCAGGAAGCCCTAAAGGCTGCCTGGAGGAGGCGCAGGAGCCCGGGGAGCCTCTCCACCCCTCCCGGCTTCCTCCCGGACAGGGCCCGGGACAGGGCACTGCTTCGGAGATGAAAGGAAGTCAAGCAGCGCAGAGCGGGCAGGGGCGGGGACCCCAGAGGAAAGAGGGCAGAGCCGCAGGCCTCCACCAGCAGCGGCAGGTCCTGCAGCCAGACAGAGACAGCGCAGAGGGATTTCGGGGAAGCCAGGGCGGCCCCGAGCCTCGCCGCCTTCTCCAGTCCAGGAAAGCGGACGCCATGCAAAAGCACTAAAGCCAACCCCAGACAAAGCTTTCCTCAGAGAGGAGGGGATGGGCAGGCAAGTCAGACCTTCACACGCTCGTTCAAAATAAGGTGGAAGACGCCAGAAATGACGCAGGACGGGGGACAAACGCATGAATCAGAATCAGAACCCACAGAAATGAGGTGAAGAACACACAGGAAGTCATTAGGAGAAAATAATCAGAAAACAGAAAACAGGCTACATTAAAAGATATATGAAGAAGAAGAGCAACAGGAAGAGGAACCAGAAAAATTTCACTCATAAAATCAAGAGCTTAAAGGATTTGACAGTGACAAACGCTGAAGTTTAAGTCGTATAAAAGTATTAGTTGCTGAGTCGTGTCTCTTTGTAACCCTATGGACTGTAGCCCACCAGGCTCCTCTGTCCATGGGATTCTCCACGCAAGAATACTGGAGTGGGTTGCCATTTCCTCCTCTTATAAATAACAGGTGCTCAAAGTAAAAATAGCTTAAGGAAACAGGAGAAATACTGGAAGCTGTAACTCAAGAAAACATTCTGAAATGTAAAAAAAAAGACTGTGCTCTACTGCGTATTCAAAGAGCCCCCACGCCTGAGAATCTGGGCCCAAGTGGCCTCGATCAAGACACCTCCTCACAAATTTCTTGGATTTTACAAAAGAGAGAACAAAAACTCCCTCTGGGGTCTTGGCAAAAATTGCAAGAAATTCATAATGGAGAGAAATTACATATTTCATCCTATTTTTTCAACAACACTTTATGCCAGTGGTAAATGGAGGAATGTGTTTGATAAACAGGAAAAAAAATATGAGCCCATAATTTTGTAGCCCGAGAGACTTTCTGTTTGTCCCCTGCAAACATCCCGAGGAATATTATGTCCCCGAGCCCTTTCTGAGAAATCTACCAGAGAACCAGTAATAGATGACGGAAAACCCCGGAGCGACTGCGACTTAGCCCTTTGCCACGTTGGCGCCGGCGTCAGCGAGGAGCAGAGCTCCTGGAGGGCGGATCGGCGGCTGCAGTCACAGTACAACCTTCCTCATGGGTTCTCTAAGGTGTTGTCAGTGTTGCTGACAGTGGGGTTGGTCGTCTTTAATGGGGGACAAGTCAGCGAGGGAGTGTGAGACACTCTAATCACAGACCTCCTCTGTGTCTGGGCGAGGCTTCCCTGGTGGCTCAGACGGTGAAGCATTTGCCTGCAATGTAGGAGACCTGGGTTCGATCCCTGGATTGGGAAGATCCCCTGGAGAAGGAAATGGCAACCCACTCCAGTAATATGGCCTGGAGAATCCCACGGACGGAGGAGCCTGGTAGGCTACAGTCCATGGGGTCACAAAGAGTCGGATACAACTGAGCGACTTCTTTCTCTCTGTGTCTGAGCAACAGGCTTCACAGCCTGGGTGAATCTACATGACCCCAGAGGGGAAGCACACGTTTCTGTGGCCCCAAATCTAGGGAGGAAACACCAGCGTGAACTCCAGAGACGTGTGCTTCAGTGCAAACACCACATCTGCGTTCTCCCCAGAGGAGGGAACCCTGGCCATCAGCAGTGAGTGGTCCTGAAGCACCCTCTCCTTCTGGAAGGAACCCGGGGTTCTGTGGGGGATGTCTCATTTCTGCTGGAGCAGATGTGCAGGACCGGAAAGCATCCTGCTTGGTGGGTGCCAAAGAGCCCTCAAACGGCCCCTGGTCACGTCAGGAGGACACAAGGGCCGGCTCAGACCCGGGCCTCCAGCCAAAGATGCAGCAACTTCGGTTAGTGAGGACCTGTCAATCATGTTTAAATCTATGCGTTCTCAACACTATTCAGAAATAATAGATGACCTTCAGAGGCTGATGGGGAGCCAGCTGACTGCCTTGAAAACTGAATAAAGGATAGTGATCAGTGATCTGGGCCACCTTCCTTTCGTAACGAGTTCTGGAGGACCAAGCAGGAAGAGAGGAGAATCTTGCTGTTGAATTTTTTCCAACAAAAATGTGAAAAAGAAATTGGGGAAGGAACGAAGCTATAGATGAAGTAAGACTTAGACAACCTAAGGGCCCAGAAGTGGGGAGGGCTGGGCTGCAGCACCGCTGAGACGGTGTCGGGAAGCACAGCAGTGGCTTCTATGGGAGCCGAGGGGGTGCTGGGATGGGATGGGGTTTCTGGGGCAACGGGATGGAGTTGTAGTTACAGAGCATTCCACTGGAATGACCCATGACACCATATGCTTATCTTAGGCGGTTTGCTCTATCTGCTTTATTTTACAACAAAACACTTAGAAATAAATTTGTAAGACATCAATGTAGTATCATGTCGTAATTATTTCCCAACATTGTGAAAAAAGTTTCAAGGGTTAAGAGAGGAGGTGAGCTCTGTTTTGAGCAGACTGTCACTGATTTGCAGTGCGATTCACATGGCCAACACAGAGCAAGGCAGGACGGCCCTGGAGAGGCGTGAGGCCCCCCGTGTGCAGAGGACACGCTGCAGACCCAGGGCTGCTCGGAGCTCACGTGTGGACGGCCGCACTTTCTCAGCTGCTGGGCGGCGCGTGCTTTACAGCCGGCGTCGCGATTCAGCTCCTTGGGACTCACTGTTTGAAAGGGCCATTTGAACCTCTCTGCTTATGGCCTTTTCCTATTTTGATATTGGGTTTTCACTCTACGCCTTCCTGATTCCCAGGGCTTTTTGCACCTAAAATATATATTAACACTTGTCTTTGACAGGAATTTAAGAGCCCCTTTCTCAATTTGTCTTCTGAGTATTTTCTGATGCTGGTTTGTGTGATTTCTCTTCTTTGGTCTTGCAGAAGTTTATGTTTTGAAGGAGCTTGCAACAGAAATATTCTGAGTGCTTGGGCAGAGGCCAGGGGAGCTCTCCACATGTCCAGCATCAAGGATGCACTTGCGGCTGCGCTGGAACGTGGTGCCGCCCGCAGCGGCCCCTGGTGCAGAGGAGCGGTGTGCCGCCTGGACTCCCAGGGCCCCTTGGAGCCGGCCCGTGGCTCTCCCAGCTGCATTTTGCTCTCCTCCTGGGATGTGCTGCCTTTCAATGTCTGTGAGGATCCCAGGCTTCTCTCCTGCCCTGAAGTCTGTCACACGTCCAGGACTGGCCTCTCCTTCTGGGCGTTTCTGAGGTCCCCACCCACTTCTGTGCCCACTGTCCTTCCCTGGACAGCTCATCAGCTGCTCCTCTGCCTTGGGGACACTGTGAGCATCTGGGTGTGCAAATTCTGTCTCTGCCCAGGGCCACTGGAGTGTAGTTTCACTCTCCTGTTGGTGCCCTGTCCCAAGGGTGAAGGAGACACGTTCAGAGCAGAGTGGCCACCACGTTCCCACTGGGATCAGCTCCAATGTCTTCATTTATAATATTTTCTTATTATTTAGTTCAAGACACTTCCTCACTTTTCATTGTAATTTTGTTTTTGACATTGGCTATTTAGAAGTACATTTTTTAATTTAAAAACTTGTGGAGATAACACTCTAATTCTTTGGGGGTTATTGATATCTGGATGGAGGTTACTTGGTTGGACAACACACTGCTGTGATTTCCATCTTTTGAAATGTGTTGAGACTTGTTTAAGGCCCAGCATTTTGTCAGTTCATAAAATCTATGCCTGAACAGAATGCCTGCCATGTAGTAACTGGGACAGTGTTCCATGTTTCCATCACTCAAACGTTTTGACCATGGTTTTAAACACATCTACAGAGTGAATTTTTAGCTATTGGGTCTGCTGCTGCTGCTACTAAGTCGCTTCAGTCGTGTCCGACTCTGTACAACCCCAGAGACGGCAGCCCAACAGGCTCCCCCATCCCTGGGGTTCTCCAGGCAAGAACACTGGAGTCTACCCATCACTAAAAGTTGCCTGTTGTTGCTCAGTCGTGTCTGACTCTTTGCAACCCCATGATCCCCCACCCCAGGCCTCCCTGTCCATCACCAGCTCCCAGAGTTCACCCAAACTCATGTCCATTGAGCCATTGAGTCAGTGATGCCATCCAACCGTCTCATCCTCTGTCATCCCCTTCTCCTCCTGCCTTCAATCTTTCTCAGCATCAGGGTCTTTGCAAATGAGTCAGTTCTTTGCATCAGGTGGCCAAAGAATTGGAGTTTCAGCTTCAGCATCATTCCTTCCAATGAACACCCAGGACTGATCTCCTTTAGGATGGACTTGTTTGAGCTACTTGCAGTCCAAGGGACTCTTGAGAGTCTTCTTCAGCACCACAGTTCAAAAGCATCAATTCTCCTTATAGTCCTGCCAGATTTTGCATCGTAAATTCTGAGATTCTTTGAAACAGGGTAATTGTAGGGAGGTTTTGTTTCTGTTGTTTTCCAACATGAAGCAGATTGAATGAGAGCAAAATTGGCAGGCTCGGGTCAGGTGCCTCAGGTCCGAGGACGGAGGTGCCGAGACTCACGTTTTCTGTCCTTATGCTTCCTGTTCTGTGGTCGTCATTCTGAGTCCCTGATTAGCCCCTCCGGGCACGAAGCCCCAGCTGGGTCTGGGCCAGGAACGGCCGAGCAGAACTGAGGCCTGAACCCCTGCACTGGCCTCAGGAGGGGCGCCAGTGAGGTCTCCATGGGGCCAGCGGTGTGGCCAGATTTCTCAGAATTTACCTCCACCAAGAAAGCACCGTTCTTCACAGCATAAACAACACACACACCATGTGAAGCTCTCAGAGCCAATGGCAACCAAAGCAACTTAGAAGTCAGACTTTTTCCAGGAAGACCCTTTATCACTGGCACGGTTTAGGCCTGTGCTTGGCGAGGATGGAAATCCACCCGCGCCTTTGGGGTGGTCTCACTGTTCTTTTCAAGTCTCTGCAGAAAGGCATCCTCCCCCAGGCGCAATATCACTACCTTGGTGGGGCTCTAAAAGTTCAGGTGAACGAACGACTGTGGGGCGCTCTCTGGGGGCCGGCACGCCACCTGGAAGTCCAAGCCACACCTGGTGCAGCCCCTGCGCAAGTTCTGTGATGTAACTGTCAGACAGTAAAAAAGGTGAGGTGTGCAGAGGATGGCCTCCCGCCTGGGTCTCACACACACACACCCTCACCCTTAGGGAAGGACCCCAGCACCGGGGCCCGTACGCACAGGCACCGTCTGGATTCTGGGGCCAAATGCAGGAAGGAACACAGGGGCACCCCCTCTGGATGCATTTTCAGGCTGTGTTCTGCAAAAGAACCTTTCACAAGAGAACGGGGAGGGGGGCACACTGATAATTTCACGTTCTGATAACTTAGAGCTAAACGCATGTCGTTAGAGAGACTAGGCCCTGAGCTCCTCTGGGCTGAGAGGAGGCTGGTGAAGCAGAGAAGTTACGTCCATGTGCAGCTGTGTGGGAAATGCCTCATTCCCAAGGTCACAGACTTGAGGCTCCTCAGCAGAAAACCCTGGCTCAGAGTCGCAGTGGTTGGAGGATATGCATGCCACAAGCCAAAACAGGTGTATTCAAAAGAAACCCCGAATCTGTTATAGCGGAATTCTAAAGTCACTCATTGACAAAAACTCAGAAAATGGGAAAAAAAGGAAAGAAAAAATAGCTTGAAATATCCCCAGTAAGCCATCGCTGCAGAGGTCCCGATCTTACTGCTTTTCCCAGCAAACTGGGCTGTTTCAGGGGCCCCGTCAAACCAGCCTGTGGCGACTTCTAGGCGATTAGGGGTCAGCAAAGCAGCAGAGGGCAGCAGGCAGCACTTCTCATGCAAGGAAGCCTAGACTCTCAGAGGTCACCACCTGGACGGCAAAGGGACAACAGACGCTCGTTCTGTTTCTTCATTTGAAATAAAAAAGTACATCAGGGCTGTTTCATGGAGATGCAATTTACACGTTGAGAGTTTCTAGAGTTAAAAACAGCAAGGACAGACACACAGCAGAAGCCGTCGTGAGGCTGGTGGTGACCTCTGTCCATGTCGTCTTAATGTCCCTTCCGAACCCCCGCCCGGATGGGAGGGTGATGTGGGTGAGGACAGGGGAGGCAGGGCTCCTGCCCCAGGCGGGTCCCTAATGGCCCAGGCGAGGAATTGATCTGCCAGCTGAGGCTTCCTTGGCCTGCGACCTGGAGGCCACGGACAGCGCCTTTCTGCTGGGCTGGGGCCTGCTGGCCACCGCAGGAGGCGCTGCCAGCCTCCTGTTTCCAGTGGGAGCAAGAAGGCCCGTGCGCACAGCATCCTAGGCCCCACGCCCAGCGGACACGGGGGAGGTGGTGGCAGACCAGCGTGAGGCGTTTTCGCTCTTGGTTCATAAATTAAGCACAGCAGTTACCCCAGCGTATCGAAAACGTGCGCGGGCTCCCGGAAGCCAAGCGTGGAGTAGAAGCAAGGCGGAAGTCTTCCCTGGGCCTCAGTGGTAGAGAATCCGCCTGGAGACGCAGGGGACGCGGGTTCGATCCCTGACCCAGGAAGACGGCGCATGCCTTGAAGCAAGTAAGCCTGTGTGCCAAGCTACTGAGTCTGCGTGCTGGAGCCGGGAGCCGCAGCTGCTGAAGTCCACACGCCCTGGAGCCACAGGGTGGGGAGCCGCTGCCACGAGGAGCCCGAGGAGCCCGTGCACCACAGCTAGAAAGCCCTGCCGGCCTCAGCTGGAGGAAGCCCATGCAGCAGGAAGACCCAGCACGGCCAAAATTAAACAAAAAAACAAGCAAGGCAAACCCGGGAACTTGCCAAGAACTCAAGGGACAGGGAGCTGAGGCGATCTCCTCTCTGCCCGTCTCAGGATTTGCACGTTGCTGTCCTTTTCTTACTGATCAGCAGAGAGGGCGTCACTGGACCTTTAAGGAGCGTGCAGAGGATGGGCTGGTGTGGGATGCGCAGCTGGTGGAAAGCTGGGGTCTGGGTCCTGGAGGCGGGACTGTGAGCGGCTGGGGTCTGAGGCGCTCGCTCTGCCCGTCAGCGGGGCTCCTTGACTTAATGTTCAGCTCCGTCTCTATGCAGAGCCAGGTCCTGGTTGTGCCTACAGCAGCGGACGAATGTCTGCAGTGGACCCATCGCAGACGACCAGTCATGGAAAGTGGCCCCGGTCACCCCCGGGGTCTGCGCACTCTTGCCACCAGGCCCAGATGTGACGACCTCCGGGCTTCTCTCCAGGCCCCGCCTCCTCCCGTCCAGCCCTGGGAGCTGGTTTGGAGCCCACCGCTGGTGCTAGGCTGGAACACAAGGTGGGCCCCTCAGAAACGGCAGGGTGACTATCAGGCTGCCGTGGGATGTGCCACCCGAAAGGCTCGTGTCCAGGCTGCCCCCTCAGGGAGCCGATCAGAGCCAGGGAGAGCCACGCTCAAGCAGGAGTCTGCGGGCTCAACCCCACAGCCAGGCCCAGGCACTCTTTCTGCCCTCGTGAGTGTCCACTGGGGAGAAAAGACCCGGGTCCATGTCACTGGGGGTGTCCCTGCCAGCGCTGCTGCTGGCTGTGAATAACTGAAGAAAAGGGAAGGGCGCCCATGGGCTGGGTCTGAACTCGCCCTCAGGTTTGACCTGAGGCTGGAGAAGGACCTAGAAGCTCTGATGAGGTGGAACTGCAGTGGTCTTCAAGTCAGGGCACGTCTGTCGGGCAGATCCCAGGACCCTTGGCACTTGACTCAGAAAGGCCGATGCAGACCAGTGCCCCAGGGTTGCGGTAGCCAAGCCTCACCCCCCACGATGGGGATGTGAGAGCAGAGCAACCAGGTGGCACCCGGGCCTGCCGTCTCCCCTCAGGGAGGTCAGCCTACACCCTCCAGCCTCTGTGATGTGGTCCAGGCCTGCCTTCCCCACCAGCACCTTCAGTGGGAAGGGACCTCGTCTGCCCATCACACCCGGAGCAGCAACTGTGTCTCACTCCTAAAGCCTCCCATGCTCTGCTTATCCACCTTCAGGGCAGGAAGATTCAGACTCGTGGCTTCTAGCAGGCACAAAGGACGGTGGAAGTCCTCATTCTCATCGTCACAATAAGAAGAGTGGAACACACTGGAAATCAAGTCTTCCCAGATTCCCCGAGAAACGTGAAGTCACAGACTGCTGCCCTCAAATTGGAGAGACGGCCGGCAGGTACAGTGACTCAGAACTTGCTGGAGCGGAACCCTCCTGGGTCCAGGCTACAGGGCAGCGGGCAGCCTGGGCTGCCATCCTGGGCTGAAGGCCTGGTGAGGACGCCTGGGAGGTAAAGTTGGCGCTCACTTCTGTGGGATTTACCTCCAGGAGCTCTGCCAGCTCCTCACGGTGCAGGGCAGACCACAAGCTCCTCCAGCCTCTGGGGGCTGGAAGGGAAGGGAATCATTTTGAAATAGGTCTGAACACTCTGTCTCCGTTAGGAGGCGGCCCCCAGGAAGGCGGTTTAACCAGAGCCTGACCTGCTGGGACTCATCAGAGCCCGGCTGACCTGCATGGCTTTCCAGCTCCAACTGCCCTGTCCCTGCTCAGGGGAGATAACAAACCAAACCCGCCCTAGAGCACTTTGTGAGCCCGCAGTCTGGGGGACTGGACTCACGGGAAGGCTGAGACCAACCCCAGGACCAGACACGCACCCCCGCACCCCTGGGCAGCAGGGCTTCTGCCCAGCAGCAGAACAGGATGGACAGAGGTGAGGCTGCCAGCGCAGGCCTCTCGCGAGACAGCCAGATCCTGCGCTTCTTAACGGCGAATGTTCCAAGTGTCCGATTCTGATTTTTAGTGAATAGCCTTATTTGGCAATTTCATCAGATGTGCTTAAAAGTTCCTGAGTTTTTGTATCTTTCCCTGAGTTAGAAAGAGCATGTTGCTGCCATTTTTTCCAGAGCCAGTTGTGAGCTGATACCATCAGAAGCATTATTTATGCTTTACCCATATCCTAGGGAAGCCTATGCCCATTTCCCATAAGAGGCTAAAATAGGTGGGATTTTTTACCTCTTTTCTGGAAGGGAAAATGTAATAAAATAGGTCTGGTATTGACAGAAGATGACTTTAGCATTGCTTAAGTTGTAGGTATGTGTGCATGTGTAAGCAATGTAATGAACTGTCGTTTTAGAATCAATTTATGGAGTGGAGGCGATGACCTGGAACACTCTCACCCTTTGCCTGCCCACCCCCACCCCCAGGGGCCTGCCAACAGTGCCCCTCACGGCTTCAGCCTCCTTTGTTTGTGAGAGGCATTCATGGCTGAAAGTAGCAGACAGGGATTGCACCCCCAGCCTGGACTCCAGCTGCAGAAGCCAGTGTCGGGGGTGGACTAAGGGGGGTTGTTACCTGGGCTCCTATGAGTCAGTCCAGTTGCTGAAAGGCAGGTGTCTGCCCTTGGGTGGTGCCCATGTGACTCCGGGACTCCAGGACCACAACTGGGGGCTGGGGGTCTGTCTGGGGACTGAGGACCAGCTTCCAACCAGGATGCAGGCTTGCCCCAGTTCCAGCAAGCCCTACAGGCTTCAGCTCCTGTGTGTGGGTCTCCAGTTGGGGTGCTTACTCTCTGCAGACTTGAGGGTCCACCCCCAGACTAATAACACTGAGCAGAGTTTCTGGGGCTGGGACCAAGTATTCTCAGTGACTCCTAGACTCATTCATGGATGAGGACAGCTACAACAAGAGCTTCTGTTTCCCAACCTTCCCTGATGTCTGTTGCAGACACTGGAACTTCAGATAAGACCACGTTTCAGATGCAGCTGCCCCCAGGCTCCCTGTGATGGCGGTGGGGGCGGGAGGGGCAAGTCACCCGGAACTCCGCACTCTCGGCTCCCTCCTTCTGTTCCAGGACATCAGAGCCCCCAATCTCAGTCTCTCTCTCTTGAGCAAGAGTCAGCTTTCTTCGTCTTGCTGAGTGTGAAATCTCAACGACACTGCTATCAACTCTCTACATTCTGGACCCATCCGTGTCTAACAGGGGCTCACTGGAGTCTCCAACGGTAATAGCAGAGTTTCCCATTTCTCCTTTCAGTTTCTGCCTCACTGATGGTGACCTGGGACTATTTGGGTGGTTATTGATCTAATCGGTTGATCGAATATGATCAACCATGTTTGAAGCTGTTTTCTGTTCATCGTCAGAAGCTTCCATTCCTGCCTTCTTTAGTTTTAGATTTAGAATTTCATGTGATTCTATTTTATCTTCTTCCGTAGTGTATCAGTTAAATGTCTCTTAAGATTTTAGTGGCTTCCCTGAAATTCACAGTACGTATTTTAAACAAATCTAAGCGCCCCTGCAAGCAGCCCTGCTCTGGTAATGTGTATTGAGCATGTGCCTTACGACTGAGAATTAATCACCTTCCCATCCCTGTGATGTTCCTGTCACAGTTCCCTTGTCCTTATATCTTATCACCCAGGACTTGTTGCCTTTACTCGTTCCTTCTGTGACACTCTCCCTTATGGAGGTGCAGGCTTCTGATCCATTTTGTATTCCTTCTCCTTGAAAACCTGTTATTGTTTCTTGAATTTCTTGGATCACACCCTGCTAAATTCTCTCAGTTTTTATTTCTCTGAGAAAGTCTTATTTTTTCTTCCTACTTGGAAGTTAAGTTTGTTGGTTATAGAATTCTAGATTGTTGGCTGTTTTTCTTGCAACAAAGCAAATGCTTCGTCCCCTGTGTCCCGTCCTCTTCCGCCCACGCTGTGCAGCTCCCACTGTGATGCTTTCTGTGGGTGCCTTGTCTCTCGAGCTTCTTTCAAGGTTCCCTTTCGACTTTCTACAGTTAGAGCATAATATGCTTATGTGTGTTTGCTGTTGTATTTATTCTGCCTCATGTTTTCAGAGCACCTCGGATTTGTGGTTTGCTGTCTGCCCTCTGCCTTGTTCGGACGCCACTTGCTGGGGTCTAGCCCCGGTGGATCCCAGGGAATTCAAAGCAGGGACGGCGTTGGTGAGGGAAACTTATTTATTTATTAATATAAGATTAGATTAGGAAGAAATAGTGTAGCAGGAAAATTTAGTGGAGAAAAGAAGGCTGATTGACTTGGTCTACATGGAAAATCACACAAAGAACTTGTACCATCTACGATGGGCCACCAGTGCCCATTTAAATATTGGAGAGTGCCCTGCCTTGGGCTCTCTTTCTTATGGATCTTAGAAGCCGGGACAAGTAAGTAGACATGGTGAGCCTCCACATTCCAAGGGAATTCAGCTGAAAAAGGGGAGAAAAGAACCACATGGGGAAGCCCAGCATCGGTGTAAGATTCCAAAAACTATTTTTCAAAATCAGCTTATATACCCCAAGTTGTACATAAAGAAATAAAGGAATATGCAGAGTTATGCAGGGGAAGCAGTCCTGACCCTCATTGAGACAAGGCTTTCTTTTTGCATACCCTCCCCTATACAAAAGGTCTCAGGTGGTTTACGTTATCTTCTGGCCAAGAGGCCTGTTAACATTTTATGGCTCTCTTCCTGGATAATTGTCTATCAAACCAGAAAACTCCTTTTCCCTAGAAGTGTTTTTTCTTTACTCTGCATCACCCTCAAAGCACTAAATAAAGTTACATTCCTGTAGAACAAAGGTGCAGTGGGTTATAACGTAGAAAGCACACAGCTCAAAGATCTAATGTTGCTAGTACCAGGTCTACTACCTGTTTTTTCTATATACCAACTATATCTACAAATAAAGGATATGAAAATTTGGCGGCAAGTATTGGCTCAACAAATGGAACCTTTAATCAGTCCTATTCTAATGATTTTGACTCCTCGGAAGCCCCTACATTCCTAGGACGTTTTAAGCTTCCTGTGCGTCCTGTGGTCGGGAGGCCTCAAACAATCACATGCGCAGCTGTATGAGTCCTGCAGGCAGCCCAGAAAGCCATCAGAGGGGTTTTTGGACTGAAACACTCATATTATGCCCAGGAGATTTATTATCTAAAAGCTCTAAATTAGTTTTTTTTTCCAGAAAAAGGTGGTGGGGGGACAGTCACCTGTTAATGACAGAAGAGTAGGTGGAAAGCATAACACAGTAAAGCAGGCAGACTCTGGTCTTGGGGGGTGGATGCTCAGGAAATTCCAGGGGGAACCCCTGAAGCTTGATCGCATCCTAGTGTTTTGTCAGGCTTCCTTCCACATGACCTTGTCACAGGCGGGATTCCTCATGCTGGCCCCCGGCATCTGTTCTTGGCTATTATTATTTCAAATATTTCTTCTGCTCCATTTTAACTTTCTTCTCCTCCTGATATTCCAGTTCTAAGTGTTATGCCTTTCAAAACTCTCCCTCAGCTTCCAGATGCTGTCTTTTGTGCATGTAATCTTGTTTTCTGTGTCATTTTTTTCTTTTGTATTTCAGCTTGGAAAGCTTCTCTTTCCCTCTCTTTATCAGTTCTTTCCTCAACAATGTAAAATGCAATGAGGCACTTTCTTTGTTTTGGTCACATCATTTTTGATTTCTAGCGATTAAAGATTTTTTCTCAGAATCTCAGTCACTCTGATCACATCACTTGTTTGCTCTCCATGCTTTCTATCTTTCCCGTCAAGGCTCGTATGTTGCTATGATAGTTATTTAAGTTCCCTGCCTGAAGGGTTGGTCGCATCCTGAGTGATGTCCGGGTCCGTCATATCCTGAATCCTGAGTGATACCCGGGTCCGTCACATCCTGAGTGATGTCCAGGTCCATCGAATCCTGAGTGAGTCCGGGTCCGTCACATCCTGAGTGATGTCCGGATCCGTCGTATCCTGAGTGAGTCCGGGTCTGTCATATCCTGAATCCTGAGTGATGTCTGGGTCCATCGTATCCTGCGTGATGTCCGGGTCCGTTGCATCCTGAGTGATGTCTGGCTCTGTCGTATCCTGAGTGAGTCCGGGTCCGTCGCATCCTGAGTGATGTCCAGGTCCATCGCATCCTGAGTGATGTCCGGGTCCGTCGTATCCTGACTGAGTCCGGGTCCGTCGCATCCTGAGTGATGTCCGGGTCCATCGCATCCTGAGTGATGTCCGGGTCCATCGCATCCTGAGTGATGTCCGGGTCTGTCGCATCCTGAGTGATGTCTGGGTCTGTCATATCCTGAATCCTGAGTGATACCCGGGTCCGTCGTATCCTGAGTGAGTCCAGGTCCGTCATATCCTGAGTGATGTCCGGGTCCGGGTCCATCACATCCTGAGTGATGTCTGGGTCCATCGCATCCTGAGTGGTGTCTGGGTCCGTCGTATCCTGGGTGATATCCGAGTCTGGTTCTGAGGCTCGGTTTCTCTTTTCAGACTCTGCTTCTTCTTCATTGTGTGTGATGTCTTGTGCCTTTGGTTTAAAGGCGCACCTGTGGCGAGGTCTGAGGAAGCAGCCTCTGGAGCGAGAGTTCCCGTCAGCGTGACTGGAGCTGGTCTGTGAGTCAGGCCACCTCCAGCCCTGGGTGCCAGAAGCTCCTGCTCTCGCGTCCTTGCTCTGTCCCTCCTGACCTTGGGCTCCCCAGCAGCTCCTCCTCAGAGGGCCTCTGCTGCTCCTCTGGTGTAGCTGCGCTTGTACTGGGGCTGTGTTGGGGTGGGCGAGGCTTGGGGAGGGAATGTCTTTCTGTGGATGGGGGGCCCTGGGTGTGATGTTCACAGAGGTTCCCTCTTGAGGTTACTTCTTTTCCTCCCACTGGTTGAGACCAGCAGACTGGAGGGGGCAGGAGGGACAGCAGCACCCTCCTGTTGGCTCTGGCTTCTGCCTTGGAGTAGAGAACTGGGTACATTTCACAATGGCCGCCCTTCTCTCAACTGCTGGAGTCACGAAGACACCTTCCTCAGTCTTCACTAGGAGACCTTGGCCCTGCTCCTGCAGATAAAGTCAGTGGAAGCGTGGGGTCTGCTGAGCCCCCAGCCCCTAAGAATTTCTCCTTCTCCCTTGGCTCACATGTAGCTGCTCCCACTAGTCTGCGGCTTGTCTCCCAGGTGAGTGGGTCCTGGCTGCTGCGTCTCTGTGGACTCCTCTGTCCCTCAAGATTTCATACCTGCAAATTCACTTCTCCGAAGGATCCAGAAAAGTAAATGATTTGATGCTTTGAATTGTGGTGTTGGGGTAGACTCTTGAGAACCCCTTGGGACATAAGGAGATCAAACCAATCAATCTTAAAGGAACTCAACCCTGAAATTTCATTGGCAGGACTGATGCTGAAGCTGAAACTCCAATACTTTGGCCACCTGATGCAAAGAACTGACTCATTGGAAAAGGCTCTGATGCTGGGAAAGATTGAAGGCGGGAGAAGAAGGGGACGACAGAGGATGAAATGGTTGGATGGCATCACCGACTCGATGGACATGAGTTTGGGCAAACTCCGGGAGATGGTGAAGGACAGGGAAGCCTGGCGTGCTGCAGTCTGTGGGGTTGCAGAGAGTTGGACACGACTTGGTGACTGAACAACAACACCAAAATGTCACTTGAATCTTAAAAACAACTCAACAAGTTGGATGTCCGGAGCCCGTGGTGGCTGCGTGTTTTCTCACTGACCTGCACCTGGCCTGGTGGGAAGTCCAGCCCAGGGACAGCAGGTCCTAGCTTGCAGTCAGCCTGCTCTGCACGTGAGGGAACAGAGCTCCACCGTCCGTGACCGGCTCCTAGCACAGGTGCACTCCTCCAGGGCAGTTCACACACCTCTGATGGGTAGGGCCCCTGTCAGGCCCTCCCAACAGCTAAGGAGGAGGGTGGAGGTGGCGGGGGGGCATTTCTGGGCAGATGGGAACCGACGCCCCTCTGGCTCGACCTGAGGGGTGCTCCTTCCAGAACAGGCTGGTTCTGGGGTCTCAGCAGTGTGAGTGGTGGGGGGGTGGTGTGCCGTGTTGTGGAGCCAGGCTCTGTCTTGAACCACCTTCCCACACAGGAAGAGCTGATGGCCAGCCCCCGGGAAGGCAGGGTGAGAGCCACTGGGCCAAGTGCTGGTGCTGTGAAGGAGTGTGTGTGCAAGCCTGCTGGCATGTATGTGTGTACACATGTGTGTATATAGAGGACATGTGAACGTGTGTCTCGTATGTGAATGTATGGGCATGCATGTAGGCGTGTGTGTGTGAATGCGTGTGTCTAGTCTGGGTATGCACGCAGATGTGTAGGTGTGTGCATGCATCCGTGTATTGTGTGAGTATATGTATAGTGTGCGTGTGTGCGCACATACACGTGTGCAGGCAATATGCATGTGAGCACATATCTACACACATTGTGTGTATGTGTGCACACATGTACACATGCATGTTTGTGTGTACACAGTATGCATACATGTGTGTGCACGTGTGTGTGTGTGTGTCTTTGGGGCTGGACCATCAGCTGCACTGTTGGCTGTAGCTGAATTCAACCAGCCTGGCTCCCAGCAGTGGCCCCAAGAGAGGAGAACTCTGTGAGACTCGGTGACCGAGGAAAGCCCCTCTCGGAGCACCCTGACTGGTGGAGAAACTACCTCACAGGCAAGGTGTCACCCAGTGTTAGCCGGGCCAAGTCCTCCAGAGAGCGATGGCTCAGGGTGGGCACCACCCTCTTCAGCCCAAGACCACCTGAGGGTCCTGACCGTTCTGCTTCCCATTGCCTGCACGGGTGGCAAGAGGCGGCCCCTCGATGTGACTCTGCCCAGGGCTCCGAGGGGCAGCCAGGACCGCCGACCCGGGCAGCCCCTCTCTCACCAGGAGGTGCCTTAGGCAGCAGGTCTCGGGTTCTGGGCTCTGTGGGGGAGACAGCCCCGGGCAATTCTAGCTGCTCTAAGGAGCGAGACTGTGGCCCCGGAGGCCCTAGGGCTGCGCCCGCGAGCACACCCTCGAGCCTCCACTCAGGTGAGATCTCTCACTCAGAGGTTTGCCCTTTAGTGGATAACTGGTCTGTAGCTCTGCGGCTGTTTCAGGAGATTTTTTTTTTTTTGATGTGGACAATTCTTAAAAAGTCTGTATGGAATTTGTTACAATATTGCTTCTGTTGTTCTGACTTTTTGGCCACAAGGCATGTGGGACCTTCAGCTTCCCAGGTGGCGCTAATGGTAAAGAACCCGCCTGCCAGTGTAGGAGATGTGAGAGACACAGGTACGATCCCTGGGCCAGAAAGGTCCCCTGGGGGAGGGCATGGCAACCCACTCCAGTACTCTTGCTGGACAATCCCAAGGACAGAGAAGCTTGGCAGGCTGCAGTCCTTAGGGTCGCAAAGAGTTGGACACGGCTGAGACGACTTAGCGCACGAGCATGCACCCGTGTGTGAGAGCTCCCCTATCAGGGACTGAACTTGCTCCCCTGCACTGGAAGCTGAAGTCCAACCACCGGCCCACCTGGAAGTCCCCTGCAGGAGACTTCTAGGTGGAAACCTGAGCAGTCAAGCTAGGGAGCCACTGGCAACTCATCTAATAGGGAGTCACAGGGCATCAACACGTGCCTTCATAGTTAGGAAAAACATGACAAGTTTTCTTTAAATATTTAACCAACACATCATGATATACTTGGAAATAACTGGAAAGTCCCAAGGACATGACCAAGAGTCTAAGATTTTATATAATATGAATCAATACTCTGAAAATAGTCTCTTGGTTTAAAAAAAGGACAAAAAAGGACAATGCTACAGTCAACAACAAAATCCAAACTCAGATTTGCCTTTACCTTTTCTGGTGAGCAGTATTTGACATTAATGACAGAAAAGCTTCTAATGTCCCAGGCAGCACTCCTGCCCAGCAGACCCTGAGCGGGGGAGCCAGGGGGAATGTAAGTAAGGGCACAGCCGAGCTCCAGGACTTGGGCTGAGCTTGCCACTGGGGGCCTATGCTGGCAGACCCTTCCTCCCAGGCCCTGGCGTGGCTGCTGTCTGGGAAGAGGGAGCCAGAGGCCTAGACCTGGTAGAAGTGCCCCCATGCACCCTCTGGCAGGAAAAACCAGAGTTCGGGTGCCTGTGACCTGCTCTCTTCCAAACTTGAGATGACTGCTGATGAGCTCACAGTAAATGAACTGCAGCAACACGTGTAATAGTTAGTAAAATGAATGTGTGCTCAAGTGTTAATGAGATAAATATTTAGCAGATTATTTGGGATCTTTGTTCTATCCTCAAGTGCTTAAAAAATAATGAGAGGCTTATTAAAACTTTAAACTATGACTGGTTTTCTTTTTACAATGTCCCCGTTTCCCTAATTCAGAAAAGAAAGGGCCTGTGTTCTAAAGAGAGTGGCTTGACCGACAGAACTGAATCTGGAGACGGTGATCCTGGACGGGGTGGGGCTGCCTTGGTCTGTAAGGATCACTGTCCAGCCAGCGTTCGGTGCTGGTGGGGAAAGCACTCCAGCTCCCGAAGAGAAGGGCTTGGAACAGGGATTCTGGGCCCCACAAGATCACTGGGTCAGAACTGAATCCGATCCCAGAACCACATGGCACGCTGTGACCTGAGGGGCTGCTGCGGCTGTGCGGCTGGGAGCTCCAGGAGACCCCTCCCCAGTCCTGCAGGAGGGCTCGGGGGTGCCTGGAAACGAGGGGAGCAGCTGTGGGCCGGTGGCTCCCGTGGCCCAGGCCTGCGCGTCTGCACCGGGGGGCAGACAAAGGCCCCCGGCCTCACCCCTCCTGTCCGAGTTAACCCTGGCCTGTTGCCCTCAGACGTGCCTCCTCGCGGAGTCTGGAGGGGCCCCCAGAGGCTCTAGACCAGCACCCACGGACAGACAGCAGCCCCAAGGGGGGTAGATGCTCCCCCACCCCAGGGACTGAGAGGGGCCTTTGCACACTGGACTGCGATGTCTAGTTTGCATGCCAGCTGTGACCTTCCTGAGGCCAGAGGAGTGTCCGCTCATGCCAAGAGCAAACCCTCAGCTCCACCTGCGAGCCCTGCCCGAGTCTGAACCAGGGACGAAGAGGCCACAGGTGCCCCTTCATGTGCCCAAGATGCCCCATCTCAATCACACCTGCCTTCCCACGTCCCGGACGGTGGAGAGAGAGATGCTAGGATGGGATGCTCCCCAGCTCTGGGGGGCTGGGGCCATGGCGGGGCCCTCCAGCCTGAAGGAAGACATTCATGAGTGTTCCTGCTGCCTGGGGAGGCCGGGCCCCTTGGGGAGCCCAACCGCCCAGGCACTCAGGGCCCCGGCTTCTTGTAGATTTGAAAACTGCGTCTCCCAGTCAAACAACAAGCCCCTGCTGGTAAATGTGGCTACGCCTGCTTGTCAGAACCACTAGACAGAACCACAGCATGTACGGGCACACATAGGCACATACACAGACACACTCATTCATGCACACACATGCAGGCACACTCACTCATGCACACACATGCAGGCACACTCACTCATGCACACACATGCAGGCACACTCATTCATGCACACACATGAAGGCACACTCATTCATGCACACACATGTACACACATTTGTGTACACACAGGCACACACATTCATATACACACAGGCACACACATTTGTGCACACACATGCACATATGTACACACGCAGGCACACACATTCGTGCACACACATGCATACACAGGCAAGCACTTCTCATGCTGTTCATTTATTCAAAAGTAAATGGCGCTCTGCTAATATGTGAGCATTCTTCTTTTCTTTTATTGTTTTTTTCTCTGTTTTTTGGGGAGCGTGAAGGATATCCATTCATTTAAAAACCAGTAAATTGAGGAGAAAGAAAGGTCATCACACCCCCTAATGCAGCAGCTGAACTGGGACAATTCAAAACAGTGACATTTCAAAACAGTGTTAAGTTAAAAAAATGTGGGTTCTGTGGGTTATAAAAATGATTTTTTGTTTGGGGAAAATGGTAGAGGTAACACGTGTCCGTCACATTGGTGTGAGACCTTCAGACAAGACTTCTGAAAAGATTTCTGCAAACAAGAGACTCCTGCTTTCCTGGTTTTCTGTCTGAAAAAAATCAGAAAGAAAACAGAAAAGCAGGATGAAAGTGGCATTCACACCCCTAACCTTCAGCATCCCTGCTCACCTGGAGAGCCCCTCTACCCATAATGCACTAAGTGGATGATTAAAAAGAAATGGGGGTTTAACCGCGGGTAAGCGCAGGGTCCCCAGAGCTTTGCAGAGCATTGAACCGTGCGTCTACAGCTGTCTCCACACAAGCCCGACATTCTTTATTTATTTGTTATGAAATATTTATGGGTGTTATGAAAGGTTTAAAATAATGTGTCTGTCGCTCTCTGCCCGCTCCTTCCCTCTTGCCCGCGTGCGGCTTCTAATGCATAAATCATTCGGGGCTCTGGACAGCGGGGCTGCACATTAGGTGGGTGGAGCTGCTGTATCACATTTTTTCTGCCTGAGAGAAAATATCATTCCTAGTAATTTTCTACACTTATACAATCGGCGTTGACAGTAAATAATTGATGTATGAATTTAGGACTAAACTCCAACACAATATGACTTTATGTCAAGGGTGACTCCCAGCAGATTTTGAGCTAAATCATCTTGCAAAATGGGTTCTTTCAGTGGGAGAAAAAAAGCTTTTGGAAATTATTTTAATGGAAAACGGGACCTCGGTGCAGCTCTTCTTTTGATGAGGTCTTGCTTTGCATGACTGGTAATAAAACTGAGCAATCCACCCATTATGAGATTGGAAATGTTTCATTTGTGATCACAAATGGATTTTTTTAAAGACTGACACAGCTGTTTTTATTCTGTTCATCCTTTTTTCTTTTCCCTTTTTTTTGGGGTGTGTGTGTGTGCGTGTGTGTGAGACTGCATTTATGTGTGGTAGGCTGCCCTCTGCTTTTCATCTCAGTATCTTCCATAGAAAGTACAATTATGATTTAAATTACAAGCTGGATATGTTTGTAACTTAAAGATATACAACTAGCAGAAAGGCTTTGCATAAAGGACTTCTGTGTCCCACCCCTGCAATTAAAATTCTTTTCAGCAGGAGCAGGACAAGCGGGCATCTAGAGAAAGCTTTCATCAGATCGTCCGGAGAGAAAGGCTTCACAGCTCCACAGCTTCCACTGCAGTCCTGACAAGAAGATCAAAGCAAGCAACTCAGGTGAGGAGCGTGGGGTGAGAGCCTCTGTTCGCTTTGCTCTACTCCGGGGCAGTGACGACTCAAAATTACCGAAAATCTTTCCTCACATGATGTCATTTCTGCTGAAACTATGATTCAAAGACTAGAGTTCAAAGTGAGCCCCCCTCGTCTTTGAAAAAAAAAGTGATTATTTCTTCAGTAGTCACATCTGTATAAAGTTTCGTTATTTTAGACCCATCGTTTCTTTTAAAATATTCAGATGCTCATATACTAAATTTAATTACATGTATTATATGAACGAGGAGATACGATAAAATTCAAAACCTCCTGGAAAAAAAATCCCCTGACAGAGTGAGACGCCCTGAGCGTGAGAAGCTGGGGGTCTTTTCCTCCCAGAGGCCCCCTAGACGCCCGCTTTCCTCTCTCTTCCTCTGTTTCTCCCCCAGATCCTCACTCAAGGAACACACGCTCCCCCTTCCTTCTATAGATGGCACTCATGTATCTGCGCACGACGCTCTGAAGAAATTCCAGGCCAAAAACGGCTTGTAAAATATCCTTGCTCTTAGGGAAGTGGAGTGATTTCTGCAAAACATAACAGATTTCTTAAACAAATTTTAGAGAAGCATTCTTCGCTAGGCTTATTTGATCTACAGTAGGAGTTTATCACTCAGTCGTGTCTGACTCTTTGTGACCCCGTGGACTGTAGCCCACCAGGCTCCTCCTTCCATGGGATTCTCCAGGCAAGAGTGCTGGAGTGGGTGCCATTTCCTCCTCCAGGGGATCTTTCCAACCCAGGGATCGAACCCGGGTCTCCCACATCCAGGCAGACGCTTTAGCCTCTGAGCCACCGGGGAAGCCCTATTTTGGTCTACACCTAAGTCAAATCACCCTTCAGTCACAAATGGTTTAAAAATTGCCAACAAATGGGTTTTACGTAACAGATACAGAGGCCCAGCAGTAAGGAACCTGCCTATGGTGTGGGAGACCTGGGTTTGGTCCCTGGGTCGGGAAGATCCCCTGGAGGAGGAAACGGCAACCCACTCCAACGTCCTTGCTTGGAGAACCCCATGGACGGAGAAGCCTGGTGGCTGCAGTCTAGGGGGTCACAGAGACTGAGCAGCTGACACGGACAGGTGTGTTTATGCAACAGGCACTCTGGGCCGAGCTCTCAGGATCCTGTGTGCGCACAGGCACGTGTGCATCTTGGACGTGTGTGCACGCGCCTATTTGTGGCTTCTCCAGCATTCAGGAAGCAGCAGCCTGGCTGGAGCTGGGCAGGGGGTGTGGCTCCTGGCGTGGGGCCGGCCACGGGCACAGTGTGGCCACCTGCTCCTCCCACGTGTGCTGCGTGTCTGTGTGTGTCTGCACACGTGCACTAGAGCTCCATCCTGGCACGCCTGCTTATGTGGACACATGCATTGACGGAGGTGGGGGGCATGGGAGGACTACCACAGCTGAGGGAGGCACTCAGGGGTCAGGAGTGGGAAGATCAGGCCTGGGGTGGCAGGGTCACCCTGTTCTTCCCCTTGTCATCATGGACAGATGTGAGGGAGGGAGGGAGGGAAGGGGTGGAAGGTGGCGGGGGGCTGATCCAGAGTCCTCCCTGAACCCCAGGGCAGCCTGGGTGTCTGCAGAAGGTGCTCCAGTCCCCAGCCCAGCGTCCGCCCTCACGACCTCTGCTGGCAAGACTTGGATTTCACTGGGAAGGAGACATTGTTTTTTGAGGTTTGGTGTCTGATGTCCCTGATGGCTGACTTCTGATGCCCTGGCCGGAGCCTCTGTGCTCAGTCCACTCTCCAGGGTTGTGTGTGCCGTGGCAGGAAGGGTGTCGGGGTCAGAGCTCGCACAGGTCTGGCCCCCTTCATGGCTCTGGTGGGTGACCATTGGGAGCTCGGCAGGATGTCCACCCTCAAAGGTCCCGCCAGCAAGAGACAGGTGTGGCTGAGATCCCGGCCCACAAGCTGGCCGCCAGGCTGGGCCTCATCAGGCGGCGTGGGGCCTGGAGTGGAGCCCTGAGTCCCAGGAAGCGGCAGCCCCATTCTCACAGCACCGAGGCGCCCCATGCTCGAGACCACCCTTGGCCGCATCACCCTCACCACGCTGGTCCTTCCCTGAGGGCTGTGAGTCCTGTCCGAGGATGAAGGCCGCCTGGGCGTGCTCCACATACAGTAGCCCCGGAAGGACAGCGGGGAGCTCGGGAGCTCGGCCTTCATGAACAGAACCGGCCCCAGGCGGGCTGGCTGCAGGGCAGTGCTGTGTGTCCACCTCGAGCAGCTCCCAGCGCTCTGCTGACCTGGACATCTGGTCCCACTGGGCATCTCTGACCCCTTCCCCGACCAGCAGCCCCAGGGCTGGGCTTTGTCCCTAACTCTTCCCTCTCCAGCACAGCTGGGACACAGGTGAGAGCCACTGGGCCAAGTGCTGGTGGTGGGAAGAAGTGTGAGTGTGAGTGTGTGTGTGTGAACATGTACGCATGTATATGTGTGCATGTGAGCATGTGCCTTGTGTGTGACTGTATGGGCATGCATGTGAGCATGTGTGTGTTGCGTGCATGGCTTGTGTGTATGTGAACGCCTGTATCGAGTCCAGGCATGCATGTATCTGTATAGGTGTGTGTGTGCATGTGTGTATCACGTAAGCGTATGTATACATGTGCACGTGTCTATGTGCAAGCATATATGTGTGTGCACAAGTGTGCTTTACACACATCACGCGTGTATGCGTGAATATGTACACACATGTACATTTGTATGTGCACATGGGTGTGTGTGTGAGTGCATGTGTGTGGCTAAGCATGTATGTGCGTTTGTATAGGTATGTGGGCTTAAAGTCGGAAAAGGAGTACCTCAAGGCTGTGTATTGTCATCCAGCTTATTTAACTTATATGCAGAGTATGTCACATGAAATGCCAGACTGGATGAAGCACAAGCTGGAAACAAGATTGCCGGGAGAAATATCAATAACCTCAGATACGCAGATGATAACACATGATAAAGCGAAGAAGAACTAAAGAGCCTCTTGATGAAAATGAAAGAAGAGAGTGAAAAATCAGCTTAAAACTCAACATTCAGAAAACTAAGATCATGGCATCCAATCCCATCACTTCATGGTGAATAGAGGGGGAAATAGTGGAAACAGTGACAGACTTTATTTTTTGGGCTCCAAAATCACTGCAGATGGTGACTGCAGCCATGAAATTAAAAGACACTTGTTCCTTGAAAGAAAATCTATGATCAAACTAGACGCATAATAAAAAGCAGAGACATTATCTTACCAAGAAATGTCCATCTAGTCAAGGCTATGGTTTTTCCAGGGGTCATGTATGGCTGTGAGAGTTGGACTGTGAAGAGAGCTGAGCACTGAAGAACTGATGCTTTTGAACTGTGGTGTTCAAGAAGACTCTTGAGAAACCCTTGGACTGCAAGGAGATCCAACCAGTCTATCCTAAAGGAAATCAGTCCTGAATATTTATTGGAAGGAATGATGCTGAAGCTGAAACTCCAATCCTTTGGTCCCTTGATGCAAAGAATTCACTCACTGGAAAACACCCTGATGCTGGGAAAGATCGAAGGCAGGAGAAGGGGACGACAGAGGATGAGATGGCTGGATGGCATCACCAACTCAATGGACATGAGTCTGAGTAAACTCTGGGAGTTGGTGATGGACAGGGAGGCCTGGCGGGCTGCAGCCCATGGGGTCACAGAGAGTGGGACACGCCTGAGCGACTAACTGATGTGATGCACGCACGTAGTGTATGCACACGTGTGTGCACACAGCTGCAGGCAACAGTGAGGCCCTGGGCCCAGGGGTCACACCCGGGGGCTGGCTGGCCCCGGGCGCCACTTCCTTTTCCCTCATGTCATCTGGAGGATCTTGGTGCTGCAGACCCTCTGGACCAGCCTCTGTGATGGGGTCCCTGACCTCGGGGATGCTCGGGGTTCCCAGCACTGTGAAGAAGACCTGGGGAGCCCTGTCGGCTGAGACTGTCTGGTGCTGGCCTGTGGGCGTGGCACGTGCAGGTGGCCTCTGAGGGTCCACGCATCTGTGCAGGAATGCCCCCACCTTACTGCTGACTGACCTGACATCCCATGGCTTTTCCAGCTGAGACTGTGGAGGCCGCTAAAGCGCAAGTGTCCCCGGAAAGTACAACTTGCCTAGGGTGGGTGGACATGTGCCAGCCTGCTTGTCAGCAAGGCAGGGCTCCTGCCTGCACAGGTGGGTGGGGAGCCTGGGGCAGGCACGTGGAGGGAGCCCAGCTGCTGGGCTGCAGGGCTGGGAGCCCCTTCTGTCAGCTTCCTGACTTCACCCAGCATGGAAATGCCCTGGGAGCGAGACCCCTACCCCCACGTGTCCACAGAGCACAGCACACAGCCCAAGGACCCAGGACAGGGTCACCGTCCACCTCCAGCTCCCCCTCCCAGGAGGTGGAGCCGAGCAGGGGATGAAGGGACACCCTAAAGAACTGCTCGGTGCCATCCGGGGGCTATATCCAGAATCAGGGGTCTGCAGTGACCTCTGGGCCACCCTGTGAGAAGCCAGAGATGCTCTGACAGGTCGGGGCTTGGGTGGGACACAGCCAGGTGGTTAGGGTCAGGCAACCCCACCCCTGTACACCCCGTGGGATGTCAGGTGCACACCCCGAGGTCTTGGCACGCCTGAGACGTGGCTCTGACCCTCAGCTCCTCAAACAGGAAGAGCCAACAGACATAGGCTGAGACTTCAGTTCCAGGCTCACAGCAGTTTTGCAGGAAGACAGTTACGTGCCCGTGGGCACAGCCCTGTCTTGCAGCAGGCGGTCTAGGGGCAGGGCTCCCTGGTCTGTGGGCCCCTTGGGGTGAAGCTCCAGGGCATCCGGTGTCTCTGCTCAGAGGACGGGGCCGGGAGACCACAGCCGGGCTGAGCCGCCCCATTGCCTCCCAAGCAAGGAGTGGATGCCTCCAGGTGTGGAGGTCATGCTGGGCTCTGCAGAAACAAGCCATCAACTGGGCGGACATGCAGCCGCCCTGCGGAAGTCTCAGCCAGGGAATTGCACGCAGAAGCAAGAGCCTTAGAGTCATGGGGGGATTTCAGAAGTCAGTTTTGCTGCTGAAGGCTTCTAAACATATAATGTTGAAGGGGCACGTCTGAGGAAAACATAATTAGCAAGAGGTCCTGCCAAGTTTGAAAACTCAAAGTGTAGACCCTGGCTTCCCTGAGCTGGCCTGTCAGGAACTCTTAGTGAATGGTACGTGAGCAGCACATGTGGGCTGGGGGGCTGGGGGCGAGCACCCCCTGTGGACGCCAGGCCTGGTTCTCCGGCATCACGCGCAGCCCAGTAAACAGGCACAGCCTCGCACGTGCGACGGCCAGGCCCGCCTGGAGCGAGGCCGCGGGGAGACTCACAAGAGCAGTGCCAGGCAATGCCGAGGCCTTTAATTCTTGGGAGAACCAATTCAAACAGAAAATGTGATTAGAAATTTGTAAATGGAACCCCGAAAGTGCTCCCTCTGGCGCCTGCGTGCGTATCTTTGATATTTGCTTAACGAATTAGCAAGGAGCCGTTTCTGTAGGTAACACATCTCAGCTCCTGCGTGTTTGCGGCTTGGCAGCCTGTGAAGCCGTCAATCACGAACCTCCCTGAGTGGGACCCTGTGCCCAGGTCTTCATCTGGATCCTTTAGCGAGTGAGCCAGGGTCTCCTGGCACAGCGGGCCCTGTGCGATGTTAGCCATCCTGGGTGCAGACCTTCCTCCACCCCCATCAAGGGCACCCCCCGCCCCCGGAGCCTTGCCATCAGGGGGTTTTAGGGGACAGGGGCCCCCCATGGGTGGCTGTCGTGGGGTTTTCAGTGAGTCACTGACACCAGAGACAGGACAGATTAAGGTTCTGGTGGTCAGGAGCTCACGCGTCGAGGACCTACACCCCCAGTCTACATGGGGGCTGAACCTCAGGTCTGGCGAACGCTCTCTGCAGGGTCATCTCTGGCCAGATGCCTGGGGAGGAGCCTGGGGCCCCCAGTGGCCACCCTGAGCTCATCCTGCCACAGAGGCTGCCACGGGTTCACGGCCACATGAGCAAGGCCCACATGTTGGTGAGCAGGAGAGGTCCATGGAGAGCCAGAGGGGAAGGTGTGTGCATGGGCGTGAGTGCGTGCACTCATGAGTGTGGGTGTAGGGCTGCGTCAGCCAGAGACCACATGGTCTCTGTGTGTGTGTGTGCTCAGTTGTATCCAACTCAGTGCGACCCCATGGACTGTAGCCCACCAGGCTCCTCTGTCCATGCGGTTTCCCAGGCAAGGACACTGGGGTGGGCTGCCGTTCCCTCCTCCTGGGATCTTCCCGACGCAGGGATCGAACCCAGGTCTCCTGGATTGTCAGGTGGATTCTTAACAACTGACCCAGATCCTGGCAGCTTTTCTTTAGCTGAAAGGACATTTGAGATGGGGCCTTGGCTGAGCAGGGCCTCATATGTCACCCTCAGTGAGGAGTGTCCACTGGAAGAGAAAGATTTTTTAAAAAAGCGAAACATCCACAGCCAAAAGTAAAAGATCATCTCAGGCCTTGCCTGGCGCACAGCAGGTGCTGGGTGAGAGCCGCCCGCCTCCTCCCCGGGGCTGGACCTCCGTCCGCCTCCGTGCTGGGCTGGGTGCAGCTCTGGGGCCAGAGGGGAACCTCGGGGCCTGGAAATCAGGGGGTGACCCAGGGGCAGCGCCCTTGCGAGGGCCAGCAGGCTGCCAGGAGGCTGAGAAGCCCCCTTCCCAGGTCAGAGGGGCAGCAGAGTCCGGCCTCGGGGTGCAGGCTGGAGCGGCAGGTGCGGCAGGTGGGTCTCTGGGGCCAGCTCGCTCCTCAGGACCCAGGGGACCTTCCCACTTCCTCCGAGGACGCGTTTGGACCAGACCCCGACGATCACATTCACAAGAGGAACAGAAGCACAGATGAAATAGAAAAGGCTTCACTGTGTCCTCATCTGGATTTTTTGCCTAATGCTTGTTTCTAAATGAACACCATCTCCTCCAGAACTCTTTAATGTAATAAAAATATAGCTCAGGGTCAGGTATGAAATTAATGACACAAATTCAAAGTCGTAATGCTCAGTGGGATGAAACAACTTCAATGAAGAAATAATCAAACTCTGTGACCAGACCCGAACAGAGCAAGACAGATGCGTGCGAACAGTTCCAACAGCAATCTGTTACCAGGGAATTATGGAAACGTAATTATGGAAACATGTATAAAATATTTATTTTTAATAAGATGAATGTCCTATTTCTTAAAACTAAAATAAAATTAGACTCTTAGCTTATTATCAAAGCCAAGCAACGGTGGCCAACTCTGCCTGTCCGCGTGGCTGGAAATGCTAATTTTATTATCTTAATTTGTGCTCGGTCTGTCTCTTGTCTATTTTGTTCTTTTTAAAGTTAAATAAGTAGCGGTAAGAAAGCTTTGGGGTTTCATCTGTATGAAGTGAAACATATGGTACCGAATGCTCAGCTAGCTATGTGGCTAGCTGTCAAATACTTCACAGACCCGGTAATAATGGGACCAGAAAATCTTCCTACAGCACAAGACTCTTGAAAGGACCTGCTGAGATCGAAGGAGGCTCAGGAGGTGCAAATGTGGGGGCACCTTTCACGATGTGAACGGCAGGAGTCCTCGGCCACGTGGAGGTGGCCCACTCCAGGAAAGTGGAGCTGACCACGGCGCCACCCTGGAGAGGGGTCGGCTGAAAGCGAAGGGAACCGGTGCCGCGGCGGAGAAGCTCTGTGCTGGGGTGCGGCCTCGGCCATGGTGGGCGGCCCAGGCCGGGGCGCCAGAGGTCAGCTGCAGGTCCTCGTCACACGAGGCTCTGCACCGACCCTTGGCAGCTCATTCTCTCGTCCCGGGCATTGGAAATGGGCCCGCTCAGGCCAGAGGCTCCTGGTTCCCCCAGAAACTCTCCAGGAACTCTGACCCCACAGTGGGGACGAGCCGTTAGACTAGGGCAGAGGGGCAGCAGGCAGTGGTGAGAGACGTGCCAAGCAGGTGGGCTTAGAGTCATGTCCTGCAGAGCCATCCGCAGTGGTGAAAGGCCTAAAAGAGCTCGGACAGGCAACAGAGAGGGCCATTAAGATGCACGCACAAACAGGATGATGTGAGGCCAATCGAGGCATATGTTTGAGGATATTTAGTAAATGGCGAAGTGGTAATTGCATGCTAAATAAAGAAGACAAAATAAAAACAGTGTGTCTCTGTTTCCTGAGGAACACATTTCCACATGTGCACAGAGTCTGTATGAACGCACAAGGCACACGCTGGTTTTTCTTTCTTTCAGGCTGTGCTGGGTCTTAGTTGCGGCAGGCAGCCTCTTAGTCCCGGCATTTGGGACCCAGATCCCTGACCAGGATTTGAACCCAGGTCCCCTGCATTGAGAGTGCAGACGTTTAAACACGGGGCCACCAGGGAAGCCGCCCTCACATGCATTTTATACGTGCTTGAACATGAACATGAAAACATACGCTCACTCCAAAATGTCTGGTGGGAAAAGTCAATATAAACGGTCCACCTGGGGTGTATTTTCATTTCTCTTCTTAACCATTTTTCCAGTAAAAAATTCTATGGTGACCATAGACCCACTCCATAACTTGAAAAATCATCTTAATAGATGTTATGAAAATGTTAAAAGAATTATGGGAGGAGCATGAAGAAGTGTATTAGCACTATCTGGCCTCACTGATATTTTAAAATATTCACAAGTTTGGTAGATAAGAAGTGGTGTTTCCCTATTATTTTTTATTAACATAGTCACCTACAGGCCTGTGGTTGCTATTCTCTTGAGCGAATCTTTCTCTGAGCTGTCTGTCTGAGCTTTCACATCCCAGTTGAGGTCTGAGTGTTTTTTCTTACTGATTCATAAGAGATTTTAAAAATCACGTCTGTTGCAATATTTTCTTGGTGTGTCTGTCGCTTACTTTCATATTTAAATGTACAAGTGTGTTAATTGCTTATACCATTGGAAGTATCAATGAGCATTTGTACATTTCTTCAAAACCTTATGTATTGGGAAGACTTTTTGCATCCAGAGATTTAGTGACTAGAGATTTAAAAAAAAAAATAGTATTCATGTGGTTGCATTTTTTATGTTTAGCTTTTTAAGCTTTCTTATCATCATTACTAATGATCACTTATTTGCAATATTGGGTTGTGGGCAGGAGGAGAAGGGGACAACAGAGGGTGAGATGGCTGGATGGCATCACGGACTCGATGGACGTGAGTCTGAGTGAACTCCGGGAACTGGTGATGGACAGGGAGGCCTGGCGTGCTGCGGTTCATGGGGTCGCCAAGAGTCAGACACGCCTGAGCGGCTGCACTGAACTGAGTCATCATATAGGTGCGTGTGCGCTGAGGCCCTCGGTCTTGTCTGACTGCAACCCCATGGACTGTAGCCCAGCAGGCTCCTCTGTCCATGGGTTCCCCAGACAAGAATACTGGAGTAGGTTGCCATTCTCTCCTCCAGGGGGATCTTCCTGGCCCTGGGGTCAAGCTCGCGTCTCTTACCTCTCCTGCGTTGGTAGGTGGGTTCTTTACCACTAACACCACCTGAGAAGTCCCAGTAAAGTGAAAGTTGCTCAGTCCTGTCTGTTTTGCAATCCCGTGGATTATACAGTCCATAGGCTTCTCCAGGTCAGAATACTGGCGTGGGTCGCCTTTCCCTTGTCCAGGGGATCTTCCTAACCCAGGAATGGAACTGGTGTCTCCTGCATTGCAGGCAGATTCTCTACCAGCTGAGCCCCCAGGGAAGCCCAAGAATACTGACGTGGGTCACCTTTCCCTTCTCCAGAGGATTTTCCCAATCCAGGGATGGAACCCAGGTCTCCTGCATTGCAGGCAGATTCTCTACCAGCTGAGCCGCCAGGGAAGCCTGAGAAGCCCATATTAAATGTTAATATTCATATCCTAGTGGGCGAAACTATTTTCTTCACTCGTATATTTTGGCGTAAAGACTAAACTTCAGTAATTAAAATATATTTCACAGTATTCCATATTAAATAATCTTTTCTTACCAAAAAAAAAAAAAAAAAAAAGACCCACTCCATAACTTGAAAAATCATCTTAATAGATGTTATGAAAATGTTAAAAGAATTATGGGAGGAGCATGAAGAAGTGTATTAGCACTATCTGGCCTCACTGATATTTTAAAATATTCACAAGTTTGGTAGATAAGAAGTGGTGTTTCCCTATTATTTTTTATTAACATAGTCACCTACAGGCCTGTGGTTGCTATTCTCTTGAGCGAATCTTTCTCTGAGCTGTCTGTCTGAGCTTTCACATCCCAGTTGAGGTCTGAGTGTTTTTTCTTACTGATTCATAAGAGATTTTAAAAATCACGTCTGTTGCAATATTTTCTTGGTGTGTCTGTCGCTTACTTTCATATTTAAATGTACAAGTGTGTTAATTGCTTATACCATTGGAAGTATCAATGAGCATTTGTACATTTCTTCAAAACCTTATGTATTGGGAAGACTTTTTGCATCCAGAGATTTAGTGACTAGAGATTTAAAAAAAAAAATAGTATTCATGTGGTTGCATTTTTTATGTTTAGCTTTTTAAGCTTTCTTATCATCATTACTAATGATCACTTATTTGCAATATTGGGTTGTGGGCAGGAGGAGAAGGGGACAACAGAGGGTGAGATGGCTGGATGGCATCACGGACTCGATGGACGTGAGTCTGAGTGAACTCCGGGAACTGGTGATGGACAGGGAGGCCTGGCGTGCTGCGGTTCATGGGGTCGCCAAGAGTCAGACACGCCTGAGCGGCTGCACTGAACTGAGTCATCATATAGGTGCGTGTGCGCTGAGGCCCTCGGTCTTGTCTGACTGCAACCCCATGGACTGTAGCCCAGCAGGCTCCTCTGTCCATGGGTTCCCCAGACAAGAATACTGGAGTAGGTTGCCATTCTCTCCTCCAGGGGGATCTTCCTGGCCCTGGGGTCAAGCTCGCGTCTCTTACCTCTCCTGCGTTGGTAGGTGGGTTCTTTACCACTAACACCACCTGAGAAGTCCCAGTAAAGTGAAAGTTGCTCAGTCCTGTCTGTTTTGCAATCCCGTGGATTATACAGTCCATAGGCTTCTCCAGGTCAGAATACTGGCGTGGGTCGCCTTTCCCTTGTCCAGGGGATCTTCCTAACCCAGGAATGGAACTGGTGTCTCCTGCATTGCAGGCAGATTCTCTACCAGCTGAGCCCCCAGGGAAGCCCAAGAATACTGACGTGGGTCACCTTTCCCTTCTCCAGAGGATTTTCCCAATCCAGGGATGGAACCCAGGTCTCCTGCATTGCAGGCAGATTCTCTACCAGCTGAGCCGCCAGGGAAGCCTGAGAAGCCCATATTAAATGTTAATATTCATATCCTAGTGGGCGAAACTATTTTCTTCACTCGTATATTTTGGCGTAAAGACTAAACTTCAGTAATTAAAATATATTTCACAGTATTCCATATTAAATAATCTTTTCTTACCAAAAAAAAAAAAAAAAAAAGGCTAGGGGAGGGAACGGGAAGGAGAGAAAAACTATTTGCAGTTATTTTCTTTCAGATCATTTGGAAACATGCGTCACATTTACCTGGAAAATTGTCCCCCAGGTGATTCCTTAAATTCATGCAACCTGCGAACTTTCAGAGTCTCTGAATTCTATTCTATGTCTTTCCATTTACATCAGTGAAAATGCCTTTCCTCACAGGCCTACTCATACTATTTTTTTTCTGTTTGATAAATTGAATTACCTTCTCCCCGTCTCATCCTCTAAATGATCGTTTCTGTTCAACATGAAACCCAGGGATCTGGAAACACTATACACGTACATCTCCACTCAGTGTCCTGCGATGGCGTCTACTCCATTTTCTCAGCTGATTCTTGGTCGAACAAGTGGCCAAAACTTGCCTCGGCTCCTGCATCGCCTCGTGTCGGACTCACGGCAGCATGCTGGCCGCAAGGTGTTTAGCTCCTGGAGCTAATGGCGGCACAGCCCTACATACTCCACGCTCGTGCTCTGATCCTCCCGAAAGAAACACCAGCTGACCCCAGCGGCAGGGCCAGCTGGCGCCAAGGGAGGGAGCTCTGGGCCCGGGGCCCCGAGTCCAGGCACAGCTGGCGGCCTGTCTGTCCTCAGCCTTAGGACGTACTGTTGGTGATTCCGAGGGCCTGGTTGAGGCAAATACTCCTTATCAGGTTAAACACATGCTCTTCAATAGTGCTTTAGAATTAGTGATGTATGCTAACTGAATATTGCTAATTACTAATATTAACATGTTATTATTATCCATAATTAATACATAACAATGTCAATGAGTGCCAGCACTCTGACACTCACTTGTGATGATAGGCCTTCCTTAACCTATTAATGTGACATTGCATATTAACAGATACATTACCCAATTAAACCTCTCACTTTTTCTTTTTAAGAATTAATTTCAATTCTTTTGTTTTTTCTTCCAGTTTTATTGAGACATAATTGACACACAGCACTGCATAAGTTTATAGACAACATAATGATCTGACTTATACACATCGTTAAGTAAGCCACCTTACTTTTCTTTGATAAATCCTTTTTGATTTGGGTGGAATTTGATTTACTTGTAGCATTGCACGCAGTTATGTTCTGCCCAAAACCTAGCTCTCTGAAAGGTTGGACGCGAGCACATGTGTACGTACCGATGGGCATGAACCTGGGGAAACTCCCGGAGGCGGCGGGGAACATGGAAGTGTGGCGTGCTGCAGTCCGTGAGGGCACAGCTTGTGACTGAACAACAGCTTTAGGATAAATAGTAAAATATGCAATACTCTTTGGTGTGAGTGCCACATAAGCAATCGACTCTCAGGTTGCTTTATGGGATTTGCTAAACCCTTGACTCTGCAGCCAACATCTGGTTGCAACGGGCCGCGGGCTTCAACGCTGACCTGTGTCGGAAGCTCAGTCTCCTGCCAGCCTTGTGAGCAGACCTTCGCGGGTGAGAGTTCTCACAGACGGAAGGCTCTCGCCTCCCCTTTCTGGGCTCACAATAGTACGGCTGAAGACCTGGCATGCTTGTAAGCTTATATGCATTTTTAACTTTTTCTCCATCACTTGCCGGTCTAGATGATCAGTCACACAAAATGGCAAACCGGAGCCCTATTTGCAGCTTAGCCAGGGGCTGTGGCATAAACACAGTCCCTGGGATGGAGGCTGGCCTCACGCGGTCAGCAGGGACGCAGAATACGGTTGGGGGGGAGGTCACAGTGGAGCATAATGATGGCAAAGTAATTAAGAAGTGAGAGGTTTTCAGGATTTCCTCTTAAACGTAATTTTCAGCAGGGACACAGAATACGGTTGGGGGGGAGGTCACAGTGGAGCATAATGATGGCAAAGTAATTAAGAAGTGAGAGGTTTTCAGGATTTCCTCTTAAACGTAATTTACTTCAAGTTTACATAATTTGATTCTTAATAATGGTCATTTTCCCCAACTGGCTTGCAAAACTCCTGACAGTTTAGCTGCTGGCTCTCACGTGCGTGCTAAGCTGCTTCAGTCGAGTCTGACTCGGTGCCACCCCATGGACCGTAGCCCGCCAGGCTCCTCTGTCCATGGGGTTCTCCAGGCGAGAACACTGGAGTGGGTGGCCATGCCCTCCGCATAAGCGGCAGTAAATCCACGCCTGAGCCGGCCCTGCCTCCTTTGTCTCATTCCCACACCTGGATTCCTGTTACTGTGAGTTGAGTCGAGCAGCTCGTCTGTTTTTCGTTTGTCTGTTTTAGCTCTCTTGTGATTTATAAGGTATTGAAAGAAACTGCTTCTCGAAATTCTGATAGTGTTAGCCAATAAATTCACTTTGCCCTAGAAACTGCTATAGAAATGACTCTTTGATTTTTTAAATTCCATCCATCAATTCTAGTCCCCTCAAAGTTCCTTCACCTTGAATTAATTTCAGTCATTTTTACTTCCCAGAGAATTATAAACTGTACTGGTGTTTCCAAATTACTATCTTTAAAAGCCTCCCTTGTAATTCTTTCAGAGCATCCTGCATGCCCTCTGACTGCCCCCTGCCCTACCCTGACTGTGGTTCTGGTCGTCTGCCACCTGGTCCCTTGAAGCAGGAATGTTCCTCCCTTCCATGCCCACTGCCTCCCAGCCCCCAGGAGAAGACTTCTTCCCAGCCCCTTGGCTGACACAGCTCGCGAGGGCCTGGAGCTTGGTTTTAAGCTCATGAGCTTTGAGTCTTTCAGAAAGATGTTCCCCTGGAGTTCAGCCAGTGCTCTGCCCAGGTTCTCTAGTGGAGAGAACAGTCCACGCAAGCTCAGATCCCAGGATACACATCAGATCAGCCTTCGGACGATAGGCGCAAATCCACAGGCTACTGATATCCAACTGTGTGCCCAGCCTGGTGGGCCAGACCTTCCTGCGGGGCCCCGGCTGAGGATGGGGACGATGGGGTGGGCGGTAAACACGTGGCTCAAGAGACAGCTGCAGACCACAGGGGCTGCCTGAGGACGTGCCGGGAGGTGGACGAGCAGGTGGGGGCCTCAAGGAGGGGCTGCCGTCCACAGCCGGGACCGTGGAAGGGATTCCTGAGGAAGGGACGGAGCTGGACCAGGGTAAACAAGACCCACAGGACATCCTCAGAAGGAAGCTGGTGAGGGCAGACCCCTCCCGGGGCCAGGCTGAGGCCTGGAGAGTGGGCAGGTGGGGAGGCGTCTTCGGGGACAGAGCCCCCAAAGCCTTTCTCAGAGGCTGGACCTGACTCAAATTTGTTTATTTATTTATAATTTATTTTTAAATTGAAGCATAATGGATTTACAACATTGTGCTAATCTCAGCAAAGTGACTCAGCTGTATACACACACGTATATCTTCTCTCATGTTTTTTTCCACTGTGATTTATCCAAGGATATAGTTTCCTGTTGTAGAAGGAAGTGGCAACCCGCTCCAGTATGCTTGCCTGGGAAATTCCATGGACAGAGGAGCCCAGCAGGCTACAGTCCATGGGGTCTGAAAGAGTTGGATAAGACTTCATTGCTAAACAGCAACAATAGCTCCCTGCTCTATACAGTAGGACCTTGTTCCTTACCCATCCCAGGCACAGCAGTTTGCATCAGCTAACCACACACTCCTTGGGGTCTTCAAGGGTGCACTCAAAACCAGGTTCTGCACGAAAGTATTTGAATCCGTTTAAGTAGATGGGGAAACAGTGTCAGACTTTATCTTTTTGGGCTCCAAAATCACTGCAAATGGTGACCGCAGCCACGAAATTAAAAGATGCTTAGTCCTTGGAAGAAAAGTTATGACCAACCTAGATAGCATAATGAAAAGCAGAGACATTACTTTGCCGACTAAGGTCTGTCTAGTCAAGGCTATGGTTTTTCCTGTGGTCGTGTATGGATGTGAGAGTTGGACTGTGAAGAAAGCTGAGCACCAAAGAATTGATGCTTTTGAACTGTGGTGTTGGAGAAGACTCTTGAGAGTCCCTTGGACTGCAAGGAGCTCCAACCAGTCCATTCTGAAGAAGATCAACTCTGGGATTTCTTTGGAAGGAATGATGTTAAAGCTGAAACTCCAGTACTTTGGCCACCTCATGAGAAGAGCTGACTCACTGGAAAAGACTGATGCTGGGAGGGATTGGGGGCAGGAGGAGAAGGGGACGACAGAGGATGAGATGGCTGGATGGCATCACAGACTTGATGGACGTGAGTCTGAGTGAACTCCTGGAGTTGGTAATGGACAGGGAGGCCTGGCGTGCTGCGATTCATGGGGTCGCAAAGAGTCAGACACGACTGAGCGGCTGAACTGAGCTGGACTGAAGTCTTCTACGGACTTGCTGGTCTGTCTGAATGGATGCTGTTGGTCCTTGCAGGCCGGTCATGCTGACTCCTGCTTGCACAGCCTCCCTGCGGGGAGCTGCGGGCTGAAGGGGCTGTGTGCAGCTGTGGTCGCCCACTCCAGCTCCTGGCCGGTGGCCCCAGGCCAGCTGGGCCCCGCCTCTGTAAGTTACCATGTGCCTCTCATCCCAGCCTCATTTTCCTCCAAATGCCTGCTCCTCCTGATGCTTCCTCCCCGCAGCCGAGGGCGTCGGGTTCTCGTCTGGTGGGCCTTCCCTTTGCAGGCCGTGGCCACCTTCACCCTGGGCTCAGGGCCTGTGACCCCCTATCAGTGGCCCCCAGAGACGCCGGCACGTGTCTGTCAGCAGCTCTTCGCACGCAGCCCTGATCTCAAAGCAGCCGGGATGCTGGGAACGCGGAAAGCAATGCTGAGTTCATCACACTCTGAGGGAGAAACTTATATAACTTGGAAACGCTTGCAGTTGCTTTTTTACAGTTGCCAGGTGTCCCTGGGGACTGGGGCTGTGGGTGGCATGGCTGGGCGATGGAAATTAAATTACTCACATTCTTCATCAAACTTATTTCCAAGTCCATTGATGAAAGCCCTGTTGCATTACTGAGGGGCACAGTGAACTCAACATACATATTTGGGGTCATTTACACTGTACCTAACGACTGAGCGGCTGAACTGAGCTGGACTGAAGTCTTCTACGGACTTGCTGGTCTGTCTGAATGGATGCTGTTGGTCCTTGCAGGCCGGTCATGCTGACTCCTGCTTGCACAGCCTCCCTGCGGGGAGCTGCGGGCTGAAGGGGCTGTGTGCAGCTGTGGTCGCCCACTCCAGCTCCTGGCCGGTGGCCCCAGGCCAGCTGGGCCCCGCCTCTGTAAGTTACCATGTGCCTCTCATCCCAGCCTCATTTTCCTCCAAATGCCTGCTCCTCCTGATGCTTCCTCCCCGCAGCCGAGGGCGTCGGGTTCTCGTCTGGTGGGCCTTCCCTTTGCAGGCCGTGGCCACCTTCACCCTGGGCTCAGGGCCTGTGACCCCCTATCAGTGGCCCCCAGAGACGCCGGCACGTGTCTGTCAGCAGCTCTTCGCACGCAGCCCTGATCTCAAAGCAGCCGGGATGCTGGGAACGCGGAAAGCAATGCTGAGTTCATCACACTCTGAGGGAGAAACTTATATAACTTGGAAACGCTTGCAGTTGCTTTTTTACAGTTGCCAGGTGTCCCTGGGGACTGGGGCTGTGGGTGGCATGGCTGGGCGATGGAAATTAAATTACTCACATTCTTCATCAAACTTATTTCCAAGTCCATTGATGAAAGCCCTGTTGCATTACTGAGGGGCACAGTGAACTCAACATACATATTTGGGGTCATTTACACTGTACCTGTTACTTTATTACTGAGAGAGGGGGAGGGAATTTCAGTTAAATTCTGTATGGAGAGGTTGTGGCAATGAAAAAGTCACACTAAGCTATGAGTATCCTAGTTTTCCCATTTGTAAGGCAGAATATTTTATCTTAATTTGGTGAACCAAGCATACCCAAGGTGAAGTTTATGAAAAACTCAGAGAAAACCCCAAATGCTTAAGACTTGCAGGAGGTAGACCTCAGAGAACAGACTGAGTTTCCACCTCAAATGCATGAGTTCACCCTGGAGAAGGCCTCTCTGAAAATTTTAGCCCATGTGTCTCCAAAAGGGAGACCAGGGTACGGCTGACTCCAGCAGAGGCGGGGGCTGGGGTGGTCCACGGGTGGCCCAGTGTTGACCGTCAGTAGGAAGTGGGGCACGGGCCTGGTGGTGTAACTGGCTTGTTGTCCCTGACGTCAGCGGGCAGCCCTGGGTCCATGGGAGTGTGTTCGGCGTCCAGGAGTTCCTAGAGGCTGGAGACGAGACCCACGTTCCCAGGGCAAAGGGGAGTGCCATTGCTGACCTTAGAGAGTAGAGTTCACTCTGCATGAGCTGTTTGCACGGCTGCTTTAATAGCCATTCATAGTGGCTTGTCACATGAATTTGACTCATAAGCTTTATTTGGAAAGTAAGGCTCTTGCGTCGGGGAAGGCAGTGGCGCCCACTCCAGCACTCTTGCCTAGAAACTCCCATGGACAGCGGAGCCTGGGGGGCTGCAGTCCATGGGGTCGCTAAGAGTCAGACACGACTGAGTGACTTCACTTTCACTTTTCACTTTCATGCATTGGGGAAGGAAATGGCAACCCACGCCAGTGCTCTTGCCTGGAGAATCCCAGGGATGGCGGAGCCCAGTGGGCTGCCATCTGTGGGGTCGCACAGAGTCGGATACGACTGAAGCGACTTAGCGGCAGCAGCAAAACTCTTGTGTGGAGGTTACAATATGGTAGCTTCCAGCTCTGCTGTGTGGAGCCCAGGATGAAATGAAGGGTCCCCGAGGCTGTGGGGGGAGGGGAGAACCACCCCCCATCAGTCCACAGGTGTGCCATCCACTGGGTCCTGAAGCAGAGGGAGCCCAGCTTCTTCCCAGGGCTGGGAGGTGGGCTGGGACCCAGAGACAAAGCCGAGGAGCTGGGCCTGGGCAGGGCGACCCTCTGCGGTCTGGCGGCTGTGGGCGCCCGGCTGTGGAGGGCAGAGTAGACCACGGAGCGTCTCCTCCTGCAGGACTCCTAGCAGCTGGAGAAAGGCATCTCGCTTACGTGGATTTGCCTAGTCTGCAAACTTGCTGAATCAAGCCACATTTCTTTCTTAAAATGCTTGTGAAAAACCTGGAGTCTCAAAGGTTTGTGCTGTCTGCTCGCGTGTGTGAGGACAGGTGGGCTCACTGCCTGCCCCCACCTTCACCTCCCATCCAGGAGGGCATGGCCCCACGCGTGGCTTGCTCCATCAGGAAGCTCTGGTTCTGTGAAGCGAGGTCATTGCGATGGGGTCAGAAGCACTGGCAGTTCCTGGCCTCCAGAGTCTAACGCGTGCTTTTCGAGACATCTGCTTCCCGTGTTGTCTTCAACCAGCTGGACGCGCCCACCCCCAGGACTGGATGCCGGCCTTGCAATGCAGCCTGGGGAGCAGCTGCTGGCCAGAACGGAGCTCAGGAGCTGAAGCTGGGGCTCAGAGCCGTCTGGGGGTCAGGCAGGTAGGATGTTCGCTTCACAGAGAACTCCCGCCCCAGCCTGGGGTCTTCAGAGGCCGGGCCCTCCTCTCGCTTCTCTCGCTTTGTAAGACGGCATTCTGAGCGCCTTCTCCTCTAACCAGGGGCACCTGCGGTGGCCACTTCTGTCCGACCCATCCATCCTGCTTCTGGGGCAGCCTCTGCCGCTCGGATCAGGGCCCGGCAGTGCCGGCCGGCCAGCCCAGCTGCCAATCCCTAATGTTCCCGGCCATGATTAATCTGATAAATAATAAATATATCAATCTAGTCTTTTAGACAAGGACAAATTCTTACCAGCAGGGAGGCATGAGGCCTCTTTTACAGTGCCTGTCGAGCTGGGATTAATTATTTAATGCTTAATTCTTCGGGAAATGAGAAAGTTTTGATTAATGCTGTCCAGCGTCGTTCCCTGCTTGTTTGATACGTGTCAGATAATTTTTCCTCGGCAGTCAGCTCTGAAGAAGCCAGAGGCTGTTGTCACGGGGATCAGACACCGAGTTTCTAGAGATTAATTGAAGTGAGAATTTAGACAAAAGCTCCCTAAGTGCCCGCCCGAGACGCCCTTTCTCAGGCTAAGTTCAGCTCCACCCAGGTGTCCGCCTCACTGCATCCTGACGTAAAACGCTGATTTTTCAAGGCTCCGAGAAACTGCATTTGGTTTCCAGGTTTTTCCAAAGCTCCCTCCCAGGTTGGCAGGATTAGGACGCTAGGTTGGCAGGCGGTTCATCCGTGATGCTGTGTCTGGTAAAATAAGGATGGGTGACAGCCAAGGTCAGTGTTTCTTTATGACTTGGAGGGCTGTGCTCTCAGTGGTTTTGAGCTCACAACCCACTCTAAACGGTTCAAATCCATTCCACAGCATAAGGTTCTCGATTTCCATTTTTCGTAGCAAATAGAGTCCTGATCTTTTCATCTGCCCCACCAATTCACGTTCCCAGAATGCTGAATTAAAGGCAAGGTGATATGGTTAACCTCATGTCAAAGTACCCCGAGGATCCCACACCCGTCTCCATCTGGTCTGAGGTCATCTCGCACGTGGCTTCCTGTCTTCATTTAGGAGGATGGGCCATGATTACACCTGCTCAGTCAGAGGAGGGACGCTCAGAAAGATTTGAGGACAAGCGTCCAGGGCTCGTGGCAAGGATCGCGTCCTCCGGGATCTGGCAGCTTGGAGCCTGCACACCGGCCTGGGTTGGAGCCCAGAAGCACGCGTCCCTGCTCCCGAAGGCCCAGTCCCCCTTCTCAGGGCTCCTCCTTCTGAGGCCTGAGGGCGGGAGCGTCCTGGAGCCTGAGCACCTCTGCACCCTCCCCTGGGCGGCCGGGTCTCGGGCACACGGCTCTCTGCCTTCCCCTGGCTGTGGTCCCCGTGTCCCCAGGGCTGAGGGGGAGCAGTGTTTCCCTTTGGCTGTAGCTCTCCCTGGGGCCCCCAGTTCATACACGGCTCTGCTCCCGGAGTCCTCATCTTGCTCTGTGCTGTGGAAAACCTGCCCACGTCTCAGACAAAGAGCTTGGACTGCGGGAGGTCAGGCCCAGGTCCACCCGGGCCTTTGGTCCAACCGCCACCTCTTTTCATTCCCTGGAGGAGAGGGACGAGGCAATCCTGTGGAAATAGACCTCAGACACCAGGAGCTGGGCATGAAGATCCACCATAACCTCATGAGCACTTGGAAACTGAGCAGATGCAGGCCTCTCTCGGCGAGAGGCCCCGCACCTCAACTCACGACTGTGCTTGGTGCTTCGGACTTGGGGGGAGAACGAGACTGCCCGAGTGTGTGCAGCCCAGCTCCACCGGGCGGAAGGCACGTGCACCCAGAGGCTGTCCGAGTGTGTGCGGCCCAGCTCCACCAGGCGGGAGGCACGTGCACCCAGAGGCTGCCGGAGTGTGTGCAGCCCAGCTCCACCGGGAAGGGGGCACGTGCACCCAGAGACTGCCCAAGTGTGTGCAGCCCAGCTCCACCGGGAAGGGGGCATGTGCACCTAGAGACTGCCCAAGTGTGTGCGGCCCAGCTCCACCGGGCAGGGGGCACATGCACCCAGCCCCATCCTTCCACCGTCTCCTCCTCCAGGCTCCCTGGTCCCAGACACAGGCTGAAGGAAGACCTGGGGTACCCGCCGCCCAGATGCCGGCTGGCCTGTTGCTTTGCCCTCCAGGGGTGCTGTCAAGGTGAGGAGAGTGTAACTCACGGCGAGGATGCATCGCCCTTCCCTCCACCTTCTGGGAGGTCTGCCTGGCCCCCCTGGCGTGGGCTCTCCTGCATGGCTGGGTATTGGGGGGCGGGGGGCTGGCCTTCCTGGTGTGTCCTAAGGCCACACAGGCCTGTTGCTAGGCTTCCTGAGATGGACAAACCTGCACCTGTCTGTTTAGGGTGGGATGAAGGGCCAGGGACCTCTAAACACAGATGGTGGGGCCCCCACTGCTGCCACTGGGTCTCCCACACTGCAGACTCAGCCGGATCTGGGTCATAGGGCCGCACCCGAGGGCTGAGGGCCACTCGGGCCCCTGGGCCGGACTGGACCCGAACTGGGACAGCCCCGGGCCCCCGAAGCCCCTCTGGGGGAGGCTCGTTAGGGAATCTGTATTTTCTCCTGCTTTCTTCTTGAACCTATTTGCATTTTAAATAATTAAAACATTAAATCTGAAAAATTTATAAATGAGAGCAGCTAAGAGGAGATAGAGAAGAGACGGCCGCCCTGCTCGCTGTGCCCCAGCGCCCCACCGCCACCTCCCTGAGGCTGCCACGCAGACGATAGAGAAGAGATGGTGGCCCTGCTCGCTGTGCCCCAGTGTCCAACCCGTTATCTCCCTGAGGTGAGTCACTGCCAGGGGTGGACCCCTGCAGCCCTCAGGGCTCATGCACAACGCAACACAACATCACGCACGACACAGAGAGACACACACAGACACACACACACAACACAACAGCACGCACGACACAGAGAGACACACACAACACACAGACACACACACAACACAACAGCACGCACGACACAGAGAGACACACACAGACACACAGACACACAACACAACAGCATGCACAACACAGAGAGACACACACAATACACGGACACACACACAACACAACACAACATCACGCACAACACAGAGAGACACACACAGACACACACACACAACACAACAGCACGCACGACACAGAGAGACACACACAACACACAGACACACAACACAACAGCATGCACAACACAGAGAGACACACACAACACACGGACACACACACAACACAACACAACATCACGCACGACACAGAGAGACGCACACAACACACGGACACACACACAACACAACACAACATCACGCACGACACAGAGAGACACACACAACACACAGACACACAACACAACAGCATGCACAACACAGAGAGACACACACAACACACGGACACACACACAACACAACACAACATCACGCACGACACAGAGAGACGCACACAACACACGGACACACACACAACACAACACAACATCACGCACGACACAGAGAGACACACACAACACACAGACACACAACACAACAGCATGCACAACACAGAGAGACACACACAACACACGGACACACACACAACACAACACAACATCACGCACGACACAGAGAGACGCACACAACACACGGACACACACACAACACAACACAACATCACGCACGACACAGAGAGACACACACAACACACAGACACACAACACAACAGCATGCACAACACAGAGAGACACACACAACACACGGACACACACACAACACAACACAACATCACGCACGACACAGAGAGACGCACACAACACACGGACACACACACAACACAACACAACATCACGCACGACACAGAGAGACACACACAACACACAGACACACAACACAACAGCATGCACAACACAGAGAGACACACACAACACACGGACACACACACAACACAACACAACATCACGCACGACACAGAGAGACGCACACAACACACGGACACACACACAACACAACACAACATCACGCACGACACAGAGAGACACACACAACACACGGACACACACACAACACAACACAACATCACGCACGACACAGAGAGACGCACACAACACACGGACACACACACAACACAACACAACATCACGCACGACACAGAGAGACACACACAACACACAGACACACACACAGACACACACAGTCACACACAGGACATAGACAACACAACACACAGAGATACACACAACACACACACATACACAACACACAACACACTGACACAAACACAACAGCATGCACGACACACAGAGACACACACAACACATGGGAAACACAACACAGAGACGCACAGAGACACACAGGACATACACAACACAACACACAGACACACACAACACACAGCAGCACACAGACACACAGAGGACATAGACAACACAACAGCACGCAGACCACACAACAGCACGCACACACACATGCACACACAACACAGCATGCACACAGACACACACAGATACAACACAACAGACAGGTACACACAGACACACAATGCGTGAGTGCGCACGCATGCACACACACACAGACACACACACACAACACAACATCACGCACGACACAGAGAGACACACACAACACACAGACACACACACAGTCACACACAGGACATAGACAACACAACACACAGAGACACACACAACACAGACACACACAACACACAACACACAGACACAAACACAACAGCATGCATGACACACAGACACACAGTCACACATAGCACATAGACAACACAACACACAGACACACACAACACACAGACACACAGATACAACACAACAGACAGGTACACACAGACACACAATGCGTGAGTGCGCACGCATGCACACACACACAGACACACACACACACACACAGGCTCTTCCCCAACCTCTCCTGCCCTGGCTCTGGGACTCTGGGGGGATTTGATCTCACCGTGTAAGGAGAGCACCCTGAGCCCCACCCACCCTCAGGCTCAGTCCCCCCACCTCACACTTTCCACTCGAA
>SJYG01000068.1:2245501-2288569 GCA_006410535.1 Litocranius walleri
GGTGGGTTCGGTCAGGCAGCGGCGATTACATCATGCGGTGTAGTTACAAAGGCATCGGCGAGGCTGTGCTGGGAACGTGCAGGACAGAGTCGATGGTGATAACCAGGCTTTCAAAGCGAGCGAGGGGGCTTCCTGCTGTGATGGAGAAATATGCAGGGTTCAGCAGAAGAAGGACGCAGCCCAGGCTTCTGATGCCGCCGCCCTGACCTCCACTTCCTGTTTCTCTCCCACCTGCTGCCCAGCGGAGAGGCCGCGGAGGAGTCCGGAGTGTGGGCACCGGCTCCAGCCGCTCCTCACAGATGGTCCAGGAAGGCCTGGGGCTTTGGGGTCTCAGGCCCCAGCAGAGAGTGCGCTGCACACTGACCCAAGAGCTTTGGGCTCTGCCCCAGGCGGGGCCAGTGAGGGCTGATCTAGCATCTGCCAGCCCTCACCCTCCCCTTTAGGGGAGCGTGTCCCAGCCGAGCCAGGCCCAGGCTCCTGGCCACTCAAGGCGGTGAGGGTGGAGGAGTGCACGGAGGAGAGGGCTTGCCCCTGGCCCTGAGACCTGCACTCAGCGAAGCCCCTTCCCAGGCACGGAGAGCCTGAGGCGGAGCCCGAGGCGGAGCCCGCGGCCTTGCAGGGCTGCGTGTGGGCCTTTACCTCACCCTCCTGTGTCCCTGGTGGAGACCCACGGATTGCTGGTGGCAGATGGGACAGCTCACTCACTGCAGCATGGATTAAGAGGCAACGAGGGGTGTCTTTAAGATCCAAAGCATCGAATTTGCCCAACAAGGCCGTTTTATTTTATCACCTCAAAAAAGTTTTGACTTAGGCCCCAAAATGGGTTAAAACAGATTTAAACTTGGAATGCCCATCATTGTGAAAATATGTGTCTGTTTCCATCTGAGAAGTTACAGACCACAGCTGACGGGGGTCACCTGGGGAAGGTGGGCCAGAGCTCCAGCACCTGAGTCTCTGATCCAGGGCTGGTTTAGGCTCAGTAAACACCATCAAAAAGCCATCTTCCCAGTTGGTGGCCTTCGTCACACACACACCCCTTCCTCCCGACAGACACAGTTCACATGGGTTAATGTGCCAGCAGCAGCCCCGAGGGCCGCACAGCCTGCGTCGTCCGCGTCTGGAAACCTCAGTGGTGACCCTTCATTACTCTTCCAAACACACAACTTAGAGAAACCAATGCCACTCGGCACTCCCACGCAGAGATACACGCGTACATACTCTTGAAAGTCCCTTGTACCTTAAGGAGAGCCAACCAGTCCATCCTAAAGATCTGCCCTGAATATTCACTGGAAGGACTGACGCTGAAGCTGAAGCTTCAGTACTTTGGCCCCCTGACATGAAGGGCCGACTCACTGGTAAAGACCCCACGATGGGAAAGATTGAAGGCAGGAGGAAAAGAGGCCGACAGAGGATGAGATGGCTGGATGGCGTCACCGACTCGATGGATGTGAGCTTGAGCAAACTCTGGGAGACAGTGGAGGGCAGAGGAGCCTGGCGTGCTGCAGTCCGTGGTGTTACAAAGAGTCGGACATGACTTAGCAGCTGCACAACAGTGACAAATACATACGTATATACATGCACGCACACTTCTGGTCGTGTCTGAGGCTGTTTCTGGAAGAGATGGGCATTCGGATGGGGGGGGCTGAGTCCAGGTCCCCCTCACCAATCCACGTGTGGGGGCCTCAACCGATCCATGGAAGTCTGAGCAGGACGGGAAGGTGGAGGAGGGGGCCTGCTCTCGTCTGAGCCCAGACACCATCTCCTCTTGCTCTTGGACATGAATGCCTGATCCTGAGGTCTTCAGACTTAGGGGGACGCAAACCAGCTGCCCTCTGGGTCTCCGGCCTTTGGACTTGGAGGGAGCTGCACCCCTCCTTTCCTGGGTCTCCACCTGCAGAGGCAGAGGTGAAACTTCTCATCCTCCATGACTGCGTGGTTCAATTTCTAGACTGACTCTTGTCTCACATATTGGTTCTGTTCCTCTGGATAACCCTAGTACACGTGTGTGTGTCCAATACAGGTATCCCTTGACTTAGGATGAGGTTATGTCCTGATAAAACCATCACAATTTGAAAATATCACTAATGTGAAAAGTAGTGTGTACACTTGGCCTTCTGAGGATTATAGCTTAGCTCCAGCCACCTAAAATGTGCTCAGAACACGTACATGAGGCCACTGCTGCTGCTAAGTCACTCCAGTTGTGTCTGACTCTGTGCGACCCCATAGATGGCAGCCCCCAGGTTCCCCACCCCTGGGGCTCTCCAGGCCACTGGAGTGGGGCAAACTCCTCCAACATGAAGTCTGTCGTATAATCAAGTGTTGAATAGCACGTGGCATTGAATGCAGCCCTGAAAGGTGAAAGCAGAACAACTGTCTGTGTAGAGGGGCTCTAAGTGTGTCCGTTGCTACCCTCTGGCTGGGAGCAAGTGGTGGCCGCTGCCCTGCATCTGGAGAGTGTCATTTCAGTGCCACCAGCACAGGAAAGGAGAAAAATTAAAAATTTGAAATACAGTTTCTACCGAATGAGCAGTCTTTGGAAGAACTGATGCTGAAGCTGAACCTCCAATACTTTGGCCACATGATGCAAAGAACTGACTCATTGGAAAAGATCCTGATGCTGGGAAAGACTGAGGGGAGGAGAAGGGGACGACAGAGGATGAGATGGCTGGATGGCATCACTGACTCGATGGACATGAATCTGAGTGAACTCTGGGAGTTGGTGATGGACTGGGAGGCCTGGTGTGCTACAGTCCATGGGGTCACAAAGAGTCGGATATGACTGAGCGACTGAACTGAACTGAACTGATCTGAATGAGTATCACCTTCACACTGTCATAAAGTCAAAAATCACCCAAGTCCAACCATGGTAAGTGGGGGACAACCTATATATGTGTGTGAGTACATATACTCACTTGCAGAGCTAAATATTTAATCTATAATGACTCTTTTCTTGGGCTTCCCTGGTGGCTCAGAGGTTAAAGCATTTGCCTGCAAGGCGGGAGACCTGGGTTCAATCCCTGGGTTGGGAAGATCCCCTGGAGAAAGAAATGGCAACCCACTCCAGTATTCTTGCCTGGAGAACCCCATGGACGGAGGAGCCTGGTAGGTTACAGTCCACGGGGTCGCAAAGAGTTGGACACGACTGAGTGACTTCACTCACTCACTCACTGACTCTTTTCTTATAGGACTAAAATTTTTTTCAGTTACCTTTTAAATTTTGAGTTAACTGTAGATGTGCATGCAGTTTTGAGAATTAACAGAGATCCTGCAAACGTTTCACCAAGTTTTCCCTGATGGTAACATCTGCCTTCATGAAAGAGCGATGCTGCAATCAGGACGTCGCCATGGGAGCCGTCCACAGGGCTCATTCAGAGCTCACAGTTCACCTGCCCTCATGTATGTTTATCCTAGGTGGTTTTATCACACTCATAGTGTAACTCCGATCAACACCATCTCAGTCTGGATACAAATCCGTAACTGCACGAGAATCGCTGGGCTAACATCACCACGGCCACGCCCGCCCTTCCCTGCTTCCCAGCCTCCGTGAAATGCGTCTCCACCTTTATTTATTTATATGTCACTTTAAGCATCGCCTAAAGTGGAGCTGTGCAAGAAGCATTGAAGTGGGATTTTTTTCACTCGATGTGATGGTCCTGAGATCCATCCCAGTTGCTGTCAACCCCAAGGAGAGCGGGGCTGGAGGGACCTCAGGGTATTACGAGCATGCGCCCGGTGGAGACCCTGCCCCCGTCTCCATCTGTGAGGGGCTATAAATAAAGCCGCTGTGAGCACCCACATGCAGGTCTGCGTGAACGCAGTTCTCACTGCTTGCGGATAAATGCCAGAGAAGAGAGTGCAAATGCTGGGTCCTGGGCTGCGTGCCTCCTGCCGGGGCCCACCGGGTGCAGTTCCGGAAAGCCTGCACCTCCCCCACCACCCCGTTAACACGGGGGCCAACCTACTTCTCAGACGCGCATCAGCACTCACGCCACTACTGTTGGTCTGACGAACACACTGAAGATTAAGAGCCACCCGAAAAAGCCAAAGCTATGCCTATACGTGGCTTCCCTGGCGGCTCAGAGGCTAAAGCGTCTGCCTGGATGCGGGAGACCCAGGTTTGATCCCTGGGTTGGGAAGATCCCCTGGAGAAGGCACTGGCACCCCACTCCAGCACTCTTGCTGGAGAATCCCATGGAGGGAGGAGCCTGGTAGGCTACAATCCATGGGGTCGCAAAGAGTCGGACATTGACTGAGCAACTTCATTTTCACTTTCTGTCATGCCTATCTGTAAACACGGACCTCTGTCTAAATCTAAACTGAGGTTCCCAATAATCAGTGATCATCTATAATTAGCTAAACAGCAGGCTGACCTGGTCAGGAGAAAACATGAGCCAGCATTTGGCTTCTTGAAGAAAGAAGACTACACCAGGATCTTTACTTTCCATTTATTTTCTGATGAGAAAGAACATTTCCTTCCAGAAAGGAGGCCCCGTGTTGGACTCGGAGCATCTCTGCTTGACCAGGTACCCCTCTCATTATATGCCCTCAGCATCCTCTGGGCCAGCTGCCTCCACCATCACCTGGGGCTGTGGGAGGGGCGGGCTGAGGCCGCTGGAGGCCTTGACCCCCCCAGGGGTGCCTGTGGTGGGTTTAGTTACATCTGGGAGCCTTGGAACTTGTAAGAATTTAAACCGCTTGGTGGACAAGTCCATCCTGGAGGCACAGAGCAGGTTCCCCTCACCTCACCTGGCAGGCAGGTGGAGCGTGGCCCCAGGTTTTAGAAAACAAGACCCCCAGCGTACTCCCCAGGCCTCTGAGGTTTCTAAACAGTGTTTCCAAGCCTCCTTTGAAGGTCTCCAAGAAGACGCCTCTCTTCAGCTCCCTGTCAGTTTGGTGGCCGGTGTCCACACATCTGGGGTGCTGCAGAAAAAAGCCAATTCTGACTTCATATTGGAACTGTTTCTTTGACTTGCTTTTCCTTGCTGTTGTTATTATAATCAAAGCCCTGCCCCTCAGCCTGACTGTTAAACTAAAGTGCGTTTGTTCAGGACCTGGTCCACTTGCAGGTGGGAAGAAGGAGGGCGTTAACGCACCTTCTGCCTGGAGCTTGCCACTCGAGGAGATGCTTGCACGACTGAGGGCTCTATTTTACTTCTTCATCACCTCTCCTTCTCTATTTTGCCTGTTAACTTTACTTCCTCACCTCCCTCGTCTCTGTTCTGTGAACGAACCTGGCATCCAGACCACGTAGGAAGGTTATTTTGAGACGTTGGTCTGCCACCTTCTTTGTCAACCTGCTTTTCGAATAAACCTGTCTTCAAAATCATGTTCTTTTCGGCAACAAACACCTCATCTCCCAAATTCACTAGCCTGTTGTGCAAGCTTAGACTTGGTAACAGGATGTTATGGGTTGGTGTCTTGGAGGAAAGGTGGCCTCAAAGGTCCTTTACAACGCCCATCGAAGTGTCTGCTGTAGGTTTGTGGATTGGATCCAGTCAGACAGAGCTAGAAGTGGGTTTACAAACATGGCCCAAGAACCGCTCCTCAGCACAAATCCACAAGGGACTTTCCTTGTGAAACCCAGGCTTGCTCTGCTGGGCTGGCTCCCTGAGTTGTGAAGAGGCTGGGCCCAGGGCAGGGCCATGGGATGGCTCCTGGGCAGCGGGAGGCATTGGCCGTGGGATGGCTCCTGGGCAGCAGGAGGCATTGGCCACGGGTTGGCTCCTGGACAGGGGAGGCGGTGGCCGTGGGATGGCTCCTGGGCAGTGGGAGGCGTTGGCAGCACACAGAGTGGCCGCGGCTGCTGTTTGATCAGGAGTGAAATCTGGCGAGGTGACAGCGGCCAGCTCTGCCTGCCTCTCTGAGCTGGTCATTAAAAATGGAGCAGGCAGGACGAGCCCTGGAGGCCTGTGTTCTCTGCAGATACAAGAGAGAGACAAGTTCACGGCATGTCACCAGCAATATCCATTCATGTTTCCTCTTCAGACCGGCTCTGAGGCCTCCTGGCCGGAGCAAGGATGCCATGCTAAAGACAATCAAAGGGCCTTTGAGGATTTCCCAGGTGGAGAGGGTGAGGGAGGAGGTGGGAAGACCTCATCATTCTCTGCTCCTTGGGGAAGGGGCTGTCTTGTTGTGGGGTGGGGGTTGGGGGTCTGCTCCAAGCATCCTTGGAAAAGAAGGTAGCCTGGCCCCATGTGATGGGGACCTCGGTTCTGCATCAGGGTTTTTGCTTTTTAATAATAGATGGATGCAAGCAGCTTGGGCATGCCAAACAAATTCTCGGCACAAAAACTCAGCTGTCGGAACGAGGAGCATATGCCCACCGAGTGCACTCAGGGAGAACGTACCCACTGGCCACGCAGCCTGGGAAGGAGGCCCCGCCTGCCGGCCTCATGAATGTTTAGTGAGGATCTGTGTTCCTGCTATCGAAGGAGCTGCGGGGCTGCTGTGTTGGAACCAGCTTCTCAGGGAGGAGGTGGGAGGGCTTTTGTGGGATGAGGGTCTGTAGGCGTTTCTGTGGTAGGGTGGGCCTGAGTCACTTCGTGAAGCTGGGAAACCTGGGAGCAGCCTGGCTCTAGGCCAGCTTTCTGTATGTGAGCCTTTCCTCGGCTTGTCCTGGAAGAGAAGTTTTCATGTGCTATATCTTGATTTACTCTTGGGCAGCTTTGCCAAAGAGCAAGATCGGTTTGCCCACCCTTCTGAGTGCAGCCTCGGAGAACTGCCGCCTCCCTCTGTGGACAGGCTAAGTCCCAGGGGGCTCAGAAAACTGCCTTCAGGAGCCAAGGTGTGGAGACGAGACCTGAGAGTCTTCAAGGTCCACCCCAGGCCTTGGCAAACGCCCCGGGCACTGGGCCCAGCTTGGCCCTGGCAGCCATCGGGGAGGCTGGCCCATGGCTCCCCTCAGCAGGACTGCAGAGAGAGACTGGAATCCGTAAGAAACTGTACCTGGACCCTAATGAGTCTTGTGGTCTAGAGGCAAGTTCATGTGCCTCTGGGTCATGGTCATTGTTTAGAGAGGAAGCTCTTCGGTCGGCCTGAAGGCTCAGGCAGAAGACAGGAAGAGGTGAGCAGGCAGGTGACCAGCCAGAACGGTGGGGGTTATTTTAAATGCTTTCCAAGAATCTGATAGGCAGAGTGGAAGAACGGCGCGACCTCCCTCTCGGATGGTCTTCAGGAGCCTCAGGTGTGTTTGGGCCTCAAACACACACACGCGCTGACGCGTCTTCCGTCTGGCTGTCTGGCGCTACCAGCACACGCTAACCTCTGAGGACTGCTGCGTGCAGCGGGCTGGGGTGGAAACTGCTGCGTGCAGCGGGCTGGGGTGGAAGCTCCTCTCATCTACACGGCTGAGTTTGGGGTCCTTCTAAAGCACAGATTCTTCCTGTTCTTGTCTTGTGTTTCTTTCTTTCCTTTTTGCAGACACAGCGGGCAACACAAGGGCTCCATCAAGAGGGCTGGACTCCAGCATGGAGGCCGCCTGGAGGCTGCCCGGCTGGACGAGAGATGGGGTGATGGGCTCCCAGGACCCCAGAGAGCGTCCCCCTGGAACCTAACTGTCAAGCCTGCGACCTGCCTCTCCTCGCTCTGCAGGGGCTTCTGCCTCCGCTGACGGAGGAACCTGCCCAGGGTGACGCCTGGCCTCACAGCAGGCTTGGGGTGATTTCCCCTCCTTTCCTGGCTCCTGGTGGCCAGAGCGGGTCACGGGGTTGCCTGTGGTCAGCAGGAACAGGGACCACGGGCGAGCTTGTGGGCAGAGTGTAGTGGCCTTGGATGCTGGGGAACATCCCAGGCTGCGTCCCAGAAGCTGGCCAAGCCCCCAGCAAAGGTGACCGAGCTTCTGCACTGTCCCAGGGAGCTTCTGAGTCATGATGCGGCCTCGGGAGCTGGTGGCCATCATCTCAGGAGGCCTCTGCCCCTCACACGGCTGCACCTGACTCACTACAGAGTGTGGGGGAACTGCCCCAGGGGCGTGGGCCCTCAGCTGATCGGTGAGACGCCTTCCACGTGCATTCAGGCCTGTCTGCCCCGCAGCCGCCCCACCCTGCCCTGCAAGGCTGCCTCCATCCTGGTGTGAGCCAGCCTGCCTGGAGCAAGTGCTTCCCAGACCCTGGAGGCCACTCTCTGCGAAGTTGGCTGTTAAAGGCCAGTGGCCGGGAATCAGTGCAGCCTGACCTTCTTCTCTGTGTGTGCGTCGTCCTCCTGAACTGGGCCTGAGCCTGTGGGGCCGAGGAAGTTCCGGGGGGAGGGGCAGTCATCCACAGGGGTGAGAGGCTCGGGAGGACCCTCAGAAGCTGGGAAATCTGTCCTCCTCACCGACCCCCGGGGGTAAAAACCACGTTGCCAGGTCTTCCCCATGAAGACTGAGGCTTGAGAAGCTCTAGAACGGCTTACCTATACTGTCTCCTTCAAACAGAACCCATCAGGAGTTGGTCAAGGATGGTGTGGAGCAGGGAGGGGTGTTGATAAACGGGCTCCGGGATGAATTTCTGGAGAGTGGGGAGCAAGGGTGCTCCCACCGCAGAGCGGGGTGGGGAGCTCTTGTTGCCCTAATTCAAGGTGAGACGAGAATTCCCACGAGTCTGAGGCATGTCTGCAGAGCGCCTCTATCTGTATTCATCTCGATGCTCTCTTAACTCCTCATTTGCAAACTGTCACCACTGGTGAAAATCACCGGTGCCCGGCGGACACTTAGACCCGCAGATTCGCGTCCACGTCTGCCGTCCACCTGGGCTTCATCCCTGAGGCTGTGGTCACATGGCTGCCGCCCAGGACCCCTGTCCTCTCCCTGGTCTCCACCACCCACCCCTGGACACACTTTGCAAAACACGAGTGAGGAAACGACACTCACACACATCTGCCCTTTGGACTTGCTTCTGGGAGAGCCAGCAGGGGTCACGGGCACTCACACTCTGTCCACTCTCAGAGGAGATGGGCTGTGCAGTCTCCAGGCCCCAGGTGGACCCCCAGACCCAAAGCGGCAGGGTGGTCCCTTTGGGCCAGCACCTCGCCCACCCTGCCGCCAACAATCCCCACGCACCCAGCCGGACCCACTCTAGCTGCGTGAACCAGCCTCGAATGCCTGCTCTCATTTGATTTTTATCTAACACATCAGACGCTCAAAAGTCAGGTGGGTAATCTGAAAAAAGAAATCTACGATGTTGTCAGCACAGAGCTAAGAGAAGCCTCCGTGGCCAGTGGAGATACACTGTGGGAGATGTGCATTTCTGTCTGACCATCTGATGCACCCAAGGGTGTAAGTTTTTGAGGCTTGAAAATACTGTAGGCACACTCCTGTTTCTGTGTCCACACGCAGCAGGGTTTTCCTCACCTGTACTGATGCAAGAATACATGGAAGAACTGTACAAAAAAGATCTTCACAACCCAGACAATCATGATGATGTGATCACTAATCTAGAGCCAGACATCCTGGAATGTGAACTCAAGTGGGCCTTAGAAAGCATCACTACGAACAAAGCTAGTGAAGATGATGAATTCCAGTGGAACTGTTTCAAATCCTGAAAGATGATGCTGTGAAAGTGCTGCACTCAATATGCCAGCAAATTTGGAAAACTCAGCAGTGGCCACAGGACTGGAAAAGGTCAGTTTTCATTCCAATCCCAAAGAAAGGCAATGCCAAAGAATGCTCAAACTACCGCACAATTGCACTCATCTCACATGCTAGTAAAGTAATGCTCAAAATTCTCCAAGCCAGGCTTCAGCAATACGTGAACCGTGAACTTCCTGATGTTCAAGCTGGTTTTCGAAAAGGCAGAGGAACCAGAGATCAAATTGCCAACATCTGCTGGATCATTGAAAAAGCAAGAGAGTTCCAGAAAAACATCTACTTCTGCTTTACTGACTATGCCAAAGCCTTTAACTGTGTGGATCACAATAAACTGTGGAAAATTCTGAAAGAGATGGGAATACCAGACCACCTGACCTGCCTTTTGAGAAATCTGTATGCAGGTCAGGAAGCAACAGTTAGAACTGGACATGGAACAACAGACTGGTTCCAAATAGGAAAAGGAGTACGTCAAGGCTGTATGTTGTCACCCTGCTTATTTAACTTATATGCAGAGTACATCATGGGAAACGCTGGGCTGGAAGAAGCACAAGCTGGAATCAAGATTGCCGAGAGAAGTATCAATAACCTCAGATATGCAGATGACACCACCCTTATGGCAAAAAGTGAAGAGGAGCTAAAGAGCCTCTTGATGAAAGTGAAAGAGGAAAGCGAAAATGTTGGTTTAAAGCTCAACATTCAGAAAACAAAGATCATGGCATCCGGTCCCATCACTTCATGGGAAATAGATGGAGAAACAGTGGAAACAGTGTCAGACTTTATCTTTTTGGGCTCCAAAGTCACGGCAGATGGTGACTGCAGCCATGAAATTAAAAGATGCTTACTCCTTTGAAGAAAAGTTATGACCAACCTAGATAGTATATTCAAAAGCAGAGACATTACTTTGCCAACAAAGGTCCATCTAGTCAAGGTTTTTCCTGTGGTCATGTATGGATGTGAGAGTTGGACTGTGAAGAAGGCTGAGCACCGAAGAATTGATGCTTTTGAACTGTGGTGTTGGAGAAGACTCTTGAGAGTCCCCTGGACTGCAAGGAGATCCCACTGGTCCATTCTAAAGGAGATCAGCCCTGGGATTTCTTTGGAAGGACTGATGCTAAAGCTGAAACTCCAGTACTTTGGCCACCTCATGCAAAGAGCTGACTCACTGGAAAAGACTCTGATGCTGGAAGGGATTGGGGGCAGGAGGAGAAGGGGACGACAGAGGATGAGATGGCTGGATGGCATCACTGACTCGATGAACATGAGTCTGAGTGAAGTCCGGGAGATGGTGATGGACAGGAAGGCCTGGCGTGCTGCAGTTCATGGGGTCACAAAGAGTCGGACATAACTGAGCGACTGACCTGAACTGAACTGATGCTTTTACATGTTTATAATCATATGTTCTGCTCCTTACTTTCCAAGACACCTGCATCCCTGCACCTCTGGGGTCCAGTCCCAGACCCCCTCCAAGAGGCAGTAGGAAACTTTGCTGGAGCCACTGGGGGCTCAGCAACAACAGACGAGCTGGTCCCTTTGCTGCTCATTTTATTTTTAAGAAGCGTAGCCAAAGCCGCACCCCCTCCACGTTCAAATTCCCTTCTAAAAATGGACTGCCATAATTATATGTTAAATATGATTCAAACCTGCAGGGAACTGGGACTCAATAAGCATGAAAAAATTAATGAAGAGCTTAATTATTATAATAATACCATTAAAATCTAATAAAGGAAGAAAAAACTAGATTTCATTCTATTTTAGCTTGGGCATCTAATATCTTTTCTCCCCCCTTTAACAGAACTGTAATTGATCTAGACTTGGGCTTTCCGAAGAGCTAAATTATGTGCTGCAATGCTTAGACTCTTTAGAGGAGAAAGGAAACGGAGGACAGGGGCAATCGCATGGAACGGAGGATGGCACAGCTCCGTCCTGTAGGATTCACGTCAAGGGCTGCGGGTTCAGCAGGTCCAATCTTTTTTTTTTTTTTTACCACTTTTAATTGTTAATGAACTTCCCGCTGCTCGACTCCCCCTCTAGCCCCAGAGCTACACCAGGCACAGGTATTTACGGCCCAGGTGTCAGTTAGCCATAGTGGATGCTCTGGGTGTTTGTGAAAAGTCTGCTCACCCTGGGCCACCCCCATCCCATCTCCAACTCCTGAGAAAGCGCACAGCCCAGTGTGCCAAGAGTGACACTCCCAGCTTGCCTTTGTGGTGGAAGGAGTCTATTTCTTTCTCTTTTAAGCTCAGTTTTTATTTTATACTGGAGCACAGGTGATTAACAATGTTGAGCTAGTTTCGAGCATACAGCAGAGTGGTTCGCTTATTGTGTAACACAGCGGCACTAGTGTGCAGAATCTGCCTGCCGTTGCAGGAGACACAAGAGAAGAGGGTGTGAGCCCTGGGTCGGGAAGTCCCCTGGAGGAGGCAGTGGCGACCCACTCTAGTATTCTTGCTGGAGAATCCCATGGACAGGGGAGACTTGGGGGCTACAGTGCACGGCGCTGAAATAGTTGGACATGACTGAGCTCAGTGCCTTCTTTCCCACATAGCTTCTTGCAGGACACGGAGTAGACTTCTCCGTGTTACACAGTCAGTGCTTGTTGGTTATCCATATTATGCACAGTGGTGCGTGCGTGTTAATCCCGAGCTTTTGGAGTGCATTTCTTCATGCATCAAGTGTTCTTGGACAAGCCTCCCCAGAGCCCGAGGCGCAGGGCACAGCAATGGGAATCATGGTCTTGACCCCACAGGAGACAGTACTTTCCCCTAATAATTCAGCCCCACTGCAGCTGTATTCTGAAGAGCGTGACCTCACCTCTGGGCCACTGCACCGTAACTGTATAAAGACAGTTTGGGGGGTTATTTGTTCCGCAACGTTTGTTGGACTCACACTACGTGGAAGATTCCTTCTCGGCCCTGGGAAGTCAACTCTACGCAAGCCTCATAAGAGTTAAAGGGAATTAACTGAATAGTTTGGATGCCATATCAATGGCAAAAACATTGCTGGCTCTTTGCTTTGACTGGTGGATAGGGGCCCCTCAGATTCTCTTTATTTTCATTTTTAGTTGGAACGAAGAGCAGTCACTAAGCCCTGCCAGTTCTGGGTCTGTGTGCTTTCTGGCGAGGAGCTTTCCATAGCCAGCTCTCAGATCAGGCACTGTTTGCTTGAGTCACGCTGCGTCTATGACCCACCCCTCACATCCCAGCTGGATGTCACCAAGTGTCAAACTCGGGGCCTGACGCAGAGACACATGGGCCCACCAGCCCACGTGGCTGCCAGAGGGAGGGGAGCGCCTGCCTCCTGGGGAGCCCGGAGTCTCCGGGACCCTCAGCCTCCCTGAGCAGGCCCGGAGCACGGCTCTGCCGCTGGCGGGCTGGCCAGGGTGCCTCTTGGTCAAGGAAGTCCTCTGCCCACCTACCTACCTATTTATTCAAATAATGTTTTTCTTGGCTGTGCTGAGTGGCTTCTGGGTCCTAACCTCCAGACCACCAGGGAGATGCCCCCATTTATTCATTTATGCATTTTTGAGAAGTACTTGGCTACACTCTGAACGTTTAAGGTGTAGAACACGCCGGGTTGGTTTACATACATGGTGGAATGATTGCGATAACTTTGGGTAAACAGCCACCTTCTCATAGTGACACGATAAAAGGGAAAGAAAGAAGAGAGGAAAGGCAGTTTCCCTTGTGATGAGAACCCTTGGACTTGCCCTCTGAGCACCTCTCCTGTGTGTGGCGTGGAGCGTCCGCCGTGGTCCCTACGCTGCATGACGTGTCCCCAGGCCTTCCTTATCCCTGGAAGTCTATGCGTTTGGCCGCCCTCCTCTGATTCCTCTGCTAATCTCAAATCTGATCTTTCTACTGCTTTTTACCTCTGTTTTGTTGGATTCCACATATAAGTGAGGTTCTAGAGTGTTTGTCTCTCTCTGTCTGACTTACTTCATTTAGCACAAGGCCTCCAACTTCCATTCATGTGGTCAAAAACGGTAGAAATTTCCAGACGTTTATGCCTGAATAAAATTCCTCTCTCTCTCTCATACATATATGAATATATATGTATGACTTGTCGTTCAGCCACTCAGTCGTGTTCGACTCAGAGACCCCATGGGCTGCAGCACGCCAGGCTTCCCTGTCCTTCACCATCTCCTGGAGTTTGCTCAAACTCATGTCCATTGAGTTGGTGACGCCTTCCAACCGTCTCATCCTCTGTCGTCCTTTTCGCCTGCTGCCTTCACTCTTTCCCCGCATCAGGGTCTTTTCTAACGAGTTGGCTCTTTGCATCAGGGGGCCAAAGTACTGGAGCTTCAGCTTCAGCATTGAGTATACACATGTGTACACATGTATGTAGATATTCACCCACATATATGAACACGCATAAGTAACGCTGCAGTGAGTGCTGGGCGCAGCCACATTTCTGAGTCAGTGTTTTCATTTCCTTTGGATACATTCCCAGAAATAAACTTGCTTGGACACACGGTAGTTCTGTTTTCAATTCTTTGAGCACCTTCCAGATTGTTCTCTGCAGTGACGGCACCCAGTTGCATCCCCACGGCAGTGCAGGGGGGCTCCCTCTCCTCCACGTCGGCCACAGCACTTGTTGCAACTTTTTGGTGACGGCCATCTGACAGGCGTGAGGTGATGGTCCATCGTGGTGTGGTCTGTTTCCCTGAGGACTACTGATGCTGAGCATCTTTCCATGTATCTGTTGGCCACCTGTATGTTTTATTTGGAAAAATGTCTATTCAGATCCTTTGCCTATTTTTAAAATTTTGTTTTTATTTTCTGTTTTTGCTACTGAGCTGTGTGAGTTCTTTATATAACATGGGTGGTGACTACTTACTTACAGATGGTTTGCAAGTGTTTCTTCCCGCTCTGTATGCTGTCTTTCCTGTCATTTCCTCTTACACAGATGTTGATCCTAAGGCATCAGACTCCTATACTTAGGATTTCATTTATGGTGATTATTTCCTCAGGGGCTCTGCCACCAAACACAACCACACCGAGGGTTAGAGTTTCACCATATGAATTTTGGCTTCCCAGGGGGCACTGGTGGTGAGATACCCGCCTGCCACTCCAGGGGACGCAAGAAAGGCAGGCTCGATCCCTGGGTTGGGAAGGTCCCCTGGAGAGGGGAAGGGCAACCCACTCCAGCATTCTTTCCTAGATAATCTCATGGTTAGAGGAAACTGGTGGGCTATAGCCCGCGGGATTACAAAGAATTGGACACAACTAAAGCAACTTAGCACATGCGCCAACAGACAACCTCTGGCATTAGTTATTTGTTTTTCTTTTGTGGGGGGCGGGCGGGGGTTGCAGTCAGTGACGCCTTCCAACCGTCTCATCCTCTGTCGTCCTTTTCGCCTGCTGCCTTCACTCTTTCCCCGCATCAGGGTCTTTTCTAACGAGTTGGCTCTTTGCATCAGGGGGCCAAAGTACTGGAGCTTCAGCTTCAGCATTGAGTATACACATGTGTACACATGTATGTAGATATTCACCCACATATATGAACACGCATAAGTAACGCTGCAGTGAGTGCTGGGCGCAGCCACATTTCTGAGTCAGTGTTTTCATTTCCTTTGGATACATTCCCAGAAATAAACTTGCTTGGACACACGGTAGTTCTGTTTTCAATTCTTTGAGCACCTTCCAGATTGTTCTCTGCAGTGACGGCACCCAGTTGCATCCCCACGGCAGTGCAGGGGGGCTCCCTCTCCTCCACGTCGGCCACAGCACTTGTTGCAACTTTTTGGTGACGGCCATCTGACAGGCGTGAGGTGATGGTCCATCGTGGTGTGGTCTGTTTCCCTGAGGACTACTGATGCTGAGCATCTTTCCATGTATCTGTTGGCCACCTGTATGTTTTATTTGGAAAAATGTCTATTCAGATCCTTTGCCTATTTTTAAAATTTTGTTTTTATTTTCTGTTTTTGCTACTGAGCTGTGTGAGTTCTTTATATAACATGGGTGGTGACTACTTACTTACAGATGGTTTGCAAGTGTTTCTTCCCGCTCTGTATGCTGTCTTTCCTGTCATTTCCTCTTACACAGATGTTGATCCTAAGGCATCAGACTCCTATACTTAGGATTTCATTTATGGTGATTATTTCCTCAGGGGCTCTGCCACCAAACACAACCACACCGAGGGTTAGAGTTTCACCATATGAATTTTGGCTTCCCAGGGGGCACTGGTGGTGAGATACCCGCCTGCCACTCCAGGGGACGCAAGAAAGGCAGGCTCGATCCCTGGGTTGGGAAGGTCCCCTGGAGAGGGGAAGGGCAACCCACTCCAGCATTCTTTCCTAGATAATCTCATGGTTAGAGGAAACTGGTGGGCTATAGCCCGCGGGATTACAAAGAATTGGACACAACTAAAGCAACTTAGCACATGCGCCAACAGACAACCTCTGGCATTAGTTATTTGTTTTTCTTTTGTGGGGGGCGGGCGGGGGTTGCAGTCTAAAAGACATCTGTTACTCTGGAGATAAAGCAGAGCTCAAGGAAATTCTCAAAAGGAACTTTTCTGTACTTTGCGTGACTGGCTGCTCGTGGCTTTGGGTCAGGAGCGCGATGGGAATGCCCTTTTCCCTGGGATCATGGCTTTCTATGGTTAGTTTTCCAGGTTAGCCATCTCCCTTAAAGAAAGGAATGCGCGCTGGGCTGCAGGCACGGCCATGGTTCACACAGACAGTCTGGAAAACACGTGTGGGTGGTGGGGATGGAACCCAGCCCCGCCCGTCTTGTTGGCAGGGGCAAGGTGACTCATGGTTTGTCCTCTGAAGCTGTCTCCAAACCCAGAGGAAGCAGGCCTATTTGTACCCAGCCTCTGCCTGATGCCGCAAGCAGCACAGGCAGATCCTCGATGCCGGGCTGCGGCTTCAGCCATGCTCTGGGCCTGACGGCGGATGCTCAGAGCCCAGCTGGGGGCTGGACATGGGGCCTGGCTGCCCTGAAGCCTGACTTTCCTGCAGCAGGGAGCAGGGCAGCGGCCTGGAGCAGGGCAGCGGCCGGGAGCAGGGGAGCGGCCTGGAGCAGGGCAGCGGCAGGGAGCAGGGCAGCGGCTGGGAGCAGGGGAGCGTCCTGGAGCAGGGCAGCGGCCGGGAGCAGGGCAGTGGCCGGGAGCAGGGGAGAAGCAGTTTGGGGGCCAAGCTGGCCCGACTGGCCTAAATGGGCCTTCAGTGCTTGCAGCCCTGGGGCCAGCAGCCACCACCGGCAGAGCCTCCCCCTTGGCCCGAGAGGCAGGTCCCTCACAGCTGCCATGAAGCACTGCGGGGCCCCTTTCCCAGCAGAGCTTGGAAGCCTGAGTAAGACCCGCCACAGCCGTACCCCTGTCGTGGGGCCAACCTCTGCAGGGCGAGGGTCTCCGGCCTGGGGAGCCTGGGAGGCAGACTGTGCCGAGCTTTCCAGGCGAACCCGAGCTGCGTCTTCACGCAGCTGGAATGCAAGCTGGGCTGTGCGTGTTCTGATGCATCAGTGCGGCGCAAACCCCCCAGTTCTCAGAGTGAGCTGCATTTTGTCAGGAGCCTCCCTCCAGGTGTCTTTTCGTTAGCTAGTCAGATCCTGCCTGGCGCCTGAAGGCGGCAGAACAGCACGCACAGGTCTAACAACTATGGGGCCAAGAATCTGGGGGAAAGAATAGAAACATGTTCTGCGGAGCACACGTCATGGGAAATGATTCGGCGCACGTTTTATGATGGCAGAAGCAGCCAGGAAACGGGACACTGGTGCATTTTGGCTGGTGGGCACCATCTGATCACCCCCATTTCCAAACAAGCTGTTGCTGGAGCATAAATGGGGAGAAACCATCCGTGGAAATTAAAGGATCTATGCCTTCTCTGCACACTGATAAACGAGGCTCGAAAGACAGACAAGCCCAAACTGTCTCTGGTCTCAAGAAGCCTGCTGTCAATCACCAGCGTGAGACGGCCCTGCTGGTACACGGGACCCTGTGGTTCCTGATAGGAGGCATCTATGTGGCCTTCCTCACTCCCACTCCAGTGTGTGGGTCAGAGGTCATGAGCATCAAAACCAGGGACTGCCTCAGAATGCAGATTCCAGGGCCCATGCCAGGCCTCCTGTATCAGAACTTGGGGGGGTGAGCTAAGGGCATGGACCTCTAACAAGCTGTGGGGATGAGGCAGGCCATCTGTAATTTAAAGGCGATAGAGCACAGGAGGGAGGAGGCAATGGCACCCCACTCCAGTGCTCTCGCCTGGAGAATCCCAGGGATGGGGGAGCCTGGTGGGCTGCCGTCTATGGGGCCGCACAGAGTCGGACACAGCTGAAGCGACTCAGCAGCAGCAGCAGCGCACGGGGGCTGCTGGGCCCCGGTTTTCGTCTCGGGATGCACCCGGAAAAGACGCCCGGACTCTGGTCCTGGGACTTGGGCCGTTGGCTGCTTCTTATGCAGCACCTTTCAAGTTAAGGCAACTTGGTACCTTGGTGGTCATTTTTGTCCTCTCTAAAATAGCACCCTGGCTTTGTCAACGTTCTTCCTTCTGGGATCCCTGGGGACTGAGGTGCCCCTTGGTGTCACCAGGATGCTGACAGTCCTTTGTTAGCCAAGGGTTCGAATGTCCCTGTGCTGAACACCGAGTCAGGGATCACGTTTCAGTGGGGCTGATTCAAACGCGTGCCCCGGGGGTGCGGTGTTCACCCACGGCTTCACTCTTTCTGCTCTTCTTTCTTTACGCCTCATATTCTAAGATTCCCTCTTTCACCATTTTTTTTCTGTTTAAGGAAATCTCTTTCACATTCTTTTAGGGTAAGTCAGCACATATGCCTAGGTTTCCTTCATTCGAGGGCGCCTAGATGCACCCACCGCTCATTCCGTACGGAGTCTCACTGGGTTAGGGCTCCGGCGCGCAGCTCCTTCCCCGAGCGACTGGGGAGCTGCGTCTCCTGCTCCGGACGCCCTCCCGTCCAGTTAGGACGCTGCTGTAATTTAGGCCATTCTCTTCTGTACCTGCTTCTTCTCTCTCACGTTTTTCTCTGAGTTTGGTTTTCAAAAGTCTGACTATGATGTGTTTTGGTATAAATTTGGGGGCATTTATTCTGCCAGGAGTTTTATTCTGAGGAAGTGCTCCTCAGCTTCTTGAATCTATAGGTTTGAGTCTTTTGGCCACACGGGAGACTCCCATAGCCCCTCTCAGTCCAGTCTTTCTATGACTCCAACACCACACGCGTATCAGGCTTGGTTTGCCCCGCGGGTCACTGAGACGCTGATAACTCGGTTTCTGTTTTCTCTTAGCTGTGTGAATTGGGTAACTTCTATCATTCTGTCTTCTTTAACTCCATGTCTGGGACACAAAAGGCAGGAGGAAACCCAGCTGGTTCTCTGTTTGTCCTGCCGGGGATTCTTGCCCTGACGTTCCTCGGCAGTCTCTTTCCCACATTTCAGAGTCTGTGCCCTTGTTTCGTATATAACGTCCTGAGAGTTTAGGATTGTTGTTGCTGTGTAGTTGCCAAGTCACGTCCGACTCTGTGCAACCCCATAGACTGTAGCCCTCCAGGCTCCTCTGTCCATGGGATTTCCGAGGCAAGAATACTGGACTGTGGTCATTCCCTTCTCCAGGGGATCGTCCCAACCCAGGGATAGAACCCACGTCTTTTGCACGGCAGGTGGATTCTTTACTGCTGAGCCACCAGGGAAGCCCAGATTTTAAGATCAGTTCAGTTCAGGTCAGTGGCTCGGTCATGTCTGACTCTGCGACCCCGGGACTGCAGCACACCAGGCCTCCCTGTCCATCACCAACTCCCGGAATTTACTTACACTCAAGTCCACTGAGTCAGTGATACCATCCAACCATCTCATCCTCTGTCATCCCCTTCTCCTCCCGCCCTCAATCCTAAGGAGAATATCGGCTTTCTATCTGCACAGAGGAAGAGCTTCTATAGTCATTCATCTTTCCCGAGGAGTCTCTTTTGTGGCTCTCGGGCATATCCGCATCTTAGGAGTTAGCCTGGCACAACTTACTTGAGGAGTGTTGACTGACTTTGCCACTTTCAGGACGTTGCCCCCTCCTGTGGTGTGAACCTGTTCCTTACTGTGAGACCCCAAGTCTCTTAAAGGCACGTGATGTTGGATGGTGTTCTCATCATTCATCAAAAATTCTGATGGGTATCAAAAACGTCATTTAATAGGAAATGCAACACCCCCGTGAAATTTCTGCTTTTCTTCCTTTTGGATTTGAAGTAATTCTCATACTTGCCATCCTCCCCCTCCCCTTCTACTGCTTTGTTTTACATCCCTTCCCAGCGAGTGGCCACTGGCCAATTCTGCTTGACAGAGAGTCAGACAGTCTTCACGTTCCAGAGCCAGGTCACTGGACTTGTGCTTCCTCATTTTTTAAATTGACTTTTATTGGAGTATAGTTGCTTTGCAAGGTTGGGTTGGTTTCTGCTGTGCAGTGAAGTGAATCAGCTATAATTATACATATTTCTCTCCCTTTTTTGGTTTCCTTCCCCTTTAGGTCACCCTAGAGCACTGAGCAGAGTTCCCTGGGTTAAACAGCAGGTTCTGCTGGTTGCCCATTTTATACAGAGTATCAGCAGGTTCCACTAGTTACCTGTTTTATACAGAGTATCAGTAGCGTATACATGTGTGAAGGGGCCGTGTCTCATTCAGAAGATGCTGTATCTATCTAAGCCAGCATCCCTGAACACAGCTCGGGTTATAAGCTTCCCAAACCACCCGGAATGCAGGGTGGAGGGCTCATGTGGCAGGGAGTGGTGGGGACTTTGATCTCTAAGAAAGAAGCCTTGCAGGCTGTGGCAGCCAAGAGACCCGCCTCCTAGGGCTTCAGTCAAGGCCTGAGAGGATGCTTTGCATCTGTTTACCCCATCTCCACCTGTGTACATTCTTGGAAAGCTGGAGGCTCCTTTGTCACATTTATGGTGTCACCCATAGCACCTGGAACCAGGTAAGAACCCCATACATAGTTATTGTAAAAAGAAGTAATAAAATTTTCACCCTTAAGGCCAAGACGTTTTTGGAACAATATGCTTCTTTATATAAAGATATTCCTGAACTTGAACAGCTCTTACTGACTTGAGGGTCTTACCTTGATGGAAACACCATATCCTAGCTGGCACTTTAGTCTCTTGTGACACTGGAGCAGAGTCTAGCAAACTCGTATACTTGTGGTATAAAGTGAAAAATGTACGTCATCTGCTCAAACTTGAAGCACCAAGTTCAAAACTTTCCTATGATGATAAATCCAGCTGTGCCCGAAAATATGCTCTCAAAATCTAGAGTCACATGAAAATTGCAAATTTAGTTCAACTGCTGAGACCAGTGTATTTCTTAGAATAGTTTACATACTGGAAGTGGGAGATGTGGGCCTGCTGAGATGCCTACCTGTCCAGCACAAAGGCACTGGTCAGAACCAAGGCCCAGTAGCTAGAGAATTCAGCACCAGCCCCAAGTGAGGTGAAGCCAAGTAAGGGCCACAGGGGAGGCTGACTTGGTACAGAACGGATATAGGTATGTTTAAAATAATTAGTTATAAAAGGCAACTTCCCAGTCCCAAAGTTACTTAATGTTGATCACAGGTTGTCATCAGAAAATGTGAAACTTCTGAAATTTAAAAATTCAGCAAATAAATGCCCAGATTTCAGGAATTGTTTTATGGATGGATGATCAACTGGATATTTTTAAGAAGGGCTCCCCACTCACAGATCACATAGGGGTCCATGATTCCTGGGGCCACTGACTGCAGAGCTTCTGCAGGACCGGAAGGTTTTCAGGTTCTGGTCCCTGCAGAGGCTCTGGTCTGGGGTGAATGTTCTGTGATTTGCAAAATAAATAGCCCAGCTCTTCTGCGCACTCAATTCTGTGCTGACTACAAATGTGGAGCACATTAGGGAGGCTCCGACGTCTCAATAATGCGTGCTCCCCAACACTTAATTATTTTGGAGACATCTGTTGAAGGAAAAGACGCTGCGGAGGGAACCTGGGAGTCAAAGACTCAGATGGTGCCGTCACGTTTCACCGTCTGAACGGGAGAGGGGGCCTTGGGGCCGGGGGAGCAGGGGCAGGGCTCTCCAGGCTCCCAGGGGAAGGCTGTCCTGGACTGACCGTCGCTGCAGGATGGATGGACTGACAGACAGATGGGAGGCACGCAGAGGTGGAGTGAGAGAGGCCGGCTCCGTGCGGACGCTCGTGCCCATGGCTGGCTGTCCCCAGGTTTCAGAAGAGAAGGGTTCCTCCTAGAAGGTCAGGGACTTGTGCATACAGATGACCCATCCAGGGAGCCTCAGGTGGAGAGGCAGGGCTTAGGGAAGCAGGGATCCCCCTGTTCGGCTGGCGTTTCAGGACCATCAGCTAACCACCCTGAATGAGGGCACGGGAGTCATTTCCCCAGTGAAGAATAAGACCATGGTAGAGACCCCGCTAGGGCTTAGGGGTCAGGGCCGGAACCCCAGGCTCAGATACCCTCTGACCATCTCCAGAAGTGAGGAGGGGCTGTCTAGACACAAATGCCTCCTGTTCCCCTTCACAAACTATTTCTCAGTTATCCAGAGAGTTTTCAATTTGTAAATTCATCCTCAGGCATGGAGAGTGAAGAGGAAGCCTTCAGCTCACACCTATCCGAGCCGCTGCTAGTGGCTGAAGGGGGCTCAGAGTCCAGGACTGGGGGTGGCCTGCAGGCTGGAGGAGTGGGGGGGCCGCTCCCCAGGGCCTGGCTCCAGCTTCCTGGGCTCCCTTCCTGGCGATCTGACCACACTGCCCATCCACCCTCACTGCTCAGCGTCCAGGGAGAGTGTTCTTTAATCAGGCCCACTTCAGCAAAGCCTTTCAGGAGTGACAAATACACAAACATCGCAGGAAAGATGATGGAGGGAGAGAAAGAAATCAGATTCCAACTAGTGCAGGAGGAGCTGTGAGGAACATTGATAATTTCCCCACAACAGTTTCAGACTTAAAGCGCAGTATTTGTTTTTCGCCATTTTACCTGTGGTGAATACTCTGCCCTGTTCCCTCCCCAGACATTCCTCAACACACAGTAGGGCTGCATCCGGTCACTCTTCCCTAAGTGATATCGAGCAGAATAGGTATCATTTGTTTTTCCCTTAAAGCTTCAGGAATTTCACAGCCTCCCTTGATAACTTGTAAAAGAATGAAAATATAACACTTTCTAACACCACACACAAAAATAAACTCAAAATGGATTAAAGATCTAAATGTAAGACCAGAAACTATAAAACTCCTAGAGGAGAACATAGGCAAAACACTCTCTGACATAACTCACAGCAGGACCTTCTATGATCCAACTCCCAGTATACTGGAAATAAAAGCAAAAATAAACAAATGGGATCTAATTAAAATTAAAAGCTTCTGCACAACAAAGGAAACTATAAGCAAGGTGAAAAGATAGCCTTCTGAATGGGAGAAAACAATAGCAAATGAAACAACTGACAAACAACTAATCTCAAAGATATATAAGCAACTTATGCAGCTCAACTCCAGAAAAATAAACGATCCAATCAAAAAATGGGCCAAAGAACTAAATAGGCATTTCTCCAAAGAAGACATACGGATGGCTAACAAACACATGAAAAGATGCTCAACATCACTCATTATCAGAGAAATGCAAATCAAGACCACAATGAGGTACCATTTCACACCAGTCAGAATGGCTGCGATCCAAAAGTCTACAAGCAATAAATGCTGGAGAGGATGTGGAGAAAAGGGAACCCTCTTACACTGCTGGTGGGAATGCAAACTAGTACAGCCACTATGGAGAACAGTGTGGAGATTCCTTAAAAAACTGCAAATAGAACTGCCTTATGACCCAGCAATCCCACTGGGGATTCCTCTGGTTCCCACCGAGGAAACCAGAATTGAAAGAGACACGTGTACCCCAATATTCATTGCAGCACTGTTTATAATAGCCAGGACATGGAAACAACCTAGGTGTCCATCAGCAGATGATTGGATAAGAAAGCTGTGGTACATATACACAATGGAGTATTACTCAGCCCTTAAAAAGAATAAATTTGACTCAGTTCTAATAAGATGGATGAAATTAGAACCGATTATAAAGAGTGAAGTAAGCCAGAAAGAAAAACACCAATACAGTATACTAACACATATATGGAATTTAGAAAGATGGCAATGATAACCCTGTGTGCAAAACAGCAAAAGAGACACAGAGGTATAGAACAGTCTTTTGGACTCTGTGGGAGAGGGAGAGGGTGGGATGATTTGGGAGAATGGCGTTGAAACATGTACAATATCATATAAGAAACAAATCGTCAGTCCAGATTCGATGCAGGATACAGGATGCTCGGGGCTGGTGCACTGGGATGACCCAGAGGGATGGTATGGGGAAGGAGGAGGGAGGGGGGTTCAGGATCGGGAACACGTGTACACCCGTGGTGGATTCATGTTAATGTGTGGCAAAACCAATACAGTATTGTAAAGTCATTAGCCTCCAATTAAAATGAATAAATTTTAAAAAATACCAAATATCTCCTGGTACTGAGATTTTTTTTTAATTGTTGTTGTTTTTCCATCACTAAGTCATGTCAAACTCTGCAACCCTACGGACTGCAGCACGCCAGGCTTCCCTGTCCATCACCAACTCCCAGAGCTTGCTCAAACTCATGCCCATCAAGTTGGTGATGCCATCCAACCATCTCATCCTCTGTCGTCCCCTTCTCCCCCTGCCTTCAATCTTTCCCAGCATCAGGGTCTTTTCCAATGAGTCAGCTCTTTGTGTCAGGTGGCCAAAGTATTGGAGCTTCAGCTTCAGCATCAGTCCTTCCAAGAATATTCAGGGTTGATTTCCTTTAGGATCGACTCATTTGATCTCTTTACTGTCCAAGGGTTTTGAGTTGGTTTTGTTATATTAAGATTCAATGAGATTTTAAAACCCTGTCATTACATGTAATAGCCTCCCATTTAAAAACCTATTATTTTATTTTGATTTTCATAGTATCAGCTACTGTAACCAGTTTAACCACGTTAGAAAATTGGTGTACCTGAAAATATTCCTTGCTACATTACAGACCTCATTCATATCAATGATCACTTAAAAACTGGGCCAATAGATAGGCCACAATTTAATAATGACATTGGAGGCCTCATGTTTAGCTCAGCTGCTGAAGAGTCCACCTGCAATGCAGGAGACCTGGTCAGGAAGATCCCCTGGAGAAGGGCATGGCAACCCTCTGCAGTATTCTTGCCTGGAGAACCCCATGGATGGAGGAGCCTGGCGGGCTACAGTCCAGGGGGTCGCAAGACTGACATAGTGCCTAAACCACCACAAAGATAAAACAGTGAGAACAGGTGAAAGGCAGTTTTACAAAGAATGTAGCTTTGCATTTTTTATGTCTTTAGAATCTCAGACTGTGGAAAAATAGCTGGCACGTCACAGCTGAACTCAAACACGTTCTCTGCACTGAGTCTGAAGACAGATCTTGGGCTCCTGCTGAAACCCACGGGCACCACTTGCCGTCAGCCCCATCCTTCCAGTGGACGGGTCACAGGGAAGGCACTCTGCCCTGTGGCGCGGGCAGCTCCTCACACCGGCATGCCGTCAGCTCACCTGACTGGTGACTTGGGGAGAAGAGCGAGGAAGACATTGTTCAGGTAATTTGAAATTACTGAAGACTTTGAAAATTAGATTGGGAGTTTGGGATTGACACGGGCATGGTGCTGTATTTGAAACAGGTAACCTACAAGGACCTACCGTGTAGCAAAAAAATAAATAAATAAAAGAAAGCCTTAAAGTTTCAGAAGAATTTGATTTCCTTGAATTCTACTTGAAAGGGAAAAAGATGTGTGTATGCGCATCGGAGTGTGTGTTATATTCCTATGGAAATGGACAGAATGGCATGAAAAGGTTTGCCAAGTGCTTTGGGACACCACAGGCGAAACACACCACTCGGGAATCAATATTTACTGCGATGGGTATGGTATTCGACACACATGTGCAAGGATCATTAAGCATGCACGTAAGAACTAGGGTGTTCTTCCTAAATTTGAGAATTAACTTGCTGTTTTATTAAATGAGGTCCAGTAAAAATTTTCAAATAGCTTTCTAGTGTTAATAGCATCAAAGGGAAAAGAGACGTGGCTCATTTAAAAATCTGAGCGTGGCCTGCGGGAGGTGGTCCGAGCCCGTGAAGCTGGGAAACAGGGGCCGGACTTAATGGGTCACCTTCGGGGGCTGCTCCGAGGGGCCCTGCCAGGGACCTGCGCTCGCTCAGCAGAGCCGGATCGTCTACTGGGGGAGCCAGAGACTAGGGAAGGAGCCCTGCAAAGCCCGCGAGTGCCACCACCGGCCCTGGGGCCGGGAGAGCCGGCTGTGGGCCCACAGCATCCACGCCTGGGGCCCAGGGACACAGCCCCCGGCAGGACCCGGGAGAGCACCGTGGAGAGAGGGAGCGGGAAAGAGGCGAGGCTGTGGGAAGCATCTGAGGAAGAAAGGGAAGAGCTGCGTGCGAGAAACTGGCACAAAGATCGCCCCTGATGTGGCCCAAAGCCAGCTCCACGCGTGATGAGCTCAGGAGGAAGTCAGTATTCTCAGACCTCACCCCGGACGGCCACGAGGCCAGGGCTGGGTCGGCGGCTCCAGAGAGCACGCACATGTGCATGTGTGAGCACGCACGTGTGTGCCTGTGTGTGGGCAAGCATGCATGTGTGTGCACGTGTGTGAGCATGCATGTGTGTACATGTGTGTGCATGTGTGTGAGCATGCATGTGTGTGCGCGTGTATGCACGTGTGTGCATGTGTGTGGGCAAGCATGCATGTGTGTGCACACGTGTGAGCATGCATGTGTGTGCGTGTGTGTGTGCACACACATGTGTGGTTGCCGGCAGATGTATGTGAAGTCCGGGAGGGAGTGGGAGGAGGAGAGGACTTCCCCCAGGGCCAGGCCTGCTTCCTATCCTGCCCTGACTCACCACGGAGACAGACTTTGTCTTTTCAGACAGACCTTCTCTGACTTGTCAGAGCACACGGAAGGGGGGGGCAGCGTGCCTTACGCACACATCCCTTTGCTTCCTGATGCACACTAAAGCTTCAGCGCATTGGGTTTCTGTGAACAGACACACTGTGTGTCCTCTTTCTGCAGCTGTCAGGACATCTAAGAAAAAAACAGGCATAAACTTCCCAGACAGAGGGGACTGAGGCGGCAAAGCCTCACTGGGCGGCCCGGGGTGACTTGAAGTTGGAGGAAAGTGGTCCAGGGGGCTGACAGACGGGGAGTATGATGGTGGGTTGGGGACCCCAGGAGCTCGGAGCCTGCAGGAAGGTCTGGATTTGGGACCGTGGGCCTGGGTGGAGAGCGGGGCAAAGGGGCCTTGCACTTGACACAGAGCAGGGGCTGCAAAGACACCTTCCCACCCCGACCTCACATGCCCCCAAGAGCCAGAGGCTCACGGTGGGGGCTGCGTCCCTGGGGAGCCTGCTAGGCTGACGATGTGAGGGTCCCATGGGCATTCCAGCCCCGCCCCCCTCCAGGTCCCCAGTTTGCTGAGGCTGGAGCACTTTTTACTGGGAAAGACCACCCTAGCCAGGACCCCTGACTCTGCGATGTTTTCCGGATGGGGGTCTTTCGGCCGGGACAGCACTTCCATAGGCACACCAGTTCAGTGATTTCAATGCACTCCCCAAGCTTCAAGTGTGCAAGAGAACTTCAAAGCTGCTTGCAGACATTCGAAGTCTTGTTAGATGCTCTCTCGTACAGTCTTTACCCCGGAAGCTCTCCAGAGGGTGAAAGGGGATCCAGAGAGCGGCACCGACAGCAGAGGTGCCCAGCCTGGCAGGGGAGCGGGAGCCGGCCTTGGGGACACTCCTCCCGAGGGACTGGGATGGGGGGCCCTCCCTGTGGGCCGTCCGGAGGGTGAAATCTCACTCCACCGAGAGGAGCTTTCTAGCTCCTACAGAAAGTCTGGGTGCAGGTGGGTGACAGGTGAGAGAAAACTATGAAAGCCAGGGAAAGCAAAACAGGAGCAAAAGTCTGCGCAAGAGCGGAAAGCGCAGGCCACGGCGTGGGAACGTGCGGGGGCCAGGGCGGAGGCTCGGCCACGGTTAGAGGTGGAGAGTCAGCGCCCAGGTTCTAACTCTAGAGAACTGGAACGCAGCCGTGTAAATGGCTTATCTTGGGAAAGCGGAGCTAAACGCTGCTGGAAACGCCTACAAGAACAAAGGCTCATTCTCTTGCCCAGGAGGGTGGGCGTCGGGGGTCAGTGGATGTGGTGGGGTTGCTCTCTGTTCAGCCGGCAGCAGGACCTGACGTCTGGAATCCTGGCAGGTTTGAGTCTGACTCCACGTCGGTAGCAGATGGGCCCAGTGGGGCGGTGGGTGGCCGGGCGCTGGGCTCCAGATCTCCTCCGCCACCCATGCACCCAGCAGCAGGCGGATCCTCAGCGTGGCGGGCAGCCTGGCACCTTCTTTCTAATTGCATTGCCATAGCAGCTACCAGGCTGGATTAATGACGGCTGCCTTCCACCGCCTAGACTCCTGGGCGGCCAAGGGACTTTGTCTATCATTTATCTGAGGATCCCCTGGTGCCCTTTCAGGAAGGCACCGCAGAAGAATAAATTACATTGGCTGCCAATAAGATCAGAGAGAGGGGAAGCGCTCGATGGAGGGAGTCGGTGGTTTTCAGGGTAAAGGGCACCGGATGAATGCAAAGCAGGGCTGTCTCTGCTGCCGCCGTGTCAGCAGACCTCTGCCGAGGTGCCCAGGGGCCCCCGCGCGCTCCGTGAGATGGGCAGCTGCAGCTGCTGGCTCTCTGCACCGCACACATGCGCCAGCCGCTGCGCGCTGAGAGGCGGGTTTCCGGAGCATCCTTGTGGATGGTGCCTGAGTGTCTTCTCGATGATCTCCCTGACCCAATATTACTTACAAGATAAAACTCGAATCAGAATAATAGCAAGCTGTTTCTATGAAGTCCAAGTTCAGTGCAATTAATAAACTGCTTGAGAAGTTCTTGCTTGTCTTTAAAGAGCAAAACAGGAGATGCTGGGTGAACTTGGGCCTGGGATGCAGGAAAGACATCAGGAATGACTGTCGGTAACCATGGAGAGGTCTCCACAGGCTGACTGCTGAGACAGTCATCCCAGGGACACAAGCTGGATGCAGCCCGGCAGGCAGGCCAGAGGCCGGGGCGCCAGGTGGGGCTGAGCTTCTGAAGGCTCTCCCTGCTCCTCTTGAGGGGAGACGACTGACTCACTGGCCCTGGCTCTCTTTATCTTTGTTCACTGATGCATTGATCAGATGCGAAAACTCCTCCTGAAAGAAAACTAGTTATTTGGTTCTAGTGGAAAAACAAGTGTTTCTGAGAGGAAACTTCTCAGTAAGCTGCACACTGCTTGTCATGTGTGTGTCTGTTTTTGTCTGCACTGGGTCTTCCTTGTGTGCGGGCTTCTCTCGCTACGGTGCACGGGCTCTAGAGAGTGTAGGCTTAGCTGTCCAGTGGTGTGTGGGTCTTACTTGGCTGACCAGGAATCAAACTCGCATCCCCTACATTGGGAGCACGGATTCTTAACCACTGGACAATCAGGGAAGTCCCTACACACTATTGAAAAAGTGGGGCAGAGCACAGCCAAGAACGCACATGCCTTCCCAAAAAAGAGCGCTTCCCCAGGTCACTGTTTGGAATACAAGAGCAGGAAAGTAAGACAAAGAAAAAGACTGCATAGTCAGAGGTGTGAGATCCACTGTAACGGGGGTCAATGTGAAGGCTTGAGTCCTTATTTGATAATTTGCAAAACCCAGTCAATACGAACTTGAGTTAAGACTGAGGTCTACATAGAATAATCCGAGGGGAATATTCCAAAGATCCTCTTTTGCAAAACAGTTTTATCTGGATTGTAATTCTGAACCATCACATTTGTTGTTCAGTCATGAGTCATGTCCAACTCCTTGTGACCCCATGGACTGCAGCACTCCAGGCTTCCCTGTCCTTCACCATCTCCCGGAGCTTGCTCAAATTCATGTCCATCGAGTCAGTGAAGCCATCCAGCCATCTCATCCTCTGTCGTCCCCTTCTCTTGCCCTCAATCTTCCGCAGGATCAGGGTCTTTTCCAAACCATTACATACTGTCTCATTAACACTGATTTTTAAATTGCTTGCTGTACCACACGCTGGGCAGTGTTTTAATGGTTGTTACTCATGTTGCAGAATAAGATTAGCCTCTGAGTCACAGATGAGAACCAGGGCCCCTGGACCCCCAGAAAGTCCCTACACACTCTGTAAAATGTGGAGCATGACCACCCCAGTTTATTCATCATCCTCAGCCTGTCTCTCCCTCTCTATCCACCCATCACCTCCTCTCTTCCTTTCTCTATCTTACATCTATCTACCTCCTGTCTATCTGTCTATCTCCATTTGAGTTGGCCTCAGGAACCAGACATCAAATTGCCAATGTTTGCTGGATCATAGAGTAAGCTAGGGAGTTCCAGAAAAAGGTAATAATATAATATATATTATATAATATATAATATAATACCTCTATTTCATCAACTACGCTAAAACCTTTGACTGTGTGGATCATAATAAACCATAGAAAGCTCTCAAAGAAATGGGAATACCAGACCATCTTACCTGTCTCCTGGGGAACCTATATGTGGGTCAAGAAGCAACAGTTAGACCTCTGTATGGAACAAACGATTGGTTCAAGACTGAGAAAGGAGTATGGCAGGGCTGCCTGCTGTTGCCCTGTTTACTTAATCTGTGTGCTGAGCACATCATGAGAAATGCCAGGCTGGATGAGCTACAAGCTGGAATCAAGATAGGCAGGGAAAACATCAGCAGCCTCAGAAATGCGGATGATGCCACACTCATGGCAGAAAGCGAAGGGAAACTGAAGAGTCTTGAGGCTGAAGGAGAAGAGTGAAACAGCTGGCTTAAAACTAAAGGTTAAGAAAATTGAGGTCATGCCCTCCAGCCCCATTACTTCATGGCAAATAGAAGGAGAAAGTGTGGACGTAGTGAGAGATTTCCTCTTCCTGGGCTCCAGAATCACTGCAGATGGTGACTGCAGCCGTGAAACCAGAAGACGCTCATTTCTGGGCAGGTAAGCGGTGACAGTGTGTTGAGAAGAGACATCACTCTGCTGAGAAAGGTCCACGTGTCAGGCTGTGGTCTCCCTAGTGATCATGTGGAGAGCCGGTGCCTTCCAGCGCGGTGCTGGAGAGGACTCCCGAGAGCCCCTCGGGCAGCAAGGAGACCCGGCCAGGCAATCTTAAGGGAAACCAGCCCTGAATGCCTGCTGGGAGGACTGGTGCTGACGCTGAAGCTCCAGTGTCGTGGTCATCTGTTGCGAGCGACTGACTCGGTGGAGAAGCCCCTGATGCTGGGAAAGACTGCGGGCACCAGGAGGAGAGGGCGTCCAAGGATGAGCTGGCTGGATGGCATCACCAGTGCAATGGGTGTGAACTCGGGCAAACTTCGGGAGTTGGTGAGGGACGTGAAGGCCTGGCATGCCTCATTCCGTGAGATCACAAAGAGTCAGATGCGGCTGGGCTACTGAACACGTCTTGAAGACAGAGTGACAGGGTCCCTCAGGGAGCTAAATTCTAACAGGAATCAAAGATATTAAACACAACTATAGAAATAAGGTTCTGTGTATGGTTGCAACTAATGGTGATATCTTTTAGAAGAGATTTCAGGCTCTCACATAAGGGAGAGTGTGGCAGGCAGGCACAGCACTGTCTGGGAAGAGAGGTCATCAGAAAAAAGGGCTTTCTGTCTGCGTCTATTATGCCTTGTCAATTATGTGAGCCCATCTTTCCATCTTCGAGTAGCTGGAAAAGTTGAATAAAAATACAAGCAACTAAAGTTGATTACAGGTTTGAGGAGTTACTGAGACACCTACCAGTTAGACAAAAAAGACGTACAGTTGTTATGGCAACCCTCTCCAGTTTCTTGCCTGGAGAGCCCCAGGGGCAGGGGAGCCTGGCGGGCTGCTGTCTATGGGGCTGCACAGAGTCGGACACGGCTGAAGTGACTCAGCCGCAGCAGCAGCAGCGTGGACTACTAGCGGACCGATGAGCGTGTGTCAGCGGATTCGTGTTTTTCTGTTAGTTTACAACTCTCACGGTAGTTTGTTATTACCTTAATTATAGGGCTTCCCTGGAGGCTCAGACGGTAAAGGCTCAGACCTGGGCTCCATCCTTGGGTTGGGCAGATCCCCTGGAGAAGGGAATGGCAACCCACTGCAGTATCCTTGGCTGGAGTATCCTGTGGGCAGAGGAGCCTGGCGGGCTACAGTCCACACGGTGGCAGAGAGCTGGATGAGACTGAGCGACTAAGCACAGCTCGACACATATCTAATTTGGACTTCCCTGCTAGCTCAGCTGGCAAAGAATCTGCCTGCAGTGCAGGAGACCCCAGTTCAGCTCCTGGGTCAGGAAGATCCCTTGGAGAAGGGATAGCTACCCATGCCAGGACTGTTGGGCTTCCCTGGTGGCTCAGAGAGTAAAGAATCCACCTGCAACGCAGGAGACCTGAGTTTGATCCCTGGGTTGGGAAGATCCCCTGGAGGAGGACATGGCTCCATTGGACCCACTCCAGTATTCCTGCCTGAAGAACCCCCGTGGACAGAGGAGGCTGGCAGACTACAATCCAAGGGGTCACAAAGAGTCAGACACGGCTGAGCGACTAAGCTCGGCACACAGACACCTCTAGAGGGGTAAGGGTCCTTGACGACAGGGACAGGGAATGGGGTGGGGCTGGCTCCCAGCACCACGCTCCCCCCACGCGGACTCTGACGCGGGTGGCACTCAGAACTGGGAGGGACGTGCAGAACTCCCAACGCTCTCCTCAGCCGGAGATAAAAACTGAAGTTTGGGTCATGTTGCTCCCACGTCTGTTATCAGGCACATATGTATTCACAACTGCTGAATCCTCCTGGTGCAATGGCCCTTTTATCAAGCAAGAGTGAGCGTTGGGGTCTCTAACCAAGCTCTTGGAGAGAAATCCCTCTTGTCTGCTGTCTCCAGGGCCAATATGGCTTTTGTGCGCTTTCCCCCCTAATCTTTTGCTTTCAGTCACTATGCTCAAGTATTTAAAGTTCGTCTCTGATAGAGTGTCGTTGGTTCTCATTTTTAAAAAGCTTTCATTTGCTTTTAGTTTTGGCTGTGCTGGGCCACTGTTGCTGCCTGGGGGCTTCCTCTGGTGGCTGAGGGTGGGGCTGCTCTGCAGCTGTGCTCCTTCTGTCCTGGCGGCCCTGGCTGTGGGCACAGGGCCCTCGGGGCATGGGTTTCAGTAGCTGCGGCTCATGGGCCCGGCAGCTGGTGGGCTCTGCAGCATGGGCTCAATAGCTGGGGCGCACAGTTGTGGTTGCTGCAAAGCATGCGGAATCTTCCTGGCCCAGGGGTCGAGCTGGTGTCTCCTGCACTGCAAGGCAACTCCTTAACCCCTGGACCACCAGGGAGGCCCAGCTCGTGCTTTATTGTTCTGTCTGACAATCTTTGCCTTCACTGAAGTGTTTAAAGCTATGGTTTTCCTAGCAGTCATATATGGATGTGAGAGTTGGACCGTAAAGAAAGCTGAGCACTGAAGAATTAATGCTTTTGAACTGTGGTGCTGGAGAAGACTCTGGAGAGTCCCTTGACCAGCAAGGAGATCCAACCAGTCCATCCTAAAGGAAATCAACCCTGAATATTTCATTGGAAGGACTGATGCTGAAGCTGAAACTCCAATACTTTGGCTGCCTTATGTGAAGAACTGACCCATTGGAAAAGACACTGATGCTGGGAAAGATTGAAGGCAGGAGGAGAAGGGGACAACAGAGGATGAGATGATTTGATGGTATCACTGACTCAATGGATATGAGTTTAAGTAAGCTCTGGGAGTTGGTGAAGGACAGGGAGGCCTGGCGTGCTGCAGTCCATGGGGTTGCAAAGAGTCAGACTTGCCTGAGTGACTGGACTGACCTGAAGTGTTCAGCCCATTTGCATTTAATGGACTCATCCATATGGGGGTGTTTAGGGCTGCTCTTTTGCTACTTGCTGTTCGTTTGTCTCACCTGTTTCATTCTTTCTGTCCCTCTTTTCCGACCTTCTTTAGTGTTAATCAAATACTTTCCAGTCCTGGTGGTGGTCATGAAAATACACCTTTCAGATCTCTAAGTGCAGAGAGCCCTGCTGCAACGCGTGTGCGTCAGTGTGTTTGTGAGACGGCCACGCTCCCACAGCCAGGTCCCAGTCGGGAGTGTGCAGCCCTGCCCTGTGAAACGTGGAGCCTCCCTGGGGGGCACTTTTCCTTGAGGACCCCATTGGCCATGTCACACTCTGTCAGCCCACATCACAGTCTCAGCCTCCTACGCATCCTTTCTCCTTTCCCTCTCCGGTGGGAGGGAGTCTGTAGCCTGATCTGACCCGAATTCCCCATGGGCATCTTCTCCTGGAAGTCTCTCAGATATCCCAATTCCCTGTGGGCATCTTCTAGAAGTCTCTCAGATATCCCAAATTCCCATACCTCGAATTCCCCATGGGCATCTTCTCCTGGAAGGCTCTCAGGTGTCTAACCCCATCTTTGTGCGTGCTCCTTGGAGAGCACACTGATAGGTTTCACTTTAATGCCTTTGTTGGCCTCCTAGCTGTGTCTCCGCATTGGTGCTTAGACACCGCCCTGAGGTCACAACATGCGCCTTAAGCTTAACTCACGCTGCTTACAGTTGACATTCAGTTACTTCAGGGAAAATGTGGAATCCTTATAATCAGATGAAGAAGTGCAGCTCAAGGTGATACATGAAGGACAGATAAAATTTAGCAGAGAAAGGAAGGGTAGAGAGAACTTTCCAGGGAAACATTATATTGAATAATAAGCAATTGCCTGGAACAGGATGGGTGAGGAGAAGGGTGCCTCAGAAGGGCTGGAGATGAGGCAAGAGCTAGCCTGTGGGGAGCACTTAAAAAGCGCCCCAAGCCCCACGCGACTTCTCTGAATCTCCACAGAAACTGTGCCAGGAGAGGGTCCCTACTACTTGCAGCTTACAGATAAACAGAGGCACGCCCACGTCCTCCAGGTAACACGGGGAGGCTGAGGGCTGGGGTTACAGCCGGCCCAGGTAAGGCAAAAGGCAGCTGGCCAAGGTTTTGGCCTCTAGGGAGCAGAGGCTGGCCCAGGAGCCGTGAAGTAGGACACGGGGTTAAGGCCATTTCACTTTGCAGCTGCAGCCATCAAATGCCTTCCTAAGCCCGCTCGGCCTGGGTGAGACTGACCTGTGGCCCCCAGAGGTGTGGTCTCACCACCAGGCTCCTGGACTGGGGGCCTCCCCCTCGTCCACCCTCTGCTCCCAGCCGCACCCTGAGGCCCCTGGCCTGCACTCTGTCCGTGGCCCAGCCCCGTCCCTGGGTTTGGTCCAGAGGCACTGAGCATGCTGGCGCCTGTCCTCGGCACCCTCGGGGAAGGAGGAACCTGTGTTCTGAGACGTGATGCTCCTGAGACGGGACGCTGAGGCCACATGGGGGCCTGAGGGTGGCCCGGGGGCTGGACCAGGCTGTTAGCACCACGGAGCTGGAGAGACAGAGGGGTGGGCTGCGGTGTCAGGATCGGAGCGAGTGGTCAGCCTGCCCAGCACGAGTCTCTGGGAGTCGCAGAGGAGGCCTGGCTGCTGCTGTCTGGAGCCAGGGTGTTCTCTCCAGGAGGTGGGGGGAGGGGGATGGGAAAGGGATGGAAGAGGGATGGGAGGAGGGATGCAGGGGCGATGAAGGGGGAGGAAGGGCGGGAGGAGGGAGGTGGAGAAGGGAGGTAGGGGAGGGGAGGGGAGGGCCACTCCAGGGCTGGTCCTGACACTCCTGCGCCCGTGTGGGCCTTGGGGCCTGGGCGCCGGTCCTGACGCCTGTGCTTGTGTGGGTCTCGGGGCCTTGGGGCCTGGGAGCCGGTGCTCCGTGTGCAGTGGCTGGTGTGGGGGGACTTCCGGGTCAGCTCCCCTGTTGCCCGTCAGCCGTGGTCACCACCTCTCTCTCTTCACTGAAAGTAAGCCTGCAGGTCTTGGCTAAATTACAGCAGGCCATCCAGGAGGTGCTTAAATTAGAGCCCCGTCTCCCTCCTGGAGCTGTGGAGGANGGGAAAGGGATGGAAGAGGGATGGGAGGAGGGATGCAGGGGCGATGAAGGGGGAGGAAGGGCGGGAGGAGGGAGGTGGAGAAGGGAGGTAGGGGAGGGGAGGGGAGGGCCACTCCAGGGCTGGTCCTGACACTCCTGCGCCCGTGTGGGCCTTGGGGCCTGGGCGCCGGTCCTGACGCCTGTGCTTGTGTGGGTCTCGGGGCCTTGGGGCCTGGGAGCCGGTGCTCCGTGTGCAGTGGCTGGTGTGGGGGGACTTCCGGGTCAGCTCCCCTGTTGCCCGTCAGCCGTGGTCACCACCTCTCTCTCTTCACTGAAAGTAAGCCTGCAGGTCTTGGCTAAATTACAGCAGGCCATCCAGGAGGTGCTTAAATTAGAGCCCCGTCTCCCTCCTGGAGCTGTGGAGGAGAGAAACGCCGGGCGTGCGGCTTTCCATTTCAAAATGCAGGGAGACTGCAATCCTCACTTTCTGCACAAATAGAAACACACCTTACGTTGTTCATGAATTCAACAAGGTTCAATCCTGGGCTTTAAATGAGTGCGAACCCCCCACTTGCACTTGGTCCCCACGTCACGGCCTGGTCGTGTCCCCTTGTCATCCCTTCACAGGGTGTCCAGTGCCATCCTCACACACCTGGGAGCAAGGGCACGCATGTTTGCACACACACGTGACCCTATGTGCACACGCCTGCACCTGGTTCTTTGCCGTGCTTCTTCCACGCTTTCCACCGGCAGGGCCCCGCGGCATCCACAGGAAGTGTCCCCAGTGTGTCCCTCCCGACCACGTGCAAGGCCACCCTGAGCCCCACCTCCCTGTCCTGTGACTTCACCCACAGAAACTTGGGATGCTTCCCCGGAGGCTGCTCAGAACAGTTCAGTGAGGACAGGGCTTCGGCCTGCCTCCAGTGGCCCTCTCCCTTGGACCCCTTGGGACGGGCCCTCTGCGGATGGCCTGGGGACAGCCTTCAAACCGGAAACGGGCCACTCTCCCTGTCCCACTCGAGGCTGCTGCGTCAGTGTGCAGTGTCAGAGCCGGCAGGGGGACTCAGGAGGGCAGAGAAAACACTTCCTTCCCCCGTTCCGTAGTGTCCTGTCCTCTGCCCCTTTGGAAAGAAGCAGAAGCGAGCAGAACGCTGGGCGGAGAGCCGGGTGGCCTCTGCAGAGGCCGCCCCCACCACCCTGCGCGCTCCGGCTTGCCTGCCTTATTTCTGGAAGCGGGTTGCTCCGTAATTCAGGAGGAGCGGGAATCAGCACATCCCAGGGCATACTTGATGTTGCCAACACACAGCCTGCAGGCTCTTTCATTTCAATCAGCTTCTTTGTTGCCAACAAAAGCCTGGCAAAGCCCCCTGCGAGCTGCAGGCCGGCCGGGGTCCCCCTCTCCCCGTTCCTCCTGCCTCGCCGCTCTCTCGGCTTATCTGCGCATGTTCCCGCCGTATCACCTTACCTGGGATCAAGTATCTTTGCCAGCGCACAAGCCAGGGCCGCTTCCCTCCTGACTCTCTGATCTCTGGGCTAATTGGCTCAGGTGTAAGCCAAGCCAGTGGGCTGCGGCTTTGAAGTGGTGGTGTGGTGCCCATGGACCCTCCCCATCTGTGCGTCAAATGCCAGCCATGGCCCCGGCTTGCCATGGGGGCTGCTAATAAAAAACAAAAACAAAAACGGGAGCCGTCAGGCTGCACTACTGGGCTCCGGGCTGCATGCTACCTGACCACGAGTGCGTCGCTAGCTTTGCCTGGCTGCGGCGGGACCTGGGCCTAACAAGAGGGGGGCCTGAGCCAGGGTGTGCCGGGGTGTGGCGGGCTGCCAGCGGCTCCCCCTTTGCAGGTGAAGCCACCCCACGCTTTGCCCAGTGCTGATGCTTCCCGTTACAGGCGCAGGGCCAGCTCCCCGGCCCGCGTGGTGCTCTGCTTGACCTCCGTGTGGTCACTGAATGGTCAGCCCCGTGGCACAGAGACCGCTGGCTGCCCAGCCTAATGTCCCTTCTCAGCCCCTTCAAAGGGCGTGCAGGGCTCTGGCCTCTCCGGCCTCGGTGGTGTGACCCAGAGGCTGCTTTAAAAAGGAGCTAAGGCAGGTGCAGCTGACTCTGATTTTGCCCAGATTCTCTGTTTTCAACACTCAAACCTACACCGTGAAAAGGGCACCGAGTGTGAGCTCCTTCCTGAGGAGTCTGGCCACCAGGCACTCCCCAGAACCCTGCTCGCCTCTGAGAAGCGCGTGAGGACCCGTCCACTCGGGCACCCCCTCAAGCTCTGCTCTGTGTCCAGGACTCACCGGGCTCCCCGTGCTCAGCTTGAGGCTAAACCCGCAGCTCCTTCCAAACCTTCTCCCTGATGAGATAAAACCAGACCTTCATGTAACCATGGCGGATGTAGGGAGCAGGCTTCAGTCTGGTTTAAAGGATACATCTGGGACTTCCATGAACTTCTGCATGGGAGCTGCCTGTGGCCAGGCCCTGCACTGCCTGCATGCTCAGGACTGCTGCTTGTGGCCCTCAAAACCACCTATGAGGTATAATTTGTTCTGCAGACAGCATCCTCCCACTTGATTATTCCCAAGAAGGAAATGCTACGATTTGTGCTGGGAAAATCTTTTAAAAATGCTCACCACAAGATAAAATTGTTGGCGTGTCATATAGCTCAAGCATAATTTTATAATCTTCAATCTGCAGCACTTATTAAGTTATATAATGTGGGACATATGTACAGAGGAATATTACTCAGCCATGAAAAAGATGAAAGCTGTGCCATGGCGGAGCCATGGACGGACCTAGAGATTGTCCTACAGAGTGAAGTCGGTCAGAAACAGGAAAGCAAGCATCGCGCGTCAATGCGCAGACGCGGGGTCTAGAGAGACGGCGCAGATGAGCCTGTTTGCAAAGCAGAGCCAGAGACAGAGATGTGGAGAGCAGGCAGGGACACCGAGAAGGGCAGGGCAGGGGGTGAGTTTTGAGACTGACACGTATCCACTGGGCTGCGTGTGAAATGGATAACTAAAGAGGCCCGCTGTGTAGCACAGGGATCTCTACTCAGCGCTCTGAATGGGACGGAAACCCGGAAGAGAGGGCCTGTGTGTGTGTGTAACTGCCTCACTTCGTCGTGCAGCAGAGCCTGACGTGACGCTGTAAAGCAACCATCCTCCAATAAAGATGCTTTTAAAAGCTGTGAGACTGTGACCTAGATAAGACAGATGACTGTCCACTTGGATATTAAGAAAGCACGTTTTGTCTCCTTCGTTTAGTGACGTCCATGAAGTTTTTATGAAGGTTTTTAAGACAACTGAGACCCATGCATCTCCCCCTCGACGGGCATAAATTCCTCTTACTTGGTCATTTGAATACAGAACTTATTTAAATTCTCCAAGCCACATTCTGGACCTACAAACTTTCCAGAGGTGCTTTGAAGAGTCACACCTCACGCACTCCTGACATTTCCAGGGAAACCATGGTCCACGGTCTCTGCAGAATGGTTTAACTCCCTGCCCTGGGTTTTTAATTATTACTGAGGGAGAAAGCCTAGGGAGCGAGGAATTAGCGTACCGTCCAGACTGTCTCCCGAAGCTCAGCTAATTAGTGAGCAGCAACTAAATGACCGCCTCGCTCCGTGAGGGCAGTGTGGAGGGCCTGCAGACAGAAAGAAAAAAAAAGCAGCAACTCAAGTTCGTTATCTACTGGCCGAGTCTACCAGGTGGTGCAGGATTTAAGCAAAGATGTGGCTTCACAGAGGCGTATTGCAGGAAGGAAATGCGCTTCATGTGGAAAAGCACACCCGGAAAGGTTAAGGCACTGAGGCTTTTACACAACCGCTGAAGTCTGGCAGAGGTGTGCTGTTCCGGGCTTTCTGCATATTTCACGTCCATCATCTCTGGAGACCTGAGCCGCGTGTCAGGAGCGCAGGGAAATGGCTGCTGGGTCCCTTGTCATGATCCACATGACCGTTCCACAAATCCACCAGGATGGGCGTGGAGCGAGGCTCCCTCCAGGCTCAGTGGGGTTTGACGGAGGATGCTGGAGTGTCGGGGAATGGCCCCGGTCCTCCAGCTCGTGGGTGGAGGGGCGGCTGGGTCAGGTTGGCCCGCGAGATGGCCCGGCCTCCCGCGCCTGGCCGCCCATTCGCTGTCCATGAGGGAAATGGATGGGGGAATGAGACACCCCAGCTGCTCTGGTCCACTTTACAGATGGGGAAACCGAGGAAGGGTTCACAATCAGATAGCTGAATTCTGTGTTTATTGCAAAGCCTGCAGTCACCCTGTTGCCTCACAGTGAGCGCCGTTCAAGGGCACGGCTCCAGGGAAACGCCCTCTCCTGGGAACGGGGCATCGGGTTCCTGGAACAAGCAGCAGGCGTCGCAGAAGTTGTAGAGTCTGTGTTTGCCATTGGCTTATTTGTGTGCATACTTAAGTGGCAGCATCACCTTGGGAGGCTATAAAGGAACGGAAGGCAAGGGTGGTTTTGTTCATCACCTTCCACGAAGGAGGAGGCCACCAAGAGTTTGTTAAACGCACAAAGGAAGGCCGGTTCCGCCTGCACACAGAGCCCCGGACACAGGTGCCAGGCAGGAAGGAGCCGGCACTCAACAGGTGCCAGGTGACCTTCCCGGGCTTCTGTGCAGCAGACGGGCTGCTGGCGCGGTGCCCACGGGGGTCTGTCTGTCTGCTGACCGCGGGGATGTCATTAACACACGCACAGCACTCACCTGGTCCAGCTACTCCTGAGGACACCGTTATAATGAGCCTCCCCGTGTGATTTTGCAAGGGCTATTCTTTGAGAAGCTTCGAGCTCATTACCAGCATTATCCTGCAAATTCTCCAACCACCCAAAGAAGTATTTTCTTATATTTATTCCTTTTTTCCCCAGTCCCAGCCCTAGAGGAAGAGCTTTGCGGAAGAGAGGTCATCTTTGCAATGAGTGGATAATTATACTCTCAGTTAATTTAATACCCACATGAGTGATCTATGCCCCAAACATGGTTTTTCTAGGTATTATATTTTGATCTGAATTTTCAAGAATTGTTCACACTCCCCATTGAATTTTTAAAATTTGTAGATAGCACATCAATAATTCCTTTCCGAATGGTACTGCTTTGCCGCTTGTTAAGCAGTGTAAATGCCAGTATTCTCTGCTGCTGCGGCTGCTGCTGAGTCGCTTCAGTATTCTCTACATTGAGTTAATTCTGGAGTATTTACTGAAGACATTCATCCCGGTTGCCTCATCTCCTCCGTCTTTCGTCTCTGTCCCCTCATCTTCTTTTTCTCCAGCACCATCTTCCCCAGCTCTGCACGGTCACGCTCACGTTCTTTCCACCGAGCTGATCTTTCAGTCCGAATTGTCCTCCCACTCTGTGTCAGCCACAGAGACAGCAAGAGGCCTGCTCAGCAAGGACCACGGCCAGCAGACAAGAAGGCGGCTACGGCAGCAAGTCCACGTCCACGGTCTGAGTGACCTCGCAGCCACAGCTGGCAGATAAGAGCCCCTATGTGTCAGGGAACTTTCTAAGCTCCTCACGGAGACTCACTGAGCCCACGCCATGCAATTAGGCAGGCGCTCTTTCCATCCACGCCTTCTGGAGGGAAAGGTGCAGAGTGGCTGGCTCCCCAGGAGAATATCTCAAAGCTGACGCACGGGTATGAAGCCCCAAGTGAGCCAGGATGACTTAAGGGTCTTTGCTGACTCCAGGAATCAGCAGACTTGGTTTTGCTGTCTCCGTTTGCCTGAACGACCAAGGCCTGGTTTGAGCAAGAAGAGAAGCACATTAGGGCTCCAGGTCTGCTGTTGAGGGCTGCACTGTCTGCAGAGGTCTGGGGGCTTCAGAGCTCACCTTTGACCACGTGTCACAGGACCCGAGCTTCCGCAGCTCCAGCAGGTGAAGGCTTGCTTGTCTCTTGCAGCACAAAGGCCCTCAGCCCAGGCCAGTGAGGGGTCAGGAAGAGTCCACGACAGACCGGAACACTATCTCTCTCCATGAGCTCAAGAAAGCTTGCCAGTGAGTCTTTCTATTTTGGTCAAGGATATAGAGGCATCCCAAGAATTTCCCATTGGGTAGAATCCTTATGTCTCGTTGGACATCAACCATCTTTGCCTGTAAAGAGTCATCCTTTAGTTAGATGTGGAAAAGTGCTTAGAATAAAATTGTTTAAGTAGGGAAGATGAGAAAATAAGATAGACAAAGAGTTGTCTCTGCCACAGGGAGGGCATTGAGGAAAAAAATTTTCTTGTATTCAAATGGAGTCTTATCTCTAGGAGGGAAAATAATGTAAATTAAAAACATGTATCCGCATTTTGTCCTTTCTAAAGGCAAATTTGGATTATCTGTAATACATAAGAAATGTCAACCAATAAACTAAATTAAAGAGAGCCTAGGCTGATATCAACCTAAATCAGATATAGAAGCAAAAGAAAATCTCTCTAGAAGAAATATCATCACCCAAGCCCCTTAGAATTCTGTACTTTGAGATATCCCAATATAAGTTTACAATGTAAAAATGTAGGAAACCCACACACAAAACCAGCATGAACACAAAAATAGGCAGGAAAAAAATAGTAAAAGATGTCAGATGCTTGAATATCCATGTACATAATACAAAATAGGTATGCCTAAGACACGACTGAGCGACTGAACTGAAAATTGTTAAAAAGAAGAACAAGAGAGTATAGAAAACATCATGCTTGACATGGAACCAGAAAGAACCACTAGCATGAAAAATGCCAATGATGAAAATAAAGCAAAACAAAACAGACCCTCAGTGAATGTTCACAGAACTGGAGGCAACTGAAGGGCGACTGGATACTTGGAAGACAGCTCTGAAGAAACCGCCCCGACTGTAGCCGAGACAGGGAGTGACAGAAACCAAACAGAAATGACTTCAGAAACACAGAGGCTGTTAAACAGCCCTAATCAGTCCAATCAGGTTCCCAGGAGGTGAAAGGACAGAAAATAGGAGAAAACCGAACGTGAAAAAAAAGGCAGGGCATTTTCCAGATTTGATAGAATACCTACTCACAGGTTTAGGCTCACAACAACTTCCAGACTAGAAAAACAAACAAGCAAGAGAATTCTAACCCTAGTCATGTTCTAGTAAAATTGCTGAAGTTCAGTTCAGTTCAGTTGCTCAGTCGTGTCCGACTCTTTGCGACCCCATGAATCGCAGCACGCCAGGCCTCTCTGTCCATCACCAACTCCCGGAGTTCACTCAGATTCACGTCCATGGAGTCAGTGATGCCACCCAGCCATCTCATCCTCTATCATCCCCTTTTCCTCCTGCCCCCAATCCCTCCCAGCGTCAGAGTCTTTTCCAATGAGTCAACTCTTCGCATGAGGTGGCCAAAGTACTGGAGTTTCAGCTTTAGCATCATTCCTTCCAAAGTAATCCCAGGACTAATCTCCTTTAGGATGGACTGGTTGGATCTCCTTGCAGTCCAAGGGACTCTCAAGAGTCTTCTCCAACACCACAGTTCAAAAGCATCAATTCTTTGGTGCTC
>SJYG01000068.1:2297071-2317548 GCA_006410535.1 Litocranius walleri
TGGTGGTGGTGGGGATGGGGGTGGGGGGGGTGGGGACACAGTTTCTCCTTCTTCACATCCTCAGACCCCGCCTCCCAGAGGCTCAGAGACCTTATGCTGCCTGAACATTGAAGACACTCCCTAAGAAACTCAACATTCAGAAAACTAAGATCATGGCATCGGGTCCCACCATTTCATGGGAAATAGATGGGGAAACAATGGAAACAGTGAGAGACTTTTATTTTCTTGGACTCCAAAATCACTGCAGATGGTGACTGCAGCCATGAAATTAAAAGATGCTTGCTCCTTGGAAGAAAAGTTATGACCAAGCTAGACAGCATATGAAAAAACAGAGGCATTGCTTTGCTGACAAATGTCCATCTAGTCAAGGCTATGGCTTTTCCAGTGGTCATGTATGGATGTGAGTGTTGGACTATAAAAAAAGCTGACCACTGAAGAATTGATGCTTTCAAACTGTGGTGTCAGAGAAGACTCTTGAGAGTCCCTTGGACTGCAAAGAGATCCAAAAAGTCCATCCTAAAGGAAATAAACCCTAAATATTCATTGGAAGGACTGATGCTGAAGCTGAAGCTCCAGTACTTTGGCCACCTGATGTGAAGAACTGACTCATTAGAAAAGACCCTAATGCTGGGCATGATTGAAGGCAGGAGGAAAAGGGGATGATAGAGGATGAGATGGTTGGATGGCATCATTGACTTGATGGGCATGAGTGTGAGCTAACTCTGGGAGTTGGGGATGGACAGGGAAGCCTGGCTTGCTGTAGTCCATGGGGCAGCCAAAAGTCGGATACGACTGAGAGATTGAACTGAACTGAACTGAAGAAGCCCAACCCGCCTGCTGAAGGTCCGTGCTGAATTATACTGCTCTCATGACTGTGCATCCAAGCTCTGTAATTGTGTATTCAAAGCAAATGCATTATTTAAACAATAATACACTGTCTGTTAGTTCCTGGCTGGGCTAATGGTTGGCTAAAGCAATTACAGGGCCCCAGGGAGGGACTTGCTGGAAAAGCGCTGAGATGCTCAAGCAGCTGATACGTGCCCCCTCTTTACGGTGGGAATCAGAGGCTCTCATCCCTGCGCTGGGCTTCCCTGGAGGCTCAGATGGCAGAGAACCTGCCTCCAGAGCAGGAGACGTGGGTTCGATCCCTGGGTGGGGAAGGTCCCCTGGAGAAGGGGATGGCTACTCATGCCAATATTCTTGCCTGGAGAAGTCCACGGTCAGAGGAGCCTGGCGGGCTACAGTGTGTGGGGTCGCAAGGAGTCGGACACGACTGAAGTGATTTGCCACGCACGCACATGAGCTGGTTGGCTTTGTGCGTGCCTGATTCTCACAGTCGCAACGCTAAGTGGTGCTCCAACGCGTCTCGGTTTAAAATCCCAGGAGCGACGCCCACCATCCGTCAGTGCCGTCTGCATCCTAAACTATTTGCTGAGCGTTGTTTACACCTCATCTCAAAGACTTAATAAAGGAGTTTCATTATTCTTGCTCACACTGAGGAGACTCTTATTTGTTCACATTGGGCCTTGAACCTGAGTCTGGCCCTCCAGGCTGTGATAGAATATGGAGCTACACCCCAGGTTTCCTGAAGCTCCTCGGCTTGTAGGAGCCACACTGATGCGTGGGTGTCTCCAGGGTTGGCACTCATCCTGGTCTGATCAGGAGAGCTCCAGGTTGCACTTGCGGTCCTGGAGTTACTGTTCCATTTATCTGTTGGTAAATTCTGAGGTCCCAGGGCTGTTGTCAGTGAGCTGAGCCTCAGTTTTCGCCCCAAGTGCTGGCCTCTGCTCACCAGGGCAGTCAGGGCAGAGCCAGGGAGAGGCCCAGGGCCTGCTGGGTAACACAGCTTCCAGGGGTACCTCCTCTGAGTCTCAGGCAGAGAAGTTGACGTGTGATGGAGCTGAAATCCGCCCCAGTGCTCCCAGGCCTGTGAGAGTCTAGCCTCGACACCACATCCTTAACTTTGTGGTGGACCCGCTCCCTGGAGTGTGGGCTCAAATCTAGACTGGCTTCTGGCCAGCCGAGTGTGACAAGCATGGGGGGAGCCACCCCCACAATCGGGTCACAAAGCTCTGTCTTAGCAGACTGGGGCGACAGGGCTCCCTGTGGCAGAGAGCAGGGCAGAAACACGGTGGTCCCCAGGGGCCGAGAGAGAGGGTCCCAGCTGAGCACTGGCAAGACGACAGAGACTTCAGTGCTGTAAGTGCAGAGCCGGGCCTGCTAACAATGCGACTGAGCTGGGCAGCACGTCCTTCTCCAGCTGAGCCTCCCATGAGGGTGCATCCTCCGTCAGCATCCGCGATGTGGCCTGATGGTCCTGGATCAGAGCGTTAGGCCAGCTCATGCCTGCACAGAGGACCTACAGAAGTGAGCAGATGGCGACTGGACGATGTTCTGAGCCATTTGCCACCTCGGTCAGAGCCAGTCACGCTCAGCTCAGTGTCTGCCCCGCCCCATTCACCCCGCCTCCTCCAGCATCAGCCTCTTCTCCAGAGGCCTCCAGCTGCAGGCGCTGATCCGGACCTCCCGCTTGGGTTGGGCCGAGGGCTTTATCCATGCAAGAGTCCGATCAATTGCTTCAAATGGTGGAACTGTTCAGGCCCTTCCCATATCAAGGCCACCTTCATCCTCAGGGTCAAGTTTAAACACAATGGTGTAGTTTAGAAGCCAGAGTACCACCAAAACCGATGACCTCCATCCCCTTCAAGCTACCCTGACAATTTCAGTCAACCTGGCTTTGTCTGTGACCTCTCATTAATCCCACCCACCTGACATCCGTCTGTTGAATTCTAATTCTCTGGTAGGAGAGTGAAAGTCATCCGGCCCCATTACTGCATGAAAAATGGAAAATGTGGATGTAGACACTGACTTCCTTTTCTTGACTCCAAAATCGCTGCAGATGATGACTGCAGCCATGAAATCAGAAGACGAGTGCTTCTTGGTGGGCAAATGATGATGAACCTAGGCAGCGTGCTGAAAAGCAGACACACTGCTCTGCTGACAAAAGTCAGAACAGTCAGGGCTGTGGTCTTCCCCGGGGTCACATTCGGTTGTGAAAGCTGGAGCGTAAAGAAGGCAGAAGGCCACAGAATTGATGCCTTCGAACTGTGGTGCTGGAGAAGGCCTCCAAAATTCCCCTGGACAGAAAGGAGACCTAACCACCTATCTTAAGGGAGAGCAACCCTGAATGCTCATTGGAAAGACCGATGCTGAAGCTGAAGCTCCAGTATTTTGGTCATTTGAAGGGAACAGACAAGTCACTGGAGAAGCCCCTGATGCTAGGAAAGACTGAGGGCAGAAGAAGAGAGCATCAGAGGATGAGTTGGCTGGATGGCATCACAGATGCAATGGACGTGAACTTGGGCAAACTTCAGGAGGTGACGAGGGACAAGGAGGCCTGGGGTGCTGCAGTCCATGGGGTTGCAACGAGTCGGGCACGACCGGGGGTGAGATGGCTGGATGGCATCATAGACGCAATGGACATGAACTTGGTCAAACTCTAGGAGATGGTGAAAGACAGGAAGGCCTGGGGTGCTGCAGTCCATGGGGTTGCAACAAGTCGGGCACGACTGGGCGACTGAGCAAGTTGTCTGGCCTCACACAGATGCCAGTTCTTCCAGGAGCTGAGCGTCTCTGAGCTCCCTGCTGACCTGTGGGCCCCTGGCCTGAGCCCCTCACCTCTCCAGCCCTTCTCTACACGAGCAGCCACTCCACTGCACTGAATTGGCCAGGGTTCATCAGGGGACAGAACCCACAGGGTGCTACAGAGCAGGCCGGGCTTATCAGAATCGGAACAGGCTCTTCTGCTATGAGGCAGGTGTGTACACACAGGTGTGTCTGTACCTGTGTGCACACACTCACACACACACCCACGTGTCCAAGTGCACATGACCCCTTCCTCCCCATCAGACCCTCTGGCCACGCCTGGCAGCCCTGGTAACAGACGGCCTGGACCCACTGCAACTCTGCACATTTTCAGTCTTCACTCTCAGCATTCAGTTTCTCCCCCTCCAGGCAGGGCTGCCAGACCGCGGGGCTGTTAATGAGCTGGCAGCTCAGAATGTCATTAGGGGCCCTGAGGACGGTGGCTCTGGGTGGCTCAGGTGCCCAGATCACCCCCCTGCCCTGCGTGGCACGGGGGCTGGTAGCTCCTCTTTCGCTGATTTCCCCCAAAGCGATACCAAGAGCCGATGCTTAACGATAATGAATTGAATTGTTCCTACCCAAAGAGGATGGACTGGCAGCATTCTGGAAACCGAGAGATCCTGGATGCCACCTAAGAAAACAAAAGTAATCGGATTACACAAGGAAAATGAGATAAACATTCATTAAAATTACAGTAACAGCCTGTGATGGACGAGCTGGCAGAGGAACGTGGTGGGGCTGAGGGACCCCCTGCCAGGCGGAGGGTCCTGAGTGCCCCCCGTCCTGAGGAATGCCCTTGCCGCTCAGCTCAGGGGGAAGGTGTTTGGTTTCCCTAAAGGTTCTTTTAGGAAGACTAACTTTTTAAAGGTTCGTTTAATTTTTCATGATCAGCTCTGAAAAATGCTCCAGTGGAGCTAAGACCTTCCAGATGGAAAACATTTTTTTTTTATCATTGTCTTTGGAATCCATAATTCTGGACATTTTGAGGGAGGCAAAGGCCGGCCCCCTCAGCATCGGCCCTCAGCATCCTCGGTCCTGGGTGTTCTCGGGAGGGAAACCGCTTTGATGCCAACGTCCACACATCCCCAGACCCTCATTTACGGTGACCCACAGAAAGGTCCTAGAGTGGGAGGGAGACCCTCCGGGGTCTTTGAGTCCTCGGTTCTGTGACGACTGGGCTGGCCTTCTTCAGCTTCACTGAACTCAGCAGATGAGCTGGTCAGCGGCGCGAGGCGTCTGGGAAAGTGGCACCTGTCTAGGCTGGTAGCAGCCACCGTCAGCTAAAGCCTCAGGTGTGTCCATCACTCTTACCCAGCTCCAGACAGAGACCACAACCTGTGCAAGCCAGCTCTCCAGGCTTAGCAGCCCAGGCCTCTCAGCACCGTGTCTACGGCTCGAGGATGTCAGGATGAGGGTGCTCATCACAGAGCCTGGCCTGCAGAGCACCCGTGGGTGCCAGAGAAGCAAAAGGGACACGCCCCCTCCCGCCTCGTCAGCTGAGCCCTCGGGCAGGGGGGCTGGGTGCTGTCCTGAAGGAGGCTGTACAGGGCCACTGAGGGGCAAACCGGCATCCACCTGCCTCCCGCCGAGGGCTCCCAGTGCCCAGGGCCCTCAGCCCTTCCTGGACCCCCACTGCGTGACTCACGCAGGACAGGGAGCCCAGGAGGAGGAAACCGGGACGGGGCTGGGCCAGGCCTAGAGTAGCCCCTCTGCCCGCTAGGGAGTCCCATGAGCTTGGGAGAGGCCATCGACAGCTCCCACTCAGGGCCTCAGTCTTCTCATCTGTGCAGAGGTCCTAACTGCAGGATCTCCTGGGGCCCCTGGGAGGGTGACACTGACTGAGGGGCCACTGAAACAAGAGCCTGGGAAGGGGGCGCCAGCAGCATCTGTGCGTGAGATGCTCAGCCGGTGAGTGACCGCAGGCGCTGGGACGTGGGGTGTGAGTGCTGGAGACGCGGAGGAGGAGCCTTAAAAAGCCAACAGCAGAGCTGCCATGTGGGAGAATCCACGGACTGCATAGTCCATGGGGTCGCAAAGACTCGGACTCAACCGAGCGACTTTCACACACGCACGATCCAGCGAACTCTCTCCTAGGCGTATATCCAGACGAAACCACGACTCAAAACGATGCGGGCACCAGTGTGTTCATAGCACCACTATTTACAATAGCCAAGACTCACAGTCGCCAAGACCTAGATGTGAGTTTGCGTAGGCTCTGGGAGTTGGTGGCGGACAGGGAAGCCTGGTGTGCTGCAGTCCATGGGGTTGCAAAGAGTTGGACACGACTGAGTGACTGGACTGAAGAGTTGAAAACAAACTAACTGTCCATTGATGGAGGAATCAATAAGGAAGACGGGTGCGCATGCAGCGCAAAGGGTGAAAAATGCAACTGGCAGCGACATAGATGGAGAGAGATTATCATACCAGGTGAAATAAGTTGGACAGAGAAAGCCAAACACCGTATGATATTCATACGTGGAATCTAGAAAATGACAAAAATGAGCATATTCACAAAGCAGAAACAGGCTCACAGAAAACAAAGCTATAGCTGTCGATAGAGGAAAGGGACGTGTGCAGGGTCGGGACTAACAGACACTCTGCTGCGTGCAGACTAGACGCGCAGCGAGGACCTGCTGCGTAGCACGGGGACCGCATCCGGCGTCTGCTGATAAGCTGCATGGGAAAGAGTGTCACTCGCTGGAAAGGACCCTGAGGCCGGGAGGGATGGGGGCGGGAGGAGGAGGGGCGACCTGTCTCTTATACACATCTAGATGTGTATAAGAGACAGTATCAAGGATCACAGAAAACAAAGCTATAGCTGTCGATAGAGGAAAGGGACGTGTGCAGGGTCGGGACTAACAGACACTCTGCTGCGTGCAGACTAGACGCGCAGCGAGGACCTGCTGCGTAGCACGGGGACCGCATCCGGCGTCTGCTGATAAGCTGCATGGGAAAGAGTGTCACTCGCTGGAAAGGACCCTGAGGCCGGGAGGGATGGGGGCGGGAGGAGGAGGGGCGACAGAGGACGGGATGGCTGGATGGCATCGCCGACTCGATGGACGTGAGTTTGGGCAAACTCTGGAAGATGGTGAAGGACAAGCAAGCCTGGCGTGCTGCAGTCCATGGGGTCGTGGAGTCACAAAGAGTCACACAAGACTTAGCGACTGGACAGCAACACATGCGTATGTGTGTGCCTGAACCATTTTGCTATGCTCCTGGAACCGACGCAGGTCTGTCAATCAGCTCTGTTTCTACCGAGAACAGAGAACTGCGACTGGAAAGGGCAGGTGCCTCTGCTGCTTGGGGAGGGGCCAGACACGTCCCGAGCCTCCAGGGCCCTGGGGGCCAGAGTGACTTGCAGAGGCACCCAGGGCCACTTTCCTCCTGGTGAATTGCCTCCCCCACCCCAACACCACTGGCTTCATGCCTCCGGGCAGTGTCCCTTCCCTTCCTGGCTCTCCTCCTGGAGGTGGAGTTGGGAGAGAGGACCTCCCCTGACCCCGGGACAGCACACCTGAGGTCTGCTCCACTCCTAACAGGGACTTGGGGGGTCTCCGTGCACTCTGATCATGTCAGCCTGCGTGGATGCCCCGCCCCTGCCACAGGCCGCTGGGTTGCCATGGAGGCTGTCACCTGGGAGACCATCACCCAGCAAGGGTGACCTGCGGTGCTCTGCCTGCCTGCCGTGGTCTGTCCCGCCCTCCTGGGTGCTCCCAAAGGATGCATCTGGCCCCCGGTGATGATGTAATCTCCATCAGGACAGGGTCACCTGTGAGGGTGCCAGGACAGGGCTGAGCCGGACTGTCCAGGGAACAGCTTGCGCGGCCACCCCACAGGGGACCCTCTTGATGGATGTCACCCACTCGGTCCCAGACCGAGCCTCCAGCCCGCCTTTGTCCCAGATACACCCTCCCCGACCTGCATCTGGAGCCCCGGATCCCTGGGGCCCCTCTCGTAGTGTGTCTGTCCTCCACGTGGACAACAGGAACCCGCGGCCATGTAGGGACAAGCAGGGCCCGTGAGCAGCTGGTCCTAGGTGGTCCTGGCCCTGAGTGTTTGCAGGCAGGAGTTTCTGCTTTCTGTCCTCAGACCATCACGTCTTCTGCCTTCTCCTGGAAGAGGCGGCCACGTCCAGCCTCCTCGGTCTTAGGGGATCTGGAGACAGGTTGGCACTGGCGCAGCGCAGGCAGCCTGCCTACTGACTGCTCTACGAGGAGCCTGAAAAGAGGAAAGAATGCTTTAAAATGTGTAAACAAATATAAACACAACCTAGACTTTTTCATGATGTTCTGAAGGAGACCACACTGCTTACCCGACATGTGTCATTTTTCCCATAAACTACACGGAAAACTGGAGCTCCGGCTGTAGTGATCATACATCTAAGCCAAGAGTATTTATGCATAATTTGCCTCCATTATGTTCAGTCTTACACGGCGATTCATGAGTCAACCGCTGTGCTTCATCTTTCACGGCCTGCCTGCCCTACCAAGGTCAGACGATGCCGTGCTGGCTCCGAGCACGCAGGGGCAGCCACCTGACCCCGCAGGCCACCGGGAGGCCCTTTCTTCTCAGCAAAGAGCCGGCTGTGCCCGCGGTCAGCAGGGGGATGCGCTTTGCACCTGGGAGGAGCTACGACAAATTCCCCAGTGGAAGGTTCTGTGAAGCACGCTCATTCTTCTGCAGAAAAATGGCAGATCCTGAGAAGGAAAAAAACAGACGCTGGCAGGCTGGAAACTGCATCAGCACGTGGGCTGGAAGGCATGCTTGAGGGGCCAGAGGTGCCGCCCCGAGCTGGGAGCCGCGGGCGTGGCAGGTCTCTGTTGTGGGAGCTTCCTGTCCACTGCTGCGTCCAGGTCCTCTGAGGGGCTCACTGCGCCCTCAGGGAGGCTGAGTCCCTGAGGGACCTTCAGATGAGGTTTTATCATCACTGTTGTTCCCGCAAGGAAATGCCACAAAGGTTGATGGCTCTGCAATTTCACCGTTTCCACCAAGCACATGGGATAAAGCAGCACTTCTCCAAGAATCCCGTTCTGAAAAACTATTCTATACCTCCTCCAGTGAAGGATCTGCCTCCAGGCTGATTGACTGAGGAGGAGGCACTCGCATCTATACCCACATCCTGAACATGCAGCCGGCAGGGGCCCCCGCACCACCCAGGGTTCCGGCCCACATCGCTGGTTTTCAGTTGCTAAGTTGTGACCGACTCCTTGCGACCCCATAGACTGCAGCACGCCAGGCTTCCCTGTCCTACACCAACTCCTGGAGCTTGCTCAAACTCATGTCCACTGAGTCATGGTGACGTGATCCAACCCTCTCATCCTCTGTCGTCCCCTTCTCCTGCCTTCAATCTTCCCCAGCATCAGGGTGTTTTCCAATTAGTCAGCTCTTTGCATCAGGTGGCCACAGTATTGGAACTTCAGCTTCAGCACCAGTCCTTCCAGGGAATATTCAGAGTTGATTTCCTTTAGGATTGACAGGTTTAATCTTCTTGCTGTCCAAGGGACTCTCAAGTTTCTTCTCCAACACCACAGTTCGAAAGCATCCGTTCTTCATGCTCAGCCTTCTTTGTGGTCCACCTCTCACATCTGCAGGTCTTCCGTGGTGGCTCAGACGGTAAAGCGTCTGCCCGCAATGCGGGAGACCCGGGTTCAACTCCTGGGTTGGGAAGATCCCCTGGAGAAGGAAATGGCAATCCACTCCAGCACTCTTGCCTGGAAAATCCCATGGATGGAGAAGCCTGAAAGGCTATAGTCCCTGGGGTCATCCCTGGGGTTTCAAAGAGTCTAACACGACTGAGTGACTTCACTTTCACTGGAAAAATCACAGCTTTAACTATATGGGCTAACTATATGCCGACATCCACAAAGCGATGTCTCTGCTTTTTAACATGCTGCCTAGATTTGCCGCAGCTCTCCCTCCAAGGAGCCAGTGTCTTTTAATCTTACAGCTCCAGTCACCAACCACAGTGATTTTGGAGCCCGGGAAATGACACTCTGTTACTACTTCCACTTTTTAACCGTCTATCTGCCTTGAAGTGAGGCTCTTGGTGACCCACGAGGCACCTGTCTTTCCCTCACGAGCAGCCTGCCCATCTCCTGTCTCATGGTGAGACTCCAGGGCTGCATTTGAAGCGCACTTCAGCTGATGGGGACCAGGCCACACCTCCAGGTGACAGAAGCCCCGTGGAGTGGGGCTGCCTGGGGGAGCGGCCTCAGGCTCAGCCCAGACCCAGCGGTGGGCACAGTGGTCTGGCCGTGGCCCCGGGAATGCCACAAGGGGCCTGCTGGGCTACAGGGTGGTCTTGGGCCCCAGCTCGGCTCGGAGCACAGGGGCCACAGGTCGTGCTCTTCTCGGCCTTCTGCAGAGGCTTCCATCACATGTCTGTAGGACATGCGAGGTGGGGACCAGGAGCCCCTTCTGTCTGCACCTCCTCGCTCAGCTCTGCCCTAACTGAAGCTGAAGGGCGGCGTCTGCAGCCTCCCAGCTTGTTGGAGGAAGGGCAGCCGCTGGAGGGGGCAGCAGGGGTCCCCAGGGGCTCGGGGAAGGTTGGATCAGAGCCTCTCTAGGGCCGCTGGCCCGTCCACCCTCCACGCAGCCCGCCTTGGGGCCCAGCCCCCGGGATGGAAGGGCAGGTGCCTCCAGTTGATTGTCCTTCCCTGGATGGTGGGACTTCCGGTTACAAATCACTGGCTACAGGTTTGCCACAAAGTGCAGCGCCAAGCCTTCACCAGCTGAGCAGCCGTCGGCCCGAGCTGCCGCTTCAGAGCCCCTCCCAGCTGGGGACGCCATCTGCTCCACGCGCCACGGGTGCAGCGACTGGACCCCACGCGGGAGGCCCTGCTCCCCCAGGCCTCCCCTGAGAGTAGACAGGCCCTCGGAGGGGCCAGGGCAGAGACCCTGCTCCGCATGCTTGGCCTGTGGGAAGGGGAGACGTGAGCCCCATGCGGCCCCTGCAGAGGGCGGCACTCCCCGTCACCGTGTGTGAGTGGGGTGCCCTGCAGTCCCCACCTTACAGAGCGAGGGCAGTGGGGCCCCCGAGCTGGAGAAGGGTGCTGGAGTCCAGACCCTGCTCCATCCACAGCCCAGGATGCACCACCCACACCAGGCCGCTGGCTGTTAACACATGGCTGGACCTGCTTTTGTATTAAAAAACAAACAAAAAAACAAAACAAAAAACACACACACGAAAAAACAGAAACCTCATCATTGTGCAGACACTCGCTCCCACCTGTCAGCCTCTCGCAGGGCCATCTCACAGGTGTGTGTGGGGTGTGTGGCTCAGCTGGTAAAGAATCTGCCTACAATGTGGGAGACCTGGGTTCGATCCCTGGGTTGGGGAGATCCCCTGAAGGAGGGAAAGGCTGCTCCCTGGCAGAGCTCCTGCAGGAAAGAAGGGGGCACGAGACCCCTCCCCACCCCGCCCGCCAGGAGAGTCTGAGCACAGAGAGCCGCTCAGTGTGTCTGACTCTGTGTGACTCCGGGGACTGTGAAAGTCACTTAGTCATGTCCTACTCTTGAGCAAACTCTGGGAGGTAGTTAAGGATGGGGCAGCCCACTCCAGTGTTCTGGCCTGGAGACTCCATGGACTATATAGTCCATGGGGTTGAAAAGAGCAGCACCAACCGAAAGCCACCCTGACCGCACACAGACAGGGGCAGCCTGGGGCGGTGCCGGGCCAGCAGCTGTGGTTCCGGCAGAAACAGACCAGCGCTCAGCCCACCCCGTGGGCAGCCTGCAGCCGGCCCGGGGCCTGGCTCCACGCGGCACCACCCCGGACGAGCTGCAGGCTTCTCCGTCTTGGATCGTTTCTACCTTCCAGAGGGGGAGTCAGGATTCAATCTCCCAGAGACACAGCGGAGCTGGCCGAGAGCGCCTCGAATATGGGGGTAAGTGCCATTGGTAATAAGACTCATGACGGTGGTGTAAATTGTCAACAGGCTTTCAGTTCAGTTCAGGAGATTAGCCCCGGGATTTCTTTGGAAGGACTGACGCTAAAGCTGAAACTCCAGTACTTTGGCCACCTCATGCGAAGAGCTGACTCATTGGAAAAGACCCTGATGCTGGGAAAGTTTGAGGGCAGGAGGAGAAGGGGACGACAGAGGATAAGATAGTTAGACAGCATCACTGACTCATTGGACGTGAGCTTGAGCAGTTCAGTTCAGTTGCTCAGTCGTGTCCGACTCTTTGCGACCCCATGAATCGCAGCACGCCAACCTCCCTGTCCATCACCAACTCCCAGAGTTCACTCAGACTCATGTTCATTGAGTCAGTGATGCCATCCAGCCATCTCATCCTCTGTCGTCCCCTTCCCCTCCTGCCCCCAATCCCTCCCAGCATCAAAGTCTTTTCCAATGAGTCTGCTTTTGAATATACTATCTAGGTTGGTCATAACTTTTCTTCCAAGGAGTAAGCATCTTCTAATTTCATGGCTGCAGTCACCATTTGCAGTGATTTTGGAGCCCCCCAAAATAAAGTCTGACACCGTTTCCACTGTTTCTCCATCTATTTTCCATGGAGTGTTGGGACCAGATGCCATGATCTTCATTTTCTGAATGTTGAGCTTTAAGCCAACTTTTTCACTCTCCTCTTTCACCTTCATCAAGAGGCCCTTTAGCTCCTCTTCACTTTCTGCCATAAGGGTGGTGTCATCTGCATATCTGAGGTTATTGATATTTCTCCTGGCAATCTTGATTCCAGCTTGTGTTTCTTCCAGCCCAGCATTTCTCATGATGTACTCTGCATAGAAGTTAAATAAGCAGGGTGACAATATACAGCCTTGACGTACTCCTTTTCCTGACTTTGATACTCCTGCCTCCCTCTTATAGGACTTTTGCAATTACTTTGGGCACACCCAAATTCTTTAGCATATTCCATCTCAAGGTCCTAAACTTAATCACATCTGCAACATTCCTTTTATCATGTAACATAGTTACAGGTTCCAAAAACTAAGTCAAGTATATCTTTGGGGATGGTCATTTGGTTTATCATGCATTTCCAATTCATTTTAAGACAACTGCAGAGCTAACAAGTAGATATTTTGTAGGCCCATGTGCCTTATCTCTATTTTTTTGAATAGTTACTTTTTGATACTTTAGTTATTACTGCTTTTTTAATTAAAATATTCACCTAATATTTATTACATGTGAATGTTATGATCTGTAGGAAAGAAAATGAGTGTGTTTTGTAGTTTACTTTGAATGAACTTATGTTGAACTATATTACGCTAGTGGTAAAAATCCCACCTGTCAATGCAGAAGACCTAAGAGATGTGGGTTTGATCCCTGGGTTGGGAAGAGCCTCTGGAGAAAGAAATGACAACCTATTCCTGTACTCTTGTGTGAAAATTCCATGGACAGAGAAGCCTGGTGGGCTACAGTCCTGGGGTTGCAAGAAGTCAGACAGAGCTGAGAGACTAACACTTTGACTTTTTCNCCACAGTTTATTGTGATCCACACAGTCAAAGGCTTTGGCATAGTCAATAAAGCAGAAATAGATGTTTTTCTGGAACTCTCTTGTTTTTTCCATGATCCAGCAGATGCTGGCAATATGATCTCTGGTTCCTCTGCCTTTTCTAAAACCAGCTTGAACATCAGGGAGTTCACGGTTCACGTATTGCTGAAGCCTGGCTTGGAGAATTTTGAGCATTACTTTACTGGCATGTGAGATGAGGGCAATTGTGTGGTAGTTTGAGCATTCTTTGGCATTGCCTTTCTTTGGGATTGGAATGAAAACTGACCTTTTCCAGTCCTGTGGCCACTGCTGAGTTTTCCAAATTTGCTGGCATATTAAGTGTAGCACTTTCACAGCATCATCTTTCAGGATTTGAAATAGCTCTACTGGAATTCCATCACCTCCACTAGCTTTGTTCTGTAGTGATGATTTCTAAGGCCCACTTGACTCACATTCCAGGATGTCTGGCTCTAGATGAGTGATCACACCGTGATTATCCGGGTCATGAAGATCTTTTTTTGTACAATTCTTCTGTGTATTCTTACCACCTCTTAATATCTTCTGCTTCTGTTAGGTCCATACCATTTCTGTCCTTTATCAAGCCCATCTTTGCGTGAAATGTTCCCTTGGTATCTCTAATTTTCTTGAAGAGATCTCTAGTCTTTCCCATTCTGTTGTTTTCCTCTACTTCTTTGCATTGATCGCTGAAGAAGGCTTTCTTATCTCTTCTTGCTATTCTCTGGAACTCTGCCTTCAGATGCTTATATCTTTCCCTTTCTCCTTGGCTTTCGCTTCTCTTCTTTTCACAGCTATTTGTAAGGCTTCCCTTGACAGCCATTATTGAGCTGCAATTACTAACTTAATGGAGGGGAAGCTTGAAAACGGACTGAACCTCAAAGGGGGTAAATGTGGACACCAGGCTTTCTGGATCTTCCCTCAGCACTATTTCACTCATGGCTCAGAAGCCAGGCAGAGTCCTGGATCATGGACTGTTCCAGTGAGACCCAAGCGGGAGATCCAACATGCCCCACCCAGAGCACGTCTCTCCACCAATGGCTGTTTCTCCAAAGCAGAGAGCCAGAGTGAGCTTGACCCCAGGCTCCCCTCTGCATGCAGCCCAATCCATCCATCACTCAGGGCGTGGTTTTGTCCACAGATGTGCCAGGGAGGCAGGAAGGCACCATGGGGAGGATAGGCCTATGCTCCCCCAAAGCTGCCTCTCAGACAGCGGGTCCTGAGTGCCCCTGGCCCGCATCCAACTAGAATCCCTGTAAAACTCCTCACCTGGCCAGACACAGGCCTGCACGCTTCCTGCAGTTACACATACATCCTGGGTCCACACAGTGACGTGCACGTGGCTTCCCCACCTCCACAGGTGCCCTCATCTGTCTCTAGCCCCCGCCTCCCCAGGTGCCCTCGTTTCTCTCCAGCCCTCCGAGACCCTCGGGTGGGCCTGTGCCACGCACTTCTGCATGCTTATCCAAGCTTTACGTGTGAAAGCCACTCTTGATTTCCCACCCCTGTGGAGATGCCCCAGAGGACTGAAGGGCTCAGACGCCCCCCTACGTCTATAGCTGAGCAATGATCTGACATCAATGAGATCTTAGGAATCCTCCAAACACCAGATTGTTACAAGGCTCCCACACGCCAGGTCCGTGCCCAGCTCTGAGAAACACATCTAGGTAGTTTCTGCCCTGACATCGTTGGCCGCTCGACGGGCAAGCTCAGCTGGTACAGGAGACACTGACATTGCAGGTGGATCCAGGGTGGAGGTTTTTCCTGGAGACACTGTGTGTTTAGAATAAAACTGTGAAAGTCTATGCAAGGCTTGGCCTCTAAATTTTTGTGATGACTTTTCACTCGAGCCCTGTATCAGAGGCTTCTGTTCACCAGCCAAGATCCATTTTAGATCTCAGTTCAACATCAGGGGCCATGTAGGTAATTAGAAATGTCTATTCAAAACTTAATTAAGGTATAAATCCCTTGTTGAGATCTAAGTACTTTTATTGGGACAGTATTTGTATCAACAGGTATTGACAGGACACCTTGGAGAGGGGTTGGGAGAATGCTATGGTCCCTGTGGTCTAACTGGTGAGTCATGCAGGTGAGAGGTGGATAATGACAAGATCGGCTAAATTTATGTTTAATTGGCGGCTAGCTCTTTGTCCTATGTTACCCTAAGATGTTAACTCGGTTGTGCTGTATCTGGGTTGCCCTTGTTACCAGGTGACTGCCAGCCCAATTGTTTCACGGTGGTGATGTAATGATTTCCGAGGCCCTGGTCTTAATTTAGTGTTTATAGAGTTACCACTCAGAAGTAGGGCTTCCCAGGTGGCTCAGTGGTAAAGAATCTGCCTGCCAATGCAGGAGATGCAAGAGATGTGGGTTCGATCCCTGGATCGGAAAGGTCCCCTGGAAGAAGAAACGGCAACCCTCCCCAGCATTCTTGCTTGGCGAATGCCATGGACCAGGGAGCCTGGTAGGCCACAGTCCGTGGGGCCACAAAGAGTCAGACGTTACTGAGAAACTAAGCACACTCTGGCATATTGTACTAATGGGCAAGACGTTCCATTGCACCAAGTTCCTCCAGACCAAGGGTCACATCTGACTTTACTTTGATCCCCAGAAATGCTAATTCCTGACACACAGGTGAGAAAAGAATGTATTCAACCATGGGCAAAATTAAACATACGTTAAGACTTGATAGGAGTTATTGAATTATTGACTTTACAAACGAATTCTTTATGAGCCCATAATGAACATAATTATGTATTCTAAATGAATATAACAAACCAGCAGTATTCCTTCTAATTAACTATTAGGCCTATAAGGAATTGAACTGTTAAGAATAGCATGAAAATATTTTGAATGTCGGCGATATGCCTACAAACAGCAACACACACGTATATGTATACGCGTATACCCACTCGCTCTCGAGTAATCGGGAACTATTCCAGAATATCGGCTCACATTCAGCTGGGAGAAGACTTACTTTTCAGCAGCTTCTGTACCTTTTCCCCCTTGTTTTTGAAAGTGGTCAAAGCGTGGGGACAGGCTGGAGGGCGGTGATGAGCGTTGGCCCCTCACGTTCATGCTGGTGCTCGGGGTGTCGGCTGCAGAGAAGTTTTTCAGCCAGGGGCTGGCGGGGTGCTGCGAAGCCCCATGGCCCATTTTCCTGGCTGCTTTTGATTTATGGACTGCTGAATCAGAGCTTCAAAACTGGTCTGGGGAACTTAAGAAGCCGCTGGAGTTTTTGCCCAGTGCCCTCCTAAGCTGAACAGCTCTCTTAGGGTTCAGGCCAGTTTGTTGGCGTCCTTTCTGGCAGTCTGGACCTCCAGGGCTGGCCCGAGTGTCTTGGCTGCGTCCCGAGTCAACACGGCTCTGGTGGTGCATCAGGAGGTGCTGCCTGGCTCTGCTCTGGGGCAGGACCTTGGCACACAGTAGCTGGGGCAGGTGGGAAACCATGCCAGGAGCTGGTTCCCACCCAGTGGGGACTCAGTCTCAGACACAATGTTACGGTCAGTGTCAGCAGAAGGCTGCAGACTGTGGGGGAGACCACATGAGACCAGGGTCCACGTGTCTGCAAGACTCTAGACCCAGCAGGATGCAGCTCACTTTGGGTGCAGGCATTGCTTCTTGATTTCATCTCCAGTGAGAGCAGACATTTGCAGACAGGGGACCTGGGCGCTGGTGAAGGAGGCCAGCTTGACTCTCAGCCTCTAGCTGTGGCTCAGCGTCTCAGGCACCAGGAGCGGGACACAGGGCCTGTCCTCCCACACCCATCCTGGCTGACACGTGGTCCCCGTGCCTCCAGCCCGGGCCGCTTTCCTGGCAGCTTGCGGCTCAGAGGCTGAACCACGGGGTCCCAGTAGCATGGCGCTCCGTTGCCCGGGTCACCCTGGAGAAACTTCATCACGGCCAGGACATGTCAAAATGAGTCACTGAAGGATGCAAACAGCCCCGGCGATGGAGCGGAGCGGGCGTCGGGCCATCTGTTCCGAGCGTGGCCCGCGCTGGCATCGTGGGCACGGACTCACTCTCCTCGCCAGATGAGCACCGGGGCTGGGCATCAGCTGACGGCCCCTGAGCAGCCAGGCAGGATGTGAGCAGCCCGCCCCTCCTGCCCGGGGGCCCGGGGCTCTGGCTCGGTGGGTGGGCAGGGGCAGCAGCTGGCGCAGCTCGGGACCCGCTTCCCCCAACACAGCCTCCCTCTGTCTCTCCTCTGCTGCAGCTGTGCCATGCAGAACATGCAGTCGTTACCAGCAGAAGCGCCAGAGTGGGGAGGCACAGCGTGTGTGTGTGTGTGTGTGTGTGTGTGTGAGGATCGCCCCTCTCCCTGCTGCATGACACCCGCACCTGGCCCTGGGGTCACCTTGGCTAAACCTTCAGTCCCTCCCGCTCCCTCACCTACTGCGACCCTGGAGCTCCCCGGCCTAAACCAGGCGTGGAAGTGTTTTTGAAGGACAGCAACAATCCTGACTCCTCTTCACCTGAGCTGCTAGTGGAGAAAAGCCCCCTTTCAATGGATCTGACCCAGGAGCGCGTTCAGAGCTTCTCATCTTGCATCCGCACGCTGTGCAGGGTCACCCCCGAAATCTGGAGCTGGAAGCCCGCGTCTTTCCCACCCACACCCACCCGTGGAGTCAGAGGGCAAGCCCCAAGGAGTCACGCCAACCTCAGGGACTAGTTGCTGTGATCGTGTCAGTAAATTAGGAAAGTGGGCCGGGGGCTCTTTGGAGAGTGTGCCTCTGTGTGGGATAATTTGAAATTTAGCTCCCGGGCATTGCCATAAACCGGCTTTGATTCTGGAGTCCATCCCACTTGTGGGGGATATGAGTTGGGAGGACTCACACGAGAAATGGCAGGAGGCCATTGGGTTTCTCCGGAGGTAAACTCTTGGAGTCTTGGTGGTCTCGAGGGAGAGATCTCAGGACTGTGAGCATCCTTCCTGGATCCAGGATCCAGGCCCCTTGGACCACTTGTCTCCCGGGGACTGTGGCCTCCCCAACCCCCCCTCTGCTGGCCTCACTCTAGGAACATGACGCTTCCCTTCCTTCTTAGAGACTTTCAGACCAAAGTGGGGTCCCTCCTTCCAGCTCCCTGTCCTGCCCTCTGGAATCTGCCACACCTCGGCCTGGCAGGTGCACAGGGGCCAGATCCTTCTCTGCCTCACCTGCCCTGGCCTGGGCCGTCACCCCACCTGTACAGACCCCTGGCAGCCTCTCGCCTGGTCCCCCATGTCTGCCCAGCAGACATTCCCACCCTGGCAGGAAAACTCAGGCTCTTAAAGCAGGAGGTGAACAATCTATGCTAGTTTGACCTCTGATGACCCACTTTCCATCTGCTTGGAATGACCCCTGGCCGCAGCCCCCTAGGAGTGGGAGCCCGGGTCCTCACAGGCACCTTCAAGCCACCCTGCCCCTGCGGGGGTCCTTCCCCCCCGGGGCTGGCTCATTCTCCCCAGGGGAGCCGCCCAGCTCCTGACCTGGTGGGGCCTCCTGCCTCAGGGCCTTTGCACCTGTGGTTCCCTCCACGGGAGAGCTCTGTCCCGGAGGTCTTTCATACCCCCCCTTCACCCGCTGCAGAGCTGGGCTCAGGTCGCCTGGACAGAACCTCCCTGGGCGCCTCCCCGCCATCTGTGCCTCCCTCTGTCCCGGCCTCCTGCGCTGCTTGTCTGCAAGAGGCAGCCTCTCCACTGTCTGCCTCTCCCATCAGACGTGAATCCTGCAAGGACAGTCTCTGTGATTCGCCGTTGGACCCAGTTCCTAGGTTGCCGTTCAGTTGCTCAGTCGTGTCTGACTTTAAGACCTCATGAACTACAGCACGCCAGGCTTCCCTGTCTGCCAATTTGCTCAAACTCATGTCCATTGAGTCAATGATGCCATCCAATCATCTCATCTTCTGTCATCCCCTTCTTCTCTGCCTTCAATCTTTCCCAGCATCAGGGTCTTTTCCAGTGAGTCGGCTCTTCCCATCAGGTGGCCAAAGGACTGGAGTTTCAGCTTTAGCATCAGTCCTTCCAATGAATATTCTGAGTTGATTTCCTTTGGGATGGACTGGTTGGATCTCCTTGCAGTCCAAGGGACTCTCAAGAGTCTTCTAGGAGGGATGGACAAGTGAGACCCTGCCAAGATTCCAGAACCAACACCTGGCTTAGACTGGAGGCCAGCTAGCAGTCAGCTCTCCCCGCAGAGGTGATGTCCCTCCGCCTGTCACCACAGAGCCAGCATGTGGCCTTGGGGACCACGTCTCACAGAGACCATCTTCCCGTGAGGTGTGACTAGCAGGCTGGCTCTTCTCTCCAGGTCTCCAGAGGTGAGCTGATTAGCTGGCCTCATCGAGTGGAAAGTTCAGCTGCCAACAAGAGAAGGCAGTGTTAGCAATCATGCTCAGTTGTTCTCGAGCACGTGTCTCATGGAAGGTTTCTTACAACAGTGCTTTGCTAGATAACGGTCTAGTAGGAGAGGACTTAACTGTGTAACTTAATTGCATCATGTAGAATTCTCACCACTCCCTACAGGGACACTCACATGATTTTCACTTGTGGATTTTTATCTGCCTATGATTTATTTATAATTACGCCTGCATTTGCACTGTATGCTGTACACTTTTTTAAAAATAATTTTTTCAAATATGGTTGGCTCTAATCTTCCCAAGCACCCTGTCGAATTTTAGAGCAGATACAAGACCTCGGGACACAGCTGAAGTGTTGAAACGCCGGGAGAGGATGCAGTCACCTGCCCTGGGCCGCCGTCGGGTCAGGGCTGACCTTGGCCTCCCGGAAGCAACCCTGAGCAGACAGCAGGCCGAGTGGTGATGCTGGACCGGGGCCAGGCTGCTGGAGCACACAGTCCTGGAGACGGGGTGAGGGGCAACTCCGGGTTGAGGCAGTGATGGCTGGTCCCCTTCGAGCTGCTGTTTTAGCAAAAGCTGATGGGAAAGTGTGACCAGTGGAGGTGCAGTCCCAGGAGACCCCAGGAGCCCTGATGTGCAGGCCAGCGGGTTGTCCCTGAGTCCCCGGGGCCATAGGAGCAAGGGTTGCCCTACCAATTAGCTCCTGATGGCGGACCCATGGTGGAACCGCCCTGAGACACGCCTTTATCGGGCAGGTGGGCCGGGTCCCTGCTCTCGGGGGAGCGCCGGTGCCTGAGAGACACCCGAGCTGGGCGCCTCTCAGGGGGCTGAGCCCCCGTCCCCACTGCAGGAGGGGGCGCCTGAGGGGAGGGGCACTTCCACCCAAATCCCAGAGCGCAACCTCCTGATGGAGGTGGGAGGGCTGCTGGGGCGGGGCAGGACATGGGCTGGGGGGAGCTCCACAGGGAGGAGGCCCCACCGCCCAGGTGAGTGCAGAAAGACTGTGGGAGGGCCTCGCACGCAGTCAG
>SJYG01000068.1:2318755-2349967 GCA_006410535.1 Litocranius walleri
GACTCAAGCACTTTCAATCTCTGTCTCTCATGCACACACTCGCACGCACGCACGCACACACACATGCTCAAACACAGAGGACAGAGGCTCATGGAACTTTTGCCTCTGGGTGAAGGGTGAGAATTGCCTTGGATTTTCACTTGCTTAGTTGTTTTGAGCTTTTTGCCATTTCGGTGCTTTTCATAAATTGTGAGCCTGCTCTTCGCATGCTTTTTTGGTTTCCAAGCCCTTTCTATTCACCCCTGCTCCCATCTGCTTGCTCCCAGGTTGGTGGCCCAGAATCTCTGACGTTCTGGGGTGTCTCTCTGCCCATCTCTTAGGTTCTAGCTCCAGTCTCTTTGAGCTGACACTGCACCTTTTCTGATTCTTTTGTTATTCAGTTGCTAAGTTGTGTCTGACTGTGGATCCTGCAGACTGCAGCAGGCCAGGCCTCCCAGTCCTTCACCATCTCCCGGAGCTTGCTCAAACTCATGTCGCTTGAGCCAGTGATGCCATCCAACCATTCTATGCTCTGTCGCCCCTTCTCCTTTGACTCTATGGACCTTTGTCAGCAAGTGATGCCACTGTTCTTTGACACACTAAGTGTGCCATAGCTCTCCTTCCAAGGAGCAAGCTTCTTTTAATTCCATGACTGCAGTCACCATCTGCAATAATTTTGAAGCTCAAGAAAATAAAATCTGTCACTGTTTCCATTCCCCTCCCCATCTTATTTGCCATGAAGTGATGGGACCAGATGCCATGACCTTAGTTTCTTGAGGGCTGAGTTTTAAGCCAGCTTTTTCACTCTCCTCCTTCACCTTCATCAAGAGGCTCTTCAGTTCCTCCTCACCTTCTGCCGTTAGAGTGGTATCATCTGAGTATCTGAGGTTGTTGATGTCTCTCCAGCCAATCTCGATCCCAGCTTGGGGCAGACGGGGTTCTGCAGTTCTAGCATGTCCTCGGGTGATGTCACTATTCCGCATCCAGGGGCAGCCAAGGTCTGGATAGCAAGGAAGTGCATGGCCCCCATCACGACTCTCCCAGCATCCGTAGGCGTCGGTGTGGCCTTGCCCAGGGCTGAGCTTGCAGCTGCAGAGGAGCTGGAGTCGGGGCAGGGAGCAGCAGAGCCAGTTCCCTGGGCATCCCGAGAGGCCCGCGGGCAGAGCCCAGGCGCCCTAGAAACCGCCCGCTACCCCTGCTGCCAGTTTTGGTGCTGTAGGATCAGTGTCAGGATTATCTGAATCTTATTATATTTTGCATCTACAAAATGGAGTTATTTCTATTTGCCAGGCTCAGCACACAGGGTTAGGCTGTGGAATGGCTCAGTATGCAAGCACTCTGAAACCAGGAGCCTTATGCAAAGAGAGAAATGAAGGGGCCCCTGAGTTATATGTTCATGTTTCAGGAAACAGTCTGCAATCCAACGGAATCGCTCAGGTAACAAGGCACAGAGTTGAGCATGGCTGACAAAACGCAGCCCGTGTACGTGTCCAATCCCCTATTTCACGTGTGGAGAGGCAAGGACAGATGGGGGAGCAGAGGATGAGCTGTTGAATAATTATGTTAAATATGATACAAATGGGCCCCGGCTCCATCCCCAGCTCTCAGAGGGGGTCCTGCTTACACATAATTGTGCCTCAGAGCTGCACGCGGGGAGGCTCCATTGCATCAGCACGTGTAGGATTTGAACGGCAGCCCCTCTCACGCCAACTGCTGCTCTAAATGCAGCGCCCTCAGGGGCGACCACCTTCCAGAGGCGAAAGACTGATGGAGGAGAGGGGAAGCGCTGCCCTCCCCCATCTAGCCCTGCGCGCCTGCTTCCTTCAGTGCTATCGGGACCGCAGCAGCCCTCTCTCCATGCCCTCCTTTCCCCCCTTTGCATACAATGTCTACAGCATCACTGTGAGAGTTGCACCGTAGAGAAGGCTGAGCACCGGAGAACTGATCCTTTCAAATTGTGGTGCTGGAGAAGACTCTTGAGAGTCCCTTGGACAGCAAGGAGATCAAGCCAGTCAGTCCTAAAGGAAAATAAGCCTGACTATTCGCTGGAAGGACTGATGCTGAAGCTGAAGCTCCAATACTTTGACCACCTGCAATGATGCGATGAGCAACTCATTGGAAAAGACTCTGATGCTGTGAAAGATTGAGGGCAGGAGGAGAAGGGGGAAATAGAGAATAAGATGGTTTGATGGCATCACCAACTCAATGAACGTGAGTTTGAGCAAACTTCAGGAGATGGTGAAGGACAGGGAAGCCTAGCATGCTGCAGTCCATGGGGTTGCAAAGCGTTGGACACGACTTAGCAAATGAAAAATAACAACAGAGCATCCGTTGATGTGCTAACCAAGAAATTAAGATGCTCTCTAGCACGAAGTGAGTTTCCTGTGGTGGTGGGTAAGCTCTGGGGCCAGAGACCCCACACCTGAGGAGGGGTAGGTGCGGATTGACCTCTGTGTCCACCCACCCTAAACTTTCTTCACAAAGGTCTGCCTGGGGCTATGGTTATGCCTGTCAATCAGCTTTAGCCATTGGCCAAGCCAAGAGCAAGCTGGCTTAAGCCAGTGAATGATGCTCAGTTTGGTTCAGCTCCCAGGAGACAGCCTTTGGCTCGGGAATGCAATTATTCTTAAGACTGATTCTTTGGTAAAAATATGTCCCTGAGGCCATGTGCCTCCGTCGGAGCCCCGGAATGGACCTTGCATGCCTCCTGTCCCCTCCTGCTGTGAGAACCACCCGAGATGAAGGCACATTCTTCATGCAAATATTTACAGAATGTACTGATTTTCTACAGTTACTGCAACAAAGGACCACACAATCCTGGCTTAGCAGCGCAGATTTCTGATCCTGCGGTTCTGGGGACAGGAAATCCAGCGCAGGTCTCTGCAGGACTGCCCTCCTCCTGAGGCTGTAGGGAGAGCCTGTCCTCCTGCCCTGGCCTTCTTTTTGGAGCCGCCCGCGTGGCTTGGCTTTGGCTCCTTATTGCATCTTCAGGGCCACGCCTTTCTTCCTTAGTCTCTCTCCTGTGAATCGTTTCTTCCCCCTCCCCCTTCTACTCACAAGGATCGCTGCAATTACCCTGGGCCCAGGGCAGTCTGAGCCCACTGGCTGAGCCAGGGTCATCCCTCCATCTCAAGATTAGCCATTAACCACCCTGAGTGAGCCTGCTGCCTTGGTTCCCTTCCCCAGGTAGCCTGGACACCCACGGGCTCCAGGCAGGAGGTCCAGGACATCTTGGGACGGAGGAGACATCATCCTACCTCCCACACAAAGCTTCCTGGTGATCACCAAAACTAGAGGTGGTCCGAATCCGCACTGACTCGCATGTCTGTCATTTTCTAGAACTTTTACTGTCCTGCCTTTTGCACGTAGGCTCTTGGTGCATCTGGAGTGGATTGCTTTCACTGAGACACAGTTGACTGAGAATGTGGCACCAATCTCTGCTGCACAGCAAAGTGGCTCAGTTATGTGCCACACTCGTTCTTTTTTAATATTCTTTCCCATTATGCGTTATTCCAAGAGACTGGCTATAATTTGGAATAGATTTTTGTATATAAGATTGGGATCGACGTTTGTTAATTAATCAATTAGTTTGTATTTGTTGTTCATCCACTAAGTAGTTGGGTCCAACTCTTTTGTGACCCCATGAACTGTAGTCCTCCAGATTCCCCTGTCCATAGGATTTCCCAGGCAAGCATGCTGGAGTGGGTTTCCATTTCCATATTTAACCATATGAATATCTAATTTATACAAATCTGTTTACAAAAGGCCACTATTTAACACTATGCTTGAGCAGCATGTTTCATAACAAATAAGGTTTATTTCTCATATAGTTCTGCCTCTATTTGCTTTAAATATCTTGGAGGTTTAAATATATACTAATATAGAATTTCCACAGCTTTTAATCATCCATAAAACTAAAATAATTGAGTGTGAATCTAAATCTGGCAAAACATGCTCATCACCTACTCATCGAGACCCACAAGACTGATCAAAGAAAGCAAGGGATGCTAAGTGCAAGGAAGTCCATGCTCACGAGTGAAAGGACTCAGTATTGTTGACCTGTTAATTCTTCCCCAGGTGACTTACAGATTCAACACAATCTCAACCAAAATCCCAGGAACACAGTTTGTAGGTTTTCTCAAACTGATTCTAAAGTGTACATTGAGAAGCAAAGACCAGAAATAGCCGACACAATGATGAGGAAGAGTAATGAAGTTGGAGCACTTCCGCAGCCCGACCTCAAGATTCACTGTAAAGCTGCAGTAACCAGTCCTGGTGTGACGGGAGCACAGACACATCGATCAGAGGAGCAGAATGGGGAGCCCAGGTAGAGATGCACACAAGTGCATCCAACTTGCTCCTGGAGAAGGAGTGAGACAGTGCCAGGGTCCAGCCTGGTGGATCCAGGGTGATTTGGAGCGGGGGTGGAGTCAGCGTCCTAGGAGTTAATTGCTTAATTAAAGATATAGAGGGAGATTAGAAAGAAATAGTGTAGTAGGAAAATTAGTGGAGAAAAAGAGGCTGAATAACTTAGTTTACGTGGGATACCAATAAAGCTTTGAGACAAGAAGCTTGTACCGCCTATGTAGGCCACTGGCACCTACTTGAATATCGGAGGGTGCCCCGCCTTGGGCTCCCTCTCATATGGAACTTAAAAGCCGGGGCAAAATTAGCAGGCTTGGAGGGCACCCATGCTCCAGATGAGAATTCAACCAGAAAAATGGAGAACAAGAAAGAACAACACAGGGGAATCAGTCTTTCCAGAAACTGATCTGATTTCTTTATTTTCAGGTTTACTTATATACCTTTTGTTACACATAGAGACAAATGGAAATTTTAAAGTCATGTAGGGGTCAGCAGTCCTGTGAAAGTGAAAGTGAAAAGTCGCTTAGTCGTGTCCAACTCTTTGCAACCCCATGGACTGTAGCCCACCAGGCTCTTCCATCCATGGGATTCTCCAGGCAAGAATCCTGGAGTGGGTTGCCATTTCCTTCTCCAGGGGATCTTCCTGACCCAGGGATTGAACCCATGTCTCCTACATTAGAGGCAGACGCTTTAGCCTCTGAGCCACCAGGGAAGCAGGTGCTTCATATAAATGTACACAAAAAAGGTCTTAGGGTCTTTTACATCATCTTCTGGCCATGAGGCCTGCTGACATTTTATGATCCTTTCTTTCTGATAATGGTCAGTCAACCAAAAACTTATTTTCCAGGGGTGATTTTTCTTAAACCAAGCACCACCCTCCAAAGGTACCAGATAAAGTTGCATTCCTATAGGGTGAGGGTGTAGTGGGTTACAATTAAGAAAGGAATTTACTTAGCCTAAGGTTTAACATGATTAATCTTAAAGGTTAATACTTATTTCTTCTACACGCTAGTTATATTCATTATAAGGGCAGGGAATAGGGAGACTTAGCAGCAAACATTGGCCCAACAAATGAAAAACCCTTCACCAACATGATTTTTATCTTTAGAAAAACCCAATGCTAACTAAGACTTTCAAAAGACTCCAAACTCTCTGTGCTGTTTATGGTTGAGAGATTGTAAACAGTCATGTCCACAGTAGCAAGAGTGTGGATAATCCTGTCACACAAGCTAGTCTGCCAGCAGAGAGGTTTGACCTGAGACACCCTTGTCACGCCCAGGAATTTTTATTAACTGGAGCTGCAAGTTAACTCCTTCCCCGAGAGAGGTGATGGGGGAGAGCCCCCTGTAAAGTCAGAGGTGTAGGTGAGAGCATGAAACAGTAAAGGAGGCAGACTCTGGTTTTGAGGGTAGATGCTCCGGAACAGAGGGTCTCCTGAGGCTCGATCCTGCCTTTGCGTATGCCGAGCCTCCTTCCTCATGACGTTTGCCATGGGCGGAGTTCCTCACAACTGAAAAATGCGACAGCTGGGCATTCACCTGCAGGTCACAATGAGCCGAGCCACCTTACGGCCTCCACAGACATTAATCCAGAGCTCATCGTGGACCTAAACGTGAAATGCAATAGTTAAAAAAGCTCTAGAAGAAAGCATAGCTGACAAACTAGAGGACCTTGGGTTTGCTGATGCCAGATATGATGTGGAAATCAACGCTGAATATTCATTGGAAGGACTGAAGCTCCAATACTTTGGTCACCTGATGCAAAGAGCTGACTCATTTGAAAGACCCTGATGCTGGGAAAGGCTGAAGGCAAGAGGAGAGGTGGGCAACAGAGGGTGAGATGGTTGGATGGCATTACCAACTCGATGGACATGAGTTTGAGCAAGCTCTGGGAGATGGTGAAGGACAGGGGAGCCAGGTGTGCTGCAGTCCATGGGGTCACAAAGGGTTGGACATGACTTAGCTACTGAGCAACAACATGACGTGGTGTCCAGTGGGATCCGGGACAAACAGGCACAAATCAGGGAGTCTTTGTAAAGTGTGGAGCTCAATTAATACCATGTTCTGAAGTTGGTTCATCAGCTGTTACTGAGGCACCTCACTGAACTGCATGTGGATGACCCATGAAAGCAGGGTCACGGTAGGTGGAAACTCTTTGCAATTCTTCTGTAATTCTACAACTGTCCTTAAAATAAGTTTTTTTTTTGTTTGTTTTTTTATAAGCCAAGTACTGACCTGGAGATTTTACATAAAGTGCACATCTTTGTTACTTCTCAAGAAAAAAAAAATGTTGACAACATAGGGTCCACAAGAAATCTTGTTATTCAAAATTAATATGGAATTTTAACACATGTATAGCGTATTCATGCAGGCCTCCCAGATGGCGCTAGTGATAAACAATTAGCCTGCCATTGCAAGAGACACAAGAGGTGGGAGTTCAATCTCTGGGGCTGGGAAGATCCCCTGGAGTAGGAAGTGGCAACCCACTCCAGTATTCTCTCCCGGGAGATTCCATGGACAGAGGAGCCTGGTGTGCTGCAGTCCATGGGGTTGCAAAGAGTCGGACACGTCTGAGCGACTAAGCCTAATGTTCACGTGCCCATTTCACAGGACACATATATGGTTGTTGGCAACAAACTCTGCATTCAGCCAGTGCCTTGGAGTCAGCGCTCACTTCCTGCCGACCCCGGGAGCCACGGGCGCTGTCCTGCGCAGAGACTGCACGACTCCTGTAATTTTGTCCCCTCTCGCTCTCCGATCAGATATGCGAGGCCCTGACAGCAAATCTGAACACGTGTTTCTCCTGTAGATTTTGACAGAGTGCTGTTATTTCCTGTGTAGGAACAGTCCAATTTCCTGCCCACCATTTCAGGTTTTCTGCCGGGAGGAGGACAGCATCTCCCGGCCACTCTGAGCGTGGTTTGAACGCTGAAGGTATCTGATGGAGGAAGTGACTGAACCCATTCTTTCCACCCCAAACTTAATGTTGAAATGATTGCTCATCTCTCTACTCACAGTGCCTATATTGCATGCTAGGGTTGGAAATACAGAAATCTAATTAAAACCTCCCACTACTTTTAACACTCTAAGTGCCACGCCAGGTAGGTTTTACAAACAACAAACGCTCTGAGTCTTTGTTCATGAACCAACGTCGCGTGTTTGGTGCCTTGGTTTTCTGGAAGAAGCCTAGGAGTGTGAATGTCAGTTTCTAACTGTGGAAAGAAAACCTTTAAGAATCCGGTCCCATCTGCGGTGGTCGCACTTGGTCTTTGCGGACTCCACCCTCATGTGTGCAGGCAGATGCTGAGGTCAGGGACTCTTCACTGCAGCCGGTCAGAACCTCGTAAGCTGCTGTGTCCCCCCAGGAGAGGTCATTTTCTATAAAACGTCAGGTGAAGCCCTGAAACATGCTTTGCACAGCATTTGCAATACCTTGTCAATGACTTACGATGAAGACTGCTCAGCCCTGCTCCGAGGAGACCTTGGCCTCTCAGGAGATAAAGGCACCCTCTTGGGTCACCTCCTGTGGGCAAGAACCAGGGCCCATAGCTTTTCTGTTTTTAAACGTGGACTTCTGCTTGTATTAGCGTGAAGAAAATTCTTTTGTGTGGTTCACATTCCCAAGAAAATAAATATCATGGATACTTATCAGTATCAGAGAGTTTGCAACGAGCTCTCAAAATCTGATTTTTGAGTTATTAATCTGAATTTCACTATTATCCTGCCAAAAAGACATTGTTCTTGTTTTCAAGTAATGATATAGGGAACCCACAAACAAAAAACATGGTTCAGAATGAGGAGTGTTGACACAAATTTAGTAAAAATTAGTGTCTTAGTTGGGATTTTCCTGGTGGCTCAGGTAGTAGAGAATCCATCTACAATTCTTGGGTTCAGTCCCTAGGTTCAGGAGACTTGGGTTCAATCCTTAGGTTGGGCAGATCCCCTAGAGTAGGAAATTGCAACCCACTTCAGTATTCTTGCCTGGAGAATTTCATGGACAGAGGAGTTGGTGGGATACAGTCCATTGGGTCACCAAGAGCTGGAATGAGCGACAAAGCACACACCCACTCTGCCTTAGTAATGATGGTGGGGAGTACCGTTTTAAGCATTTATGTGGTGACAAACCCAAAAGGACATTTCCAATTACCAGCATCTCTTCACACCCTCAGGATGGCTCTTGAGGACAGAGTCCAGGACACGGGACAGGGCAGGACATAGGGAGGCTTTATGAGACAGGACTGGTTCACGGAGCAGGGCCCAGATGGAGTCCAGGGGCAGCCTCCAGCCTCCTCTGCCAACAGAGTGTGTGTCATTTTGGTGACAAACAACCTTGTTTTTTTTCTTTTTTTTTTTTNGGAGTACCGTTTTAAGCATTTATGTGGTGACAAACCCAAAAGGACATTTCCAATTACCAGCATCTCTTCACACCCTCAGGATGGCTCTTGAGGACAGAGTCCAGGACACGGGACAGGGCAGGACATAGGGAGGCTTTATGAGACAGGACTGGTTCACGGAGCAGGGCCCAGATGGAGTCCAGGGGCAGCCTCCAGCCTCCTCTGCCAACAGAGTGTGTGTCATTTTGGTGACAAACAACCTTGTTTTTTTTCTTTTTTTTTTTTACTTTGAAGGTGAAACTTTTAATTTTAAAATGTCTGCAGGAAATAGAGATATTGGGAAGCAGACTCTAGTTCTTTGTGTGACTTGTACAAGCAAACGTCGCAGAAGCTGAGGGTCGTCCCTCTGCGGGCCCCTGAGGAGTGTCGCCTCTGAACCAGATCACCGAGACACCAGGAGGACCTGCAGAGCGTGCCTGAGCCCCCTGCGGCTTGCATGGCGTCCTCTGTGTGCCACAGAGCGTGCTGGCGGCGCCTCTGCTTCCAGACTGGTCGTGGTGTCCTTGCAGGTGGAACCGGGCTCACTGGGGCCAGCACAGCAAGAGAAACACAGACAGCAGCTCCGGGCAGGAGGTCTCCATCCGAGTCCCTGCTCTGAGCCCGAGCTCTTGAGTCCCCACCACCGAGGGTCCAAAGGCTGCCAGCCTGTCCATGGTTCAGCCTTGGGCCCTCTGCCCACGGGTCAAACCTCCAGCCACTCAGCACACCGTTCAGCCCACCCCCCTCATGCTGTTTGCCAGCCTTTCCCCCACTCCTGCCCTGGGACTCTGCTCAGGGTCCTTCCGACTGACTGCAGGGGGCTGACCACCCCCAGCCCTCAGAAGGGCCTGGTGGAAGGAGCTCTTCACAGCACAGAAAGCTCTGAACCTGCCCTGTTTCCTGGAGGCTGACAGCACATTTGCAAATGAAACTGCAAAATACTAAGAAGAGGGCAGGGCACCCACGCAGAGGCTTTCCAATCTCAGCAACAGGCAGTCATTGGGTAAACTCTCCAGCTTTATTCCTGGTAGAAGTACTCTTGCTGTAATAGCCTGGCAAGTCTTTCCCTCTCTTTTAGTTTATTCTGTTTTCAGGTCATTACTTGCCTCTAGACTTTACTTTCTTGGGCTCCAAAATCACTGCGGATGGTGACTGCAGCCATGAAACTAAAAGATGCTTGCTCCTTGGAAGAAAAGCTATGACAAACCTAGACAGTGTATTAAAAAATAGAGACATCATTTTTGCCAACAAAGGTTTGTCTAGTCAAAGTTATGGTTTTTCCAGTAGTCATGTATGGATGTGAGAGTCTGGACCACAAAGAAGGCTGAACACTGAAGAATTGATGCTTTCTGACTGTGATGCTGGAGAAACCTCTTGAGAGTCCCTTGGACAGCAAGATCAAGCCAGCCAAATCTAAAGGAAATCAACCCTGAATATTCATTGGAAGGAATGATGCTGAAGCTGAAACTACAATACTGCAGTCCATGGGGTTGCAAAGAGTTGGACACGACTGAGCGACTGAACTGAACTGAAACCTCCTCTGGATGGCCGTTGACCCAGTGGGTGATGCGTATCCCCAGGCCCTGTTGCCGACCTACCCACGTCTTTTAAAATCTGCTAATAGGGTGAATCACATCAATTGCTTTTTGAATGTTGATTTACCCTTGCTTTCCTGAAATAATCTCTTGTGGTTGTGTTTTGCTATCCTTTTACATATTGTTGGACTGTATTTGCTGGAGCTTTGTTGAGGATATCTACGTCCACGTTCATGAGCTGTGTCTGTCTGCAGTTCCCTTGTAACGTCTTTTGGGCTCTATTTGCTTGTGTTTTAATCACAGCTATGCTGCTCGTGTGTGATGACTTGGGAAGTGATCCCTCTTTTCAGTGTCCTTAGAGTCTGTGCACTCTAATTTTTCTTCCTTAAATATCTGGCGTAATGTGGGAGTGGAGTTTCATTTGTGAAAAGTTTCTTAACTAGAAAATCAATGTTTGACAGAATGTGATCATTCAAATCATGGTTCTTTCAAGTGAGCACTCACAGTGTGTCTTTCACAGAATTTACCTATTTTATTTATCTAATTTCTCTAAACTTATAAGCACATTGTCATATTTCCTTATTATACTTTTAACTTTGGTAGGATCTGAAGCAGTTTTGCCTCTTCCATTTCTATGCTGGTAACCAGCATCTTCTTTTTTTCTTGGTCCGTCTGGACGGAGGTTTACCAATTGCACTGATCTTTTGCAGCATCATTTCCTCTCTGTTACTTTTGTCTTTTCGGCTCCATTGCTATCTGGTCTTCTTGTTATTTTCTTCCTTCTGCTCACACTGATTTTTAACTTAGTTTTCTCTTTCTACTTTCTTATGAAAGTAGCTTAGGTCATGTATCTGAAATATTTTATTCTTTCTAAAGAAGCATTTTAAGGCTATACAATTCCTTTCTAAGTGAGTGGTTAGCTGCATCACACATGCTTTTTTAAATTTCTTGTAAATGAATATATTTTTTTCAATCTCTTTATTTTGTTTGACCAGTGATTTATTTGAAAATCTGTTTACCACATATTTAGAGATTTTCCTAATAATTTCATGTTCTTTATTTTTATTCAGTTCTATTATGATCTGGCTAAGTGGTAAAGAATCTGCCTGCCAATACAGAAGACTCAGGAAACTCGTGTTTGGTCCCTGGATTGGAAATATCCTCTGGAGTGAAAAGACCCACTCCAGGCTTCTTGCCTGGAAAACTCCCACGGACAGAGGAGCCTGGAGGGCTGCGCCCCTGCGGATGCCATGAGCTGGGCCTGGTTGAGCATGCGCACACCGTGATCGGAGACGCGCTTGCATAATTTTAGTCGTCTTACCTTCGTTAAAACGTGTTGTCCTTTCTGTCTGCTGCCACCTTGGCACCTGAGAAAAAGCTTATGGTGAAGCAGGAGAAAGGGGGCAAAAGGAAAAGAGAAGCAGGTCCTGGAGCTTCCTCTCGACTGCACCCACCTTGCAGAAGATGGAGTCGTGGATGCGGCCAACCTTGAGCAGTTTCTTCTGGAGAGAATCAGAGCGAGAGAAAAGCTGGGAATCTTGGTGGAGGGGCTGTCACAATGGAGAGACGCAGAAGCAAGTTTACTGTAGCTTTTTTCCCAGAAGGTATTTGAAATATCTCACTAAAAAAAATCTGAAGAATAATCTATGTGGTTATGAGTAGTTGCTAGCAGCAAAGGAAATTATAAATAGTGTTACTTCCAGGTTAACCAATTTGAAGAGGAGGAAAATGAGTCAAACTCAATTATCTGGAATATTTGTGTAACTTCTTAAACAAAGGAACAACAACAGCAACAAAAAGACAGCTATGGCTGAGCATACAATTGGTGAGCACCGTGTGCACACACGTGCACGTGCTAAGTCAACTCTGCCGTGTCTGACTCTCTGTGACCCTGCAAAGTGTAGCCCACCAGGCTCCTCTGCCCACGGGACTCTCCAGGAAAGAACACTGGAGCGGGTCGCCATGCCCTCCTGCAGGGGGTCTTCCTGACCCCGGGCTCCAGCCTGCGTGTCTCAGGTCCCCTGCACTGGCAGGCAGGTCCTTTACACGGGAGCCACGTGGGGAGCCCCGAGCACCATATGCTGCTGTTCAGTCACTCGGCCATATTTGACTCTGTGACCCCACGGACTGCGGCCTATCAGGTGTCTCTGTCCTTCAGCATCTCCTGGAACTTGCTGGCTCAGACTCGTGCCCATCGGGTTGATGGTGCTATCCAACCATCTTGTCCTCTGCCATCCCCTTTTCTTCCTGCCTTCAATCTTTCCCAGCACCAGGGGAAAGTTAAATATATTCCATATATAAGATATGGGACATAACATGCACTATACATTACTTGTCAATATATTGGCTACTGTCACACGCATGCTTGAAAAGAATGCGTGTCCTGCTGCTGCTGGGTGAAGCGCTCTGTTGATGTGAAGGTCAGGTGGGTCAAGGCTGATGGCAGTGCTGTCCAGCTCGCTTCTGTCTTCTCTGATCTGTGTCCTGTTTTGTCCAGCTCTGTCTACTTGCTGACAGAGGCGTCGTGGGGGTCCCCAGCACTGAGCATGGACTGTCTGTTTATTCTTGCAGTTCTATAGTAGCTTTTACTTTATGACCTTCAAATCTTTGTTGTTAGGTGTAGTCACACTTAAAATTAATTTTTATCATTATATAATATCTTTTTATCCTTGGTAATATTCCTTGTTCCAAGTCTATATTGCCTGATACTAATATAGCTACTCCAGATTTCTTTTGTTTAACATTTAAATAAAATCTTTAAAAACTGTTTTTACTTAAAGTGTTACCTATATGTGTTTCTGTTATCAAAGTAGATTTCTTGAAATAGCATATAGTTTTCTTTTTAAAGTAAATACAGTTTAATAATCCCTGCCTTTTAGACCATTTACATTTAATGTAGTTATCAAAATACTTGCATGTACATCAACCACTTTATTATTTTTTGTTCGTTTATTTCTTCTATTTTTATTCTTCTTTTTTCCCCTTTCTTGCTTTTTTTTTTCTGGATTATTTGAGTGTTGATAATTAGACAAATAGAAAGAAGTATAGATATATAGATATATTAACATATACTTATATATCTTAGTAATATTATTCACAGAGTAATATAACATAATAATGAATATTATTATTCTGTTTGAGTGGGCTAGACTTGTGCCATATTCTTTACATCATTCTTTCAGTGACAGAGTTTTCAAAGTACTGTTTTTATAGAATTTATTACACTGCACTATTTAATTAATTTGTCTGGCCCGCTAGTCTGATCGATCGCTGAAGCTGTTTTGTTTTCCTATTTATCACTTAGCCATAAAGAACTTTCTAAAAATGGTCCTTGAATAAATTAATGAACTTAAGATATTCAATAAAACATATAATATTCACCAATTGTTTCATTTTATCAGTAGCAGTTTCTTTTTTCCAATTACCTAAACAAATAGCCCGCAAGTCAATTTTCTTTATTTCCTTACAAGAAACGTTCTGTTTTCTCTTTCCTTAAACCGACTGTGGAGTTGTTCTCCATCTCTGGCGCTGCTCCGACCAACCTGCCAGGCATGCAGTCCCTGAGTTACGAAGTCTCCCAGCCTTGCCCAGCCAGCGTCTGCCCTTTCTGAACTCAGGACCTCAAATAAGTCTCAGAGCTGCCTCCCATAGACTGGACCTTCAGTAAACGTTGCTTAATGAACGAAAGTAGAGCTAGTTTTTTTTTCCCCATCAGATTGGATTTTTGCTTTAATGCAATTTTTTTTTTCTGTTTTTGAGTCCATGAGGGGAAAAAAAGGCAGTATCCACAGGCAAAGCATAGTGGGACGTTTTATCAGGTAGCATAGAGAAAGGGAAATAATACTGCGTCTGTCTAATAACAGAAGTACATTGTGATTGTAGAAGCTATCCCAAAGGTGCCAGGGACATTTCAATTGTTTTTAAAAACACAATGCATTTGCTGTTGTTGTTTCAATTGACTTTTAGGTTTGATACCGTTGAAATAGAAAGCTCTAAACCAGTGAGCATTTCAGGAAATCTGCTTGTATTACATCAGACTCTAGGTAGGATGGTAGTGCTGTTTGCAGGCTTGTCCTCCCTTTCAGTACCGAGGTTCTGGTCCACAGTGTTAAGGAGCAAAAGTGCTCACACTTCCCACATTCTTTGTTGTCATAAGCCCCGCAGCAGCAGTGTATGTTCTGGCTTCCAGTGCAGCAGGGAGAACGGGAGTGTTGGTGATACTTACCTCCTCCACTTAAACGAGGAGGTCTACGTCACCCGGTAATGCCGGGACAACAAGCCCCTGTCCCGATGTCGTCGCCAAGCCTGGGGGGTCGACCACCAGCGCCTTCGCCTCTCTGCTGTGTCAGCACAGCACTAGGATTTCCGTGCTAAGTAGAGATACTTCACTGACATTTGGATCAGTGTAGTCATCATCAAATGGTGCTTTTTCTTAAGCTGTGATCTTTTTTATCCTGAAGGTAGTGCAGACTTTGAGTGACCGTGAAGTGGGAGAAAGACAGAGTTTACCTGACTATATTAGCAGAGCCAGGACAGGCTCCCGGGACACACAGGGCCTGCTCCAGACAGACGGGTGCACAAGCCCCAAAGCCCCCAGGCCACTTCCAGCTTCAGCCCATCTCTTCACCCTGCCTTGAGTCATCCTTCAGAGCTCAGATCAAGACCAGCCTCCACCAGGAGTGCTCCTCAACCTTGATAACAATTTACAGCCTGAAATATATGCAATGCTAACAAGACTGGCACTCAAGTAACATCAGAGACAGCAGCTTTGTGCACATTATCTATCCTCATAACAGCGACGCTTGTTTCCCCGTACTTAAGGTGAGGCCGCAGACACTCAGAGCACCTGAAGGCCCAGTGAGAGCTCGGCCACGTGAGCGCAGCCCTGCAGAGCTAGGGCTCCTTAGAGATTTCAAACCCCAGGCACAGCCCTGCTGACATGTGGCATGTGGCATGTGACAGGCCTGAATTCCATTGGCAGGTATGTTTGCGGATACACTGAGCTAAAGAAAATGTGCTGTAACAGCAAAGAGCGTGGCTTGCATTTATTTCCCGTTGTTCTGAGGCTTGGGCACATTCATACGTCTTTAAACTTTTGGTGCGTATTCAAGGGAGCTTCCCCAGTGGCTCTGGGGTAAATAATTCCCCTGCAGTGCAGAAGACGTGGGCTCTAGCCCTGGATCCGCTGGGGGAAGAAATGGCAACCCACTCCAGTATTCTCGCCCGGAAAATCCCATGGGCAGAGAGCCTGGTGAGCCACAGTCCATAGGGTGGCAAAGAGTGAGGCACCAGTGAGCGCACACACGTCTTCAAGACTGAAACCCAGCAAGCGCCTCTTCCCTTCTTTGCAGGCTTGGGTTTATGTTTGCACTGGTAACCCAGGTATCCGTCCAGTCAGAGCGAGCCTGGAGGGCTGGGAATCTGATCGCAGGAGGTTTTGACGGACGCCACCCGCACCAGGAAACGATCCCTGCTTCTCTCTGCTGAAAGGACGTCTGCCAGATGGTCCAGTTCCAGCTGCTTATGTGATGGGGAGGAGACTGAGGCGACGGTGAGGGGGCCCTTTAAGTTCGTGCAGCTAGCTGGCTGCCGGGGACACAGGTTCCGACTCCAGAGTCACTGCTCCCTGGTGTCCGGAGCTGCCTCCCATTGCTCCTCTCCCCGTGGGATGGGGATGTGTTTACACCCACCTGTCAACAACGCGGAGCACCTCCAGCCGTGCTCCCAGGTGTCGAGTGCAGCAGAGCATTTTGTGACCAGACAATGTTGCTCATGCATCCACTTCAACCGTTTCTTAGGATTAGCTGACAGTTTGTGTTTTCAAGAGACATAGAACTAAGTTTTCTCAGAATATGTTATTACCATTATGAGATTTGCCATTTACACGTTAAAAGTTATTTATCCAGGTTGTGTTAGTTTCAGGAGCACAGCGAAGTGGTTCAGTTATACATACACACGCATCATCCTTTTTCAAATTCCTTTCCCAATAAAGTAAGGCTGTTACATAACATTGAGCTGAGTTCCTTGTGCTCTGCAGCAGGCCCTGGTTGGTTATCTATTTTAAATATAGAACTGTATACCTGTTAATGTCACATAATGATTAGCACAACCCTGCTAATCAATTATACTCCAACATAAAACAAAAGTTTAAAAAATTATTTCTCCAAATTTGGAAAGTCTACTTGCTGTCTAAAGCCCAGTTTGGGCCAGAAAATGGGGGCCTTGGCAGATTAGCACATAATCACACTTGCTGCATGTATTGACCTCATTTAAAAGATGAGGAAATGAAATCTCCGCAGCATGAGCCCTCTGCCTAGCGTCCGGACTCTGGAGCCCCCCTGGGGCTGTCCTGGTCAATCCATTGAACCATCAGCGCTTCGTGTACCTGGGCTCGGGCGGCTGCGGCGTTTTCACAGTCAGTGAACAAGGCCTGCCTCCCCGCCTCAGGAGCTGAACTTGGACACGGTTACACGGTGTCCTGTTGAGATGGAACCAGGGTGCAATGCCCGCATGGCACCTTGTTCCCTGAGCTTTGTTAAATCTTTTAATTAAAGCATGTTAACAAAGCCAAAGAAAAATAAATGGCCCTGCTTGCAAGGAAATTAAATGGAGGAACTAAACCCATTTATAATTATTGTATTTCAATTAGGTTATAACAGGGCTGGGTGAACAGAAAGATAAAAAGAAACAATACTGACATGTGCATTTCATAAATATTCGCGAAGTCCTGTTAGAAAGAGAGCAATACAAATAACACTTTAAAATAGTCCGGTCCCCTCAGCGCCCTTTATGCTAATCACTGTATGAAATAATTTATCTGCCATGTTCTCACCAAAATTCATCCTAACATGCTAACAAAGCTTTTTCCTACTCTTCAACCAATGCATGAAATTCCCTGGAAGAAAGACGCTATATCAATGCATGATAACATTTTAATTTACTATTTTAAAATGAAAATACAATTAAACTTTCGAAAGAGCTGGAATTAAATTTAAACCCTGTCTACTTCATGCTCAAATAGCCAGTTTTCATTGGAACAAGAAAAATATAAATTGCCAGCTTGTATTTAATCCAGATTTCCCCTACCATTTGAAAAATAATTGTATGCATACCTAATTTTCTGTTCTGACATACACAAAAATGAAAAGCATGAAAAGAATTGACTCTTTTTGGTCACAGGTAAGCCGCGGCTCAGCACAGCGTGGTGGCGAGGGAGGCCGTGGTGAGGCAGCTTCGTCTCCCCCCGAGGGCTTGCATCTTGGAATATCCCCCCCGCAGAAGACCCCACCCTCCAGGCTGGGGGCTGTTGCCAGAACTCAGGACTCAGTCCTAGATGAGCTGAGCAGCTAGGCACTCCTCTTCCACACCCTGGTTATGGTGTCTGCAAATTTGCAATAGTCAAAAGCCATCACCTCCTAGTTTACAAGGTGAAGTGGGACCCCGTCTTTGTAGAGCTGAGCCCCAGGGCACAAGGCGAGCTGGGGCCTTGTGACTGCCATCATGACGGACCAGGGTCTTGGCTTTATTTGCTTGGTTCATAGAAAATAGTCAGGGAGCTGGTCTTGTTAAAGCACACTCACACCGTCAGGGGAAGAGCAAGCCATCTGAACCATCACCAGCTCGCGGGGAGCGGAGCACAGACAAGCAGGCTGAGCGCTAGGAGGGTCCTGGTGCCAGAGGGGTGGGGCGCTTTCATGTGCTGCGTCCAATAGCAAAGCAAGCTGTGGCAAGCACAGACGGCGTATTGAGAGCAAAGACATCGCTTTGCCAGCAAAGGTCCGTCTAGTCAAGGCTACCGTTTTTCCAGTAGTCATGCATGGATGTGAGAGTTGGGCTATAAAGAAGGCTGGGCGTCAAAGCATTGACGCTTTTGAACTGTGCTGTTGGAGAAGACTCTTGAGAGTCCCTTGGACTGCAAGGAGATCCAACCAGTCCATTCTGAAGGAGATCAGCCCTGGATATTCATTGGAAGGACTGATGCTGAAGCTGAAATTCCAATCCTTTGGCCACCTGAAGTGAAGAGCCGACTCATTGGAAAAGACGCTGATGCTGGGAAAGAGTGAGGGCAGGAGGAGAAGGGGTCGACAGAGGACGAGATGGCTGGACGGCATGACTGAGTCAGTGGACAGGAACTTAAGCAATCTGCGGGGGTCAGTGAGGGGCAGAAAGGCCTGCCATGCTGCAGTCCGTGGGGTCACAGAGTCGAGTGCGCCTTGGCATCTGGGCAACAACAATGATAACAGAATAAACACGGGCCCCGGATTGCCTGGCTTTAGAATCCCCATTGACTACTGTGTTGTGTAAAATCTGTGCATCAGCTGGAAGCCATGCACGTGCTTGGTCAGGGATGCCGAGAAGTGTATGCTGCTCTGATGTGATGAGTACCAGGCTTCATCCTGCAGGGAGTGTGAGGAGGGTGATGAGCTCAAATGCTCAGAGTCTCCAGCATGGCGGCGGGGTGAGAACTCTAGTGCTCGGCCAAGGAGCCAGCACTTTGGAGAGCAGCCTCAGCACGGGCTGCACCATGGTGCCTGGGCCAGACCTCTAAGCGCATCCCTCAGTGCAGAATCAGCGCGGCTCCCAGGGGGCCTGTCTGAGGGCCCCCGCTGTGCGGTGCCCCCTCCTGCCCCTGAGTAGCAGGGGTCTGTGCTGCTATTTACTGCCCATCATTTCGACAGCAAGTGGCATGCCACTGTCGGCTTTAAATTATGGATAAGTAAATAATTGGATTCTTCACTTAAAATTAGATGGCAGTAAGATTGCTCTGCCACCCAGGGAACAGGGCCTAAAAGAGAGGAAAGAAATGGAAAACAGCAAAAGCAAACAGGACTTCCGTGCCCACAGTGGGCCCGGGGCTCCATCCCACACAGCTGCTCCTGTGGGGGCCCGGCTGCCCCTCCCACCTGAGCTGACTGCGGGCACTGGCACCCAGCCAGGGGGCTTGGGGTGTGTGTGTGTGTGTTTGTGTGTATCTGCACGTTTCAGGGCATGTTTACGTGTGTGGTGTGCATATGAGCACATGGTGCATGCACATGTCTGTGTGGGGTGTGGCTCTGTGTAGGTATGGGTGTGTGCATGTAACACGGTGCGTGTGTAAGTGGGCAGAGTGAGTTGCACATATGTATAGCTATGTGTGTGTGTATGTTGCCCAGTGTGTGTGCGTGTGATGTGCGTGTGCATGTGGGTGGGGTGTTTCACACATATGTATAGGCATGGGTATGTGTATGTTGCCCAGCATGTGTGCGTATAATGTGTGTACACGTGGGCAGCGTGTGTTATACATATGGATAGGTGCGGGTGCGTGTATGTTGCCTGGCGTGTGTATGTTGCATGCTGTATGTGCATGTAATGTGTGTGTACATGTTGGCAGGGAGGGTGTGTTACACATATGTATAGGTGTGGGTGCATGTGTGTTGGCCTGGTGTGTGTATGTTGGCCTGATGTGTGTGCATGTGGGCAGGGTGTGTTACGCATATGTATAGGTGTGGGTGCATGTCTGTTGGCCTGGTGTGTGTATGTTGCATGGTGTGTGTGCGTGTGGGCAGGGTGTGTTACGCATATGTATAGGTGTGGGTGCATGTCTGTTGGCCTGGTGTGTGTATGTTGGCCTGGTGTGTGTATGTTGCGTGGTGTGTGTGCGTGTGGGCAGGGTGTGTTACGCATATGTATAGGTGTGGCCGCATGTCTGTTGGCCTGGTGTGTGTATGTTGGCCTGGTGTGTGTATGTTGCGTGGTGTGTGTGCGTGTGGGCAGGGTGTGTTACGCATATGTATAGGTGTGGAAATAAACACGGGCCCCGGATTGCCTGGCTTTAGAATCCCCATTGACTACTGTGTTGTGTAAAATCTGTGCATCAGCTGGAAGCCATGCACGTGCTTGGTCAGGGATGCCGAGAAGTGTATGCTGCTCTGATGTGATGAGTACCAGGCTTCATCCTGCAGGGAGTGTGAGGAGGGTGATGAGCTCAAATGCTCAGAGTCTCCAGCATGGCGGCGGGGTGAGAACTCTAGTGCTCGGCCAAGGAGCCAGCACTTTGGAGAGCAGCCTCAGCACGGGCTGCACCATGGTGCCTGGGCCAGACCTCTAAGCGCATCCCTCAGTGCAGAATCAGCGCGGCTCCCAGGGGGCCTGTCTGAGGGCCCCCGCTGTGCGGTGCCCCCTCCTGCCCCTGAGTAGCAGGGGTCTGTGCTGCTATTTACTGCCCATCATTTCGACAGCAAGTGGCATGCCACTGTCGGCTTTAAATTATGGATAAGTAAATAATTGGATTCTTCACTTAAAATTAGATGGCAGTAAGATTGCTCTGCCACCCAGGGAACAGGGCCTAAAAGAGAGGAAAGAAATGGAAAACAGCAAAAGCAAACAGGACTTCCGTGCCCACAGTGGGCCCGGGGCTCCATCCCACACAGCTGCTCCTGTGGGGGCCCGGCTGCCCCTCCCACCTGAGCTGACTGCGGGCACTGGCACCCAGCCAGGGGGCTTGGGGTGTGTGTGTGTGTGTTTGTGTGTATCTGCACGTTTCAGGGCATGTTTACGTGTGTGGTGTGCATATGAGCACATGGTGCATGCACATGTCTGTGTGGGGTGTGGCTCTGTGTAGGTATGGGTGTGTGCATGTAACACGGTGCGTGTGTAAGTGGGCAGAGTGAGTTGCACATATGTATAGCTATGTGTGTGTGTATGTTGCCCAGTGTGTGTGCGTGTGATGTGCGTGTGCATGTGGGTGGGGTGTTTCACACATATGTATAGGCATGGGTATGTGTATGTTGCCCAGCATGTGTGCGTATAATGTGTGTACACGTGGGCAGCGTGTGTTATACATATGGATAGGTGCGGGTGCGTGTATGTTGCCTGGCGTGTGTATGTTGCATGCTGTATGTGCATGTAATGTGTGTGTACATGTTGGCAGGGAGGGTGTGTTACACATATGTATAGGTGTGGGTGCATGTGTGTTGGCCTGGTGTGTGTATGTTGGCCTGATGTGTGTGCATGTGGGCAGGGTGTGTTACGCATATGTATAGGTGTGGGTGCATGTCTGTTGGCCTGGTGTGTGTATGTTGCATGGTGTGTGTGCGTGTGGGCAGGGTGTGTTACGCATATGTATAGGTGTGGGTGCATGTCTGTTGGCCTGGTGTGTGTATGTTGGCCTGATGTGTGTGCATGTGGGCAGGGTGTGTTACGCATATGTATAGGTGTGGCCGCATGTGTGTTGGCCTGGTGTGTGTATGTTGGCCTGGTTTGTGTATGTTGCATGGTGTGTGTGCGTGTGGGCAGGGTGTGTTACGCATATGTATAGGTGTGGCCGCATGTGTGTTGGCCTGGTGTGTGTATGTTGCATGGTGTGTGTATGTGTGGGCAGGATGTGTTACGCATATGTATAGGTGTGGCCGCATGTCTGTTGGCCTGGTGTGCATGTGTTGCACGGTGTGCGTGCCTGTGGGCAGGGCGCCCCTGTGGGCAGGGTGTTGGCGCTGCCTCTCTACTGGGGGCTCTCCCCCGCGCAGGTGGGGCTGTGGCCTTCAGCGGCACCCTGGCTCAGGAGCTGTCCTCTAGGCGTACACGCAAGTGGGGGCCGTTCAGGGAGCAGGCAGCCAGGAGCAGGCAGGGGAGGGGGACCAGAGAGGCAGGGCTGGCTCCCCAGCAGCCCCTCCCCTGCCTCTGTCACGGCCTCACGCTCGCTCCCCGGTTGCCTTAGCCCGGAGCAGTTGGCATTTAGCCCAGCCAGATAATCGAGGAATAGCGTTCGCGTTGCAGTTTAACGCGACCTCTGCCTCTGCAGCTCTTTTTAGATTAGCTTCTAAAAAAGAGAGGGGGAGGCCGTGGGGGTCTGCCAGCAAGCAGAGGGGCGGGAGCCTGTGACTGCCGCCCAGGGTCACCTCGGCTTTTGCAGGGGTGGTGACTATTATGAGGACAGAATTAGGAGCTGGGAGAGGTGCCAGGCGGCCGGAGGTTAATGGATTGACTATTACCTGTGGGAGGCATGGGCGCAGCGGTGGGATGGGGCTGGCTCTGCCTTTCCTGGGAAACCAGGGGGTCACTGAGTCCAGCATGGAGGGCGAGCGGGTCTGCTGATCCTAGAGGAGCTCCTTTTCATCTCTAAACCCTATGTTGAGGAGACTTAGAAGGATTGCATGAGGGAGAGAAAGCAGGTTCTGTTCTTGCCAATGACTGGTCTGGATCCTGACGGCTGGTTTATGTGTAGGAGGCCAACTGGGGCGGTCAGTGACCCTCATGGCATAATCAATAATGGTGAGTGATCGGGGGCAAATTTAAAACATTAATCCATAGATTGAAAAAGATTCTGAATGACAAAGAGGAGGAAGTGGGTTTTAGTAGGAGAAATTGAATGGAGCTCTAAGAGCACCAGAGACAGGCTCCCCACAAGGACAATTTCCCTTAAAAATCCCATTAGCTGCATAACTAAGAATGATATTTACCCCCAGGAGTATCTGAGCAACTTGTCCATGGTGGGTTGATCTGACAAGGAGCATGGCTGAGAGTCCAGCATCCGTGCAGATCAGACCAGCAGGAAACTTTTACTATTTATCACCTAGATGAGTGCTGACTTCCCAGGACCCCCAATATCTAAGAAGGACACCTGTGGTTGTGGGGTGGCTGTGTCTAAACCTTAATCACAAATCCTTAATCATCTCTATGAAATGAGAGAACTTCCCAGGTGGCTCAATCATAAAGAAACTGCTTGCCAATGCAGGAGACACAGGAGATGTCTGTTCAGTCCCTGGGTCAGGACGATCCCCTGCAGGAGGGCGGGGCAACCCACTCCAGCATTCTGGCCTGGACAATCCCATGGATAGGGGAGCCTGGTGGGCTACAGACCACGGGGTCACAAAGAGTCAGACATGACGGAAGCGACTTAGCCTGCACACAGGCATGGAACAGGAAAAAACACCAGCAATGCCATCCATTTGTGTGCATGCAAGCAAGTCGCTTCCATCATGTCCAACTCGTTGTGACCCCATGGACTGTAGACCACCAAGCTCCTCTGTCAATGGGATTCTCCAGGCAAGAACACTGAACGGGTTGCCAGGCCCTCCTCAACACAAGACATCAGTTCAGTTCAGTTCAGCTGCTCAGTCGTGTCCGATTCTTTGCAACCCCATGAATCGGAGCACACCAACCTTCTCTGTCCATCACCATCTCCCGGAGTTCACTCAGACTCATGTCCATCGAGTCCGTGATGCCATCCAGCCATCTCATCCTCTGTCGTCCCCTTCTCCTCCTGCCCCCAATCCCTCCCAGCATCAGTCTTTTCCAATGAGTCAACTCTTCGCATGAGGTGGCCAAAGTACTGGAGTTTCAGCTTTAGCATCATTCCTTCCAAAGAAATCCCAGGACTGATCTCCTTCAGAATGGACTGGTTGGATCTCCTTGCAGTCCAAGGGACTCTCAAGAGTCTTCTCCATACTAAAACAAAATTACAGTTTTGGAAATTTCATGAAAAATGTCTATTTTCATACAGAGGACGTTGAGTTGCGGTGCCTACCCTGGAACATCTTTCCTGCTGCGAGCTTAAATTTGCAGACCTGAAAATTCCCAGCAGAGTCAAATAACCACATCAGATTAGCTGAGCTTTTTACCCAGAACCAAGCTCCACTCTTCAGGGAAATAAATCTCTAGGAAATGGAAGCGGTATCTGGGAGGGCGCCTGTGAGGTTGTGTCAGGGATGGTGTCGACCCCAAGAAAGTTAGTTTTCAACACTCTGAAGACTGTGCCTGCACTTTTCCAGTTGTTTTTGTTTCTGTTGATTTCAGCTGCTTCACCTTTGATTCCTGCTGTCTGCTAAGAGGCTATGAGGGCCATCAGGGTGAGATAGACAAATGGCAGCTCTCCTTGGGGACTTGGGGTGGGCCTGTCGTTGCTGAGTGCTTAACACACATAAATCCATTTAAAAAGCATATCAGTCTTCCTAACTGATTAGCATACAAAGATCTGAACTAAATGCAAAGACAGAAAACCCTCCTTCTTAACTAGGCTGGTGACAGAGAGAAGCCGGGCGGAGGGAGACTGCGGTCTGTGCCTCATAAGAGTTAGATCGATTTCCAGGCACCCCTTCTTTAAGACTGTGTCAGTTCCTCGGAAAGTCACACTGGCGAGGCTTAAAAACTGTATCACAGCTCAAGTGCCACAGATGGCGGAGCACACTCCACTCCTAAGCCTTTCTGACGTCGCTAACTCTTTGGTTAGGCGGCTGTGTGCCACAAAGGTCGATCGGCCGGCGGTTCCCAACACGGTTATGTGTGACTGAAGGCGATGGGGAGCCTCTGGGGCCGCCTGATCCCCGGAAGCTCAAAGGAAGTCTCCGAGGACGGGCCGGCATTTGGCCGGCTGTAAACCTGCCCAATATCTCTGAAAGGGTGACCTGCTGACACCGGGAAGGCGCTGCTCCTCATTTAATTAAGAGAGAAAGGGTTTCAGTGGAGAGCGGGCTCTGGGCTCCTTTGTAATTTTCGCTGACCAATCCAATTATGTGGATAATTGCAAATGTGTTTCAAAAAGAAGGGGGAGTCAGTCCGAGAATAAATCAAGATTCAGTCAAGGGGGCTGCTGTTCAGAAGAAAAAAAATCAAATGTGTGCAGGAGGAGAATTAGAAGCAGCAGCCACGTCGTCTCAACGGGAGGAGTATGGTAAGGATGGTGTCTGTTGTTAACTCCTGGTCCCTGGTCGGGCGCTGGCTTACCAGCGCAGCCGCTTGGTGGAAGGGTGTGGGCGCCTTTATGTAAACCTTGAGTCCATACCACACAGGGGCGACGGCCATCACAGACAGAAGTGAATTTGAAAAGACTTTGTTTGGTTTTTAGTTCAACAATCCGCATGGCCTGTATCTTTCTGCAGACATTTATTTCAAGGTACTTAAAAACTGACTTTTATGAGATAATTTAGGCGGTGATTATTTTTGTTGAGAAATGTGTCCTTTTATCCCTCTCATTCATCCTGGGCTAAGGTATTTCTGTTTGTCAGAATGCCACCGTTTCTGATAAATGACTGCAGACAGACTGCTACACTTTATTAAAAAGTAATAACAATTTTTGTACGCACCCTTCACATTGTAGGGGGGGCCATGAATCAAAGGACACTGCTGTCTGGGCCTGATAAATGCGCCGTTTACCAGCTGAGGAGTTATTTAGGACTGGCTATTAATTTAAATCACATTTATCTTCCCCGGATGGGGGAGGCGGCTGTGATAGAGCGTCCAGTGGCCGATGGTGCGGGCAAGTGCGCTTTATTTATTACCTCTGCCTCCAGCCGGCTGTGCAATATGCTTAAAAAAAAAAAAAAAACAGTGCCAATTACCGCGGTTAATCTCGTCAGGGCAATAACAAATTTCTTCCCAACACAAGGCAATTTTTATGCTTGCACTTTTTCTCCTCCAGACAGACTTGCTTCTAATTCTCCATCATTAAACCCAAAGCTCTCGCTCCCCTGAGTGCTCATGGGAAATTCCTGTGTCTCTCAGTTTCACCTTTGTTTGGAGAACAGTGCATTTTTTATGCATTATTCGAAGGCAAGTGTGCTCTTTTGGCACCTTGATGAGTGTGGGTGGCGCGGAGAGGAGGTGTGTGCTGCAAGGCAGACTGGCCATAGTTACTATTAGGCGTTTCCTCATTAATAACAGGGCTTCTTGCGCAGCCTCTGAATTCACCACGTTCTTATTATGCAGAAGAACAATGGGGAAGAACCCATCATAAGCATATTTTTGCCAATTATCTTCCACTTGATGGATCCATGGAAGAATAAAACAGTTCTAATAAAATGAATCTTGGACGTGAAATAAATCTAAACATGAGCAGCTCCACTCTCTGGCAGAGCCTCAGGTGTAGTGGGCCCCTCTGCCGGGCGTCTCGGGCACGCCGTGCGCAGATGACATGGTCTGCGGGCTCCGGGTCCTGCCATGCAGCATTGCTGTCCCCTCTGACTTGCAGACCTCGCACTCACAGCTGCAGGCACCCAGGGTCTACTGTCCAGTAGACGCCCCGAGTGGACAGCATAAACGCGAGTTAAACAGGAGCAAAGCTCAAAATCCCTGGAGCATCCCTACGTGCTGGCCATGCACGTGCGTGCATTCACACCGCTTTACATGCAAATGGAACGACGATTATAAAATCATGACTGCACTGAGTTTCCTGAGTGTTTCCTTCACAGACACTGTACCTGAGCCATTTCCAGGGGGAGAGGCAGATACGGGGACAACAGAACACGGGATTGAAGGAATCCGCCCTCATGACCCAATGTCTTCAGACAAGCCGGCGCCTTGCCCCTCTGATGGCTGCTTTGACAGGTGGTGGGTGGCTGGTTCCTGGGAGACGGTTAAAAAAAAAAAGCGGTTTGCAAGAACTCTAACGAGCCCCATCCCAGGGCACAAAATGAGTCCAGCGCAGCCTTCCCGGTGGGTCCATGCACCCCACAGCTGGAGCGTCCCTTTTACACTGCGTGAGGTCACAGACTCAGAACAGCCCCTCCTGGGCCATGGTGACAGTGGTCCCCAGAATAAATCCAACAGTTTGCAAAATCAAGGTCTTGTGTAGAATGTGGAACAGCACAGGAGAAAACTGTGTGTGTGTATGTTTCTATATACACGAGTGTACATGCACGTGTGTTCATATATACATTTATGCATTGGAATGCATGTTGTACTAAGCCTTCTCAGTGATCAGTGCAAAGAAACAGAGGAAAACAGTAGAATGGGAAAGACTAGAGATCTCTTCAAGAAAATCAGAGATGCCAAGGGAACATTTCACGCAAAGATGGGCACAATAAAGGACAGAAAATGTGTGGACCTAACAGAAGCAGAAGATATTAAGAGGTGGCAAGAATACACAGAAGAACTGTACAAAATGATCTTTATGACCCAGATAACCACAACAGTGGGATCACTCACCTAGAGCCGACATCCTGGAATGTGAAGTCAAGTGGGCCTTAGGAAGTATCACTACAAACAAAGCTGGTGGAAGTGATGGAATTCCAATAGAGCTATTTCAAATCCTGAAAGATGATGCTGTGAAAGTGCTGCACTCAATGTGCCAACAAATTTGGAAAACTCAGCAGTGGCCACAGGACTGGAAAAGGTCAGTTTTCATTCCAATCCCAAAGAAAGGCAATGCCAAAGAATGCTCAGACTACCGCACATTTGCACTCATTTCACATGCTAGTAAAGTAATGCTCAAAATTCTCCAAGCCAGGCTTTAGCAACATGTGAACCGTGAACTCCCTGATGTTCAAGCTGGTTTTAGAAAAGGCAGAGGAACCAGAGATCAAATTGCCAACATCTGCTGGATCATGGAAAAAGCAAGAGAGTTCCAGAAAAACATCTACTTCTGCTTTATGGACTATGCCAAAGCCTTTGACTGTGTGGATCACAATAAACAGTGGAAAATTCTTAAAAGATAGGAATATCAGACCACCTGACCTGCCTCCGGAGAAATATGTATGCAGGTCAAGAAGCAGCAGTTAGAACTGGACATGGAACAACAGATTGGTTCCAAATCAGGAAAGGAGTATGTCAAGACTGTATATGGTCACCCTGCTTATTTAACTTCTATGCAGAGTACATCATGAGAAACGCTGGGCTGGAAGAAGAAGCACAAGCTGGAATCAAGATTGCTGGGAGAAATATCAATAATCTCAGATATGCAGATGAGATCACTGTTATGACAGAAAGTGAAGAACTAAAGAGCCTCTTGATGAAAGTGAAAGAGGAGAGTGAAGAAGCTGGCTTAAAACTCAACATTCAGAAAACTAAGATCAGGGCATCTGGTCCCATCACTTCATGGCAAATAGATTGGGAAACAATGGAAACAGTGACAGACTTTATTTTGGGGGCCTGCAAAATCTCTGCAGATGGTGACTGTAGCCATGAGATTAAAAACCGCTTGCTCCTTGAAAGAAAAACTATGACCAACCTAGACAGCATACTAAAAAGCAGAGCTGTTACTTTGCCAACAAAGGTCCGTCTAGTCAAGGCTATGATTTTTCCAATAGTCATGTATGGAACTAGGACTATAAAGAAAGCTGAGCACTGAAGAATCGATGCTTTCAAATTGTGGTGCTGGAGAAGACTCTTGAGAGGCCCTTGGACTGCAAGGAGATCCAACCAGTCCATCCTAAAGGAAATCAGTCCTGAATATTCATTGGAAGGAATGACGCTGAAGCTGAAACTCCAATACCTTGGCCACCTGATGCAAAGAACTGACTCATGAGAGAAGACCCTGATGCTGGGAAAGGTTAAGGGCAGGAGAAGGGGACGACAGAGGATGAGATGGTTGTATGGCATCACCAACTCAATGGTCATGAGTTTGAGTGAATTCCGTGAGTTGGTGATGGACAGGGAGGCCTGGTGTGCTGCAGTCCATGGGGTCACAAAGAGTCAGACACGACTGAGCGGCTGAGCTGGACTGATGCACATTATACAGTGAACTTACTCCACGCACATCATATATACGCTTATAGGTTTATTCGTGTGTGATATTTGTATATATACTTGCATCTATACGTGTGTCCTAAGTTGCTTCAGTCATGGCTGACTCTTTGCAACCCCATGGACTGCAGCCCACAAGACTCCTCTGTCCATGGGATTCTCCAGAGAATAATGGAGTGGGTTGCCATGCCCTCCTCACATATATGCACACATAGGTACGCGTATATACATCCATTAACCGTAGATATTAGATAGGTTAAGTGAATATAACATTAAATGGCGGGGGCGGAGGTGAGCCAGAATTAAGTAGGGCTTTGACGCTCCCCTTCGGGAAGCATTCCCAAGGGCCAGGGAAGGGGGCCACCACCCGCCTCCGCCCTCCACCCTCCACCTTGAGAGGGTTTCCGTCCACCCCACTCCTTGTAAGCCCAACAGGAATATCCGTTACCAGCCGATGTTTCTGCTCCTCTGCCATCATGCACCCTCCAGCCGGATACTCAAGTCCCGCTTCTGCACACATCCATGCTGTCTTCAGACTGCTCTTCTCTGTCCTTTTGCATTTCTGTCCCTGAGTCCAGTCCAGAACTGGCCCTGCAGTTGTGGCAGATAGGAGAGGTGGCTTTGTGACATCTTCTCCTGGGTGCCCAGCTCCACTAAGGGTCCTCGGGGAGCTGGGCCCACCCTGGTCCGTCCTTGCAGAGGATCAGTGCTCACGCAGGGGTCCTGGCAGAGGCAGGGGTCTGCAAGCCCCCTGCTCTCCTCAGGGAGCTGCTGGTGGGGCCCCTCGCTCTTGCTGGGAGTGGCCAGGCAAGCATGAGCAGCACTCTGCTCTCTCCAAGTGCGAACTGCTGCAGGGGGCGTGATGCCAATCAAGCTGAAAGAGGAGCAAAGAGGCTGAAAAGCACCCTGTTTGGGCTTGGAATGTCCGGAAGCCCAGGGAAGTTTCCTCATTTCTTCCAAGACAACTGTGGTTTGTAAATGCTGAGTGTCAGAGCTCCAGAAAACATACTGTTTCATCAATATCCAGTCATTCAAGCCAGAAGTTTTGAAGGCAGTATTAGCTATTTACTTTACTTTAACAGAACCGTGTTCTGTCCATTTAGTTTCAGAAGCATCTCTCAAATAGTGTCCTCACCTCTGTTTCCAGCACCAAGATCTAGTTTCTGCCTTTATCAGCTAAGCCATTGAAATCAAGGCATTCATCTTGAGTTATGTAATTCATCTAAGATTACAATAAAGTACAGTGCAAAGAGTGAAAAAGTCAATTTAATATGTATATGTATGTATATATACATAGTAAATGCATAGAGATGGATATGTATATATCAGATTTTTTAAAAAAAAATTAAGCTTTGTCCCACCTCAAACATGTATTTAACACTATAGTTAAAGAGCTTCATTTTTTGTGTGATTCTGAATCAAACCTCCTGCTGAAACAGTAGAAATACTTCAGAAGGGTCTCCCTTTGAATTGGACAGCCCCTGGTCCTCTGTGAGGACGCAGAGGAAGAAAGGCAGGTGATGTCATGGAAGCACGTAAGAAAAAACCGTTAGCAGTAGTGTCCGGGGTGGAAGGAAGTCAGTGTGTTCAGAGAGCATCTGGAAAGGATAGACTGCAGACTTGAAGAAATGCATGCAAAGGGCAAAACCTTATCACAGAACAGGCCGAATATGGAGTTTAGGTGCAAGCATGTGCCCTTTAGACCAGCTAGTAACTCTTGAGCATAGCAAAGGGAAAAGGCAAAGCTCAGTTAGGTCTTTCCAGCAACTGGCGTCGAACACTGAAGATTAAAGCAGCCTTCAGAAGCAGCAGGCAAGGCCCGTGAACTAGGTATGCCACTTCTGAGCTGGGAGACCTTGAACTAGAGAGCTGCATCTTCTTGCTGACCTGGAGCCTCACGTAGTGGGGCCAACTTTTACTTTTCTACTCTGAGAGTGAGGAACACAGAGAACTGCAGGGTTCAGCGTATAGTAAGAACTCAGGCAACTGAAGTTATTTGTATCACCATCATCACCATCATCACCTCCATCACCACCATCACCACCATCATCACCACCAGCACCATCATAACCATCATGACCACCATCACCACCATCATCATCATCACCTCCATCACCATCACCACCACCACCTCCACCACCTCCATCACCACCATCACCACCATCACACCACCACCACCATCATAACCATCATGACCACCATCACCACCATCATCATCATCACCTCCATCATCATCATCACCTCCATCACCACCAGCACCACCACCATCACCGTCATCACCACCATCACCACCATCATCATCATCACCTCCATCACCTCCATCACCATCACCACCACCACCTCCACCACCTCCATCACCACCATCACCACCATCACACCACCACCACCATCATAACCATCATGACCACCATCACCACCATCATCATCATCACCTCCATCATCATCATCACCTCCATCACCACCAGCACCACCACCATCACCGTCATCACCACCATCACCACCATCATCATCATCACCTCCATCACC